>OZ022261.1:36012629-36347629 GCA_963978905.1 Trichostrongylus colubriformis | reverse complement strand
ACTTGATGTAGCTAGGCATCCTGGATACCAAGCAAAAACCCAAGTCAAATTTATTTGATTTGTCTTTGAAGTCATGGGCATTACTTATTATTATATTAATTTATACTCCCATCAAAGGTGCAAAACCAGTGCAGTTCGTTTGCAATTCCTCACCATTTGAGTTGAAGTAGTTCAAGAGAAATCGGAAGCAAAAAGTTTGGTTGACATCAGAATACTAATACGACATGAACCACTCAATTGGTCGTATTCATGGGCAAAATTGAATGAGATGGATCCTTTAACCATCAATTCCCCATTGTACGCTGATTGCCCATGCGACAGTATGCCTAATAGAATCGGTGGTAAATTGTAACTTATCCCCTCGTCACCCCATCGACAAACCCTCTCAAGCCAAAGCCGTATATAGGATTAGTTGTGTCGAATTTGGGCAACAGCATAATGGAGGGGACATCGCCGCAACTGTGTAGGAGAGTGCGTGTAAGTGAGCCAGATGATGAGTAATATAGCCCCAGCAGCAGAACTTGAACCTCCCTTTTACAGATGAATTGGTGATGCAGGACGATCAGTGGCAGGTCGTTCTTTGAAACAAAATGGTGAGATTACCGATTATAATCCAATAAAGTGGTCCACAGAGATGGATTAGTCATCATCGGTTGTGACTTTGGAGCTTTATAGATGGCAATATCTCATAATTCATTTAGGTTCCAAAAATTCTGATAAGAAAGCTGTATTATTTTATTCTCATTTGTCGCAATAAGGCCGAGATAAGGTCTCGAAAGTGGTTTAAACTTTGATACATACATACGATCCTACCCAAGGGATACATGCTGGTGTTCAGTAAAACTCCTCCGTTGCTCTACCGGTTCATACTGCTGCTAGAAACCTTTTCACTTCGTGGTGGAAATTCTGCGGTCTCTGCATATCTGCGTGAGCACATGAATAGAAGTATGTCACTAATAATCTAGCCTTCTAACCGAATTAGGGGACACTTCGAATTCCCTGCTATGCATCCCTACCCAACCGGCTAGAGTGCAGATGTATAAAGGAAAGCAGCATCCCAAGGAAGGAGACGTCTCTAGCCTCAACTTAGGCGTAGAGAGATAGATTTTGAGTGAGCTTTCTACATGAGGCCGCGTTCATACTTTGCGGCTCCAAGACCAGTGCGGCTGCATTTCTCTGTGTCTCCGCTTGTGTCGCCGTGACTCGTTGATGCGTCATCTCTGCACCTCTCCGTGCCACTTTGCCTGTGAGCGCCGCCACGTCGTGCTGGCTCAAAGTATGAACACGGCCTAAGAAAGAAGTGCAAACGAAAATAGAAAAGAGGGTGCGGTTTGTGCAGAAGTTTTAAGTTGAGTTTAAGATGTCCGTGAGCCTTCCAAACGGTACCGCATCAAATTTGCACCACTGCAGTGCCATATTATTGACACGAGAAATATGAAGTGAACCACCAACAATTTATTAGGTCATCTCGAACACATTTTTAATTAAAATTTAAATTTTTAACATGACACTAACTGTCCCTCTCTTTGATTGTATAAGATTAACAAGCCGCTTGTTCTTTTGTTTCGATTTGTAACGGTATTCTGAAGATAGAAATGATTCCTCAGAAAAGAAAGAAGAAGAAGAATCAAGGAAATGGGATCTTTCACTGCTGTTTATGATGGCATTGATGTGTAAGCCCTCGTTTAATTATTTCAAATACACATTCCGGCGTCTCCTCGGTTATGAATAAATTTTTCAGGTGACTTTTTCATTCGAATGATTGCTGACGGCAAAGATGGGACCAGAATGATTTCCGGCCACAAAGATGGCACCATTAGGATCGCCTATTTATTGGCTCAGAATTAGGTGGACAATTTGCGCTGATTCCTCAACATATACACCTGTGTGGTGATCATAGTGATAACAGATGAACGACAGCTTCCTTATCAGTGGCACTGGCTGGTTATCGATCGGCTATTAGCAACGAAAACAGTGATCATTTTAAACATCTTTACTAATACATCGTTTCACCATTTCAATGAATCATTGCCTTTTTGTACGTATTAAGTTCGGCGACAGTAAGGTTTACAGCAAGTATGGGTAAACTGTAATTTTTAATTACACGAAAGCGAATGTTCGCATCATCATGAATACTGTATCATAAATATTACCAAAGGTGATCTGTGCCATCTACAGTAGCTTTAAGATGCCGAATGCTGTATTCAAGTTGGATACGAGCCAAAGACGATTTTTCACATGCTGTGGTAAAGTGCACGTAAAGGTTAGTGATTCTTGCACTCACTTTCATTATCTTATTTCATTTTCACTACATTGATGCTTTTTTCTCCCTACAGACATCATTTAATTTCGTATCACTTCATTTCCTCTGTATGAAAATATTCATTCATTTGATTATTTATCTATCTATTTATCTGTCTATTTATTCAAATACAAGGGTCTGTCAATAGTCCGAAAAAGCAAAATCATTAAACATAAAACATGCAAACATGAATATATCTATAACGTGCGTGTCATTAACTTTGTGTTTCGACGTTCGGTACACTACGCGGTGCGTCCGAGCTGAGAGCGCCGTAAGCACTTAGTCAGTGTTCTACACCTTGTTTCAGACCCAGGATGCCAGAGCCTGTTTGGGAACCAAGGGCATATGGCGCGCCTAGCTCGCAAGCAACGCATCGCGCAAGCCCACATTGTTCCGTCTAAAGGTCGGACGTAGGCATATCTCCAAAAAGTTGGTAAATGCTTGATATAATTTGCAAATCAATTGTACGCAAATGACACTATCACCTTAGGAAGTCGAGGCTGTCAAGCTCTCCACGATATCACTATTTTCCACTACTTCCTGATCAGATTGTCGACAAATCTGGATGATTTTGATCGCTCATCCACTCCTAGGGTTATGATGTATTGGAATTTGCAAAATGGACGTGCAGGTCGTATGCTGGCCACAGGCACCTAACCGATCCCACATTTCCATTGGTTGCATTCTCTTCAAGCATAGAAGCACTTAACTATGCGACATTGATACATGTCGATGAGGGATAGATTGGAATGTGTCACAAGTGACGTCAAACTACCCTATTTCACGGTATTCAATTACATAACTGGGATATGTATCGTTAGCACAGGATTTCGCGACGCGGCATGCAGCGCGATGCATGCGAGCTAGAGGAGCGCATGTGGTTGGAGTCTTGAAACGGTCGCACAGCAATTATATGGGGTTCTTCTAGCGTTTGCATACGGCGCGTTGCGTTGCGATATTCTGTGCTAATGCTACGCAACCACAGAAAGACATCCTACACTACCCGTTCACCTGCACAATAGTTATATCACCCACAGGTTTTGTAAAATAGCTTCAGTATCAAAATTGTTTACAGATTACGACTTGCATAATCACGCCTTACATAGAGCATTGACTTCTTTTCCAAACTATTCTGACTGTACTATTTTTTCAGATGGCATTTCTATTCATAATAGCGATGACAGTTGTCGCCGAGGTTATGGAGGCGGCTTTCTATGTGGTAAACGGTATGCCGGAAGGAACGACTTTCTTTGCCTTCGCACTCGAAGTGAGAGTTTTCGAGTATGCACCTTCAAGCCGCGTTCATTCCTGGCTGTGCCGGTGACAGAGTGTGGCTGCGTGTCTCTGCACCTTCCCCGTGCCACTCTGCTTCGCTGCCTGTGCATGCAGCCACGCCCTGCCGGCGCAAAGTATGAACGCGGTCTTCCGGACTTCGCAATGCGGTGCGAGCTAGGGACACCGTATGTGGTGAGGTCTTACAATACTACCGTGTCGTAGTTATTATTTTAGGTGAAGCACAGTGTAGTCGCTTTTTCACTCAGCTGCATACGGCACGTCATGCCCGCACGCAGCGCGTCGCTTGCTCCAGGCCGCGGTGCGATATCTCGACGTGTAGACACACACGCCGAGTTTTCTGCAAAAATTATATTTTCAACGAGGAGTGAAAAATATGCATTGATGAGTAATTTGTTTTGTGCACTGTGTTCTTTTCAGATCTGGGAGTATGTTGTGACTGTCTCAATGGTAATCGCATTGGTACATGAAAATTCATTATTTCTGTTTCCGTACATCGGTGAAATGGTGAGTAGTAAGCTCAGTAGTTACATTAATTCACCTTACGGAATAAACTGGACTAAAAGAGAAGCACGTTTGGTAAAAAACTCAGTATGCTCGCTGATAAAAAACGCTCACAACATAAAGAGCAAGCCACATTTGGTGCGAAATTTCTTAAGCTACAAATAAGAGCAGTTAACAGCGAGTAAAGATTACTTGTATTGCCTTGTGCTCATCGCCTGCTGTGCGTGGAGGAGCGTGTGCGTGGCGTATCCTGATGGACCGACCATCGCAGCATTTATGTGGCTCACTTTCCGATCACTCGAGAACGAGAAATCTCTGTTTTTCGGCATGAATAGACTGAATGAGCAGTCTGTCAGATGACCTTCCATGCTCGAAGCCGAAGGCTTGCACTGGGGTCTTTTACTGGTCGAGAGTAGGAGGCGGCCACGTTAGAATTCCATGAGCGATCATCTCTTGTGTTACCTATGGCAGCTGTACCTCAGTAAAAATAGTTGATTAACTGGAAAAGATCCACCGCACTTTCTATTTCCCATGCTGAAGCTACCGCGCAGAAGGTAAAGCTCCGGCAGGATTTGCCTTTCCGCTCAAACCGTATTGTAACCCTAAAAACCCGGAACGATTCGAAGTATACGTTAAAGTAAGTGGGTGATCGTGAACACGATATCACTGAGAGACCGCACACGACAGCGTGAACATGAATGTCCTCGACATCCAGTAGCACCAACCACGGCCAGACGACGTCTGGGGGTGAAGGGGAGTCGTATTCCAGGAAGAAAACAGGAGGTCGTATTTGAGGAAGAAATTCCTCGACGAATCCTCTGAGACCACCTCTTTTCGTAATCTTCTTGGAATGGGGGCCCTATCTTCGTGATCGGTCAGGCAGGGCTAAGTAATTATCAAAACTTTTCTTCATACAATGCTAGACCCCGATACCAATCTATCCTGTCTGATCTTTCCTAACCCCACTGGCACTTTTCGATTATAATTTTTTTCGAGTTTTTCGAGTTTTTTTTTTTTCGAGTGTGTACACACGGGAATTTTCAGTTTGTAGTCGTAACAATGATGCTAATAATGCTGTTTCAACTTCTTTTCTGCATGATATCACCCTATTCCTCGACCGCCGAGCAATTTTTCATTGATGGTCGCTATACATTACTGCAGAGGGAAAAGAAACGTGAGCAACCAATTTTTCCTACTAGGAATAACGTTGTGCAGTAACGTCTTGAAACTGCAACATATTCAACAAGGTGTGTATCGTTTTTATCGGATTTCGCACCGTTGCGTGCTGGACGGCGCGTTGCGCTCGCGCCAGTGTCGTGATATGTGGCTAAGCCCTGAAGCGATTGCAGGTTTCAGTCCTGAAATAATCGCAGGACAGGGTGATCGCTTAAGGGCCCGACCACTTACTACGTTCCTACCTCGAACAACGCATCGCAAGCCGCGTTGCGATATTGGGTGCTAACGATTCACAGTCGAGATTGTGACATGTATCACTACAGCACTGTATCTACATGCCTTACCGCTAAAATAGCATTTACCGAAGTTGTACTAGGATTCAGTTCTTGCTATCCTCTTGGTCGTCACGTTCTTCTCTGGTCTTGCCGTGTGGTTTTTAAATATAGGACTATCAACGTACGTGTATTTCGATTACCTGGCTCATAAGAGGAACAGAAGACCCAGACGACTTCCTGAAGCACCAGTTAGTTTCGCTTACAGTGCTTCTGTAATACATTTTATATTGAAGAGGGACCACTTGAAAAACAATGTAGGCCAGGTGTGTGTCGTTAGAACAGAATTTCGCAAAACGGCGTGCGGCGTGCGTTAAGATGAGTGCGATTTGGGAGCACCGTGTGTAGTCCTGAGGCGATTAAACTTGAAATGAGGCACAAATCACACAATCACTTGAGTCCTAACTACACATGGCGCCCTTACCTTGCACGCAACGCCTCACACACCGTGATGCAAAATCCTGTCCTGAGACCGCGTTCATACTCTGCAGTGCCGGCAGCAGGGAGCGACTGCGTGTCTCTGCGTTTCCGCTCATGCCACCCTGTCGCGGTGCTTGCGTCGTCTCTACACCTCTCCCGAGCCACTTTGCCTCGCTGCCTGTGAACGCAGCCACGCCTTGCCGGCGCTGAGTATGAACGCGGTCCAACGACACACGACGTACAAGCCGATTTTCGATTATTTAAGTGATGCACATTAGGTCTGAAGACCCACGTACTCTTTTTTCTCTTCGCTTTCCCAACAACATAAATCATTCTTCAGGCACAAGGACTCGTTCAACAAGACGCTCTTGCATCCAGTGCTGTTGCGGTGTCGATATCATTCCCAAATCCGAACTTCGCAACGAACTCAGATGAGGACGATGAGGTTTTTGCCAAAGGAGCACCTCCACCTCCTGCAGCCGTTTAGACCACTGATATCGCTTTGCCATTTGATTCTTGTTACGAAATTGCTTCCAAACATTCAGCTCAAATTACGATACGGTTATTAAAAAGACTATAAAAGAAGACTGATGTTCTGATTTTGAAGCTCCATTTCCGTAAATTTTATGATTCGAGTCACGGGGAAGTGGTAGGTGTGAAATGAACAACTATCGAAGTTTTTCAATGGTTGCTCAGTTTAGCACTGTTCGCCATTGGACTAATACCTATATTACCTACACATAGAATGGTTGCTGTTCCGTCGCTCCACTGTTTCTGAAGCGTTACATGAACAGATACACTATTGCCACAGCTCTCCTCATAGCTGACTAGTAAGACAACACCTTTATGTCAAGACAACCATATAAGATGCCTCTAGCGTAAGCGTATAATCGCTTCAGGACTCAACGGCATACGGCCCCTATAACTCACACGCGTCGCGTAAAACGCAATGGTGCAAAATCCCTCCGAATGCACACCAGTAATCCTAGAGATTCATGCGACTTTTTCAAAAAAGCAAGTTTATTCAAAGGTTTGCACCACATAGCACACATATTATGGCAGATTGCTTTCACGAATAGGAAAGCCAGTGCCCTGTAAATTCATTATAAAAGACACGCGTATGACGGCAAATTGAACAATGAATCACAATAAGCAAGGTGACCGGCAAGTATTATTGAAAACTTCAGCAAAAATATACATTAACATTTTGAATTCATGAATAATTATTGAGGTCACAATAACAGTTCAGTATTTGGCTTGCATACAGACACATGCAAAGCAGTGCTACTGACCGAAAAGTGAACAGGGACTTCTCACTGAAAACAATTATTCCTCACGGAACGACCTTTTCTCAAAAGTGTAAAACATATGAGAAAACCTTAATACTGATTACGCACCTAATACACGACTTATGAAGCGAGTAAATCGATACAAGTAAAGTTGTTAAAACCTTCACAAAAAAATAGGTCGACCTACATTCGAATATCTAAAAGTGTTGACGAAGAATGGGAATCCATGAAAACATGAATAATAAATATAAAATTCATAATACAAGGTGTGAAAGGAGATAAGGAAGAAGGAACGATGCAAAAAAATAGCACTGACGCTATGGTATGATACATCCTCCCAGAAAATTTCACTAGACTGAAGGTGACGAGGAATTAGTCGTCAAAAGCTCTGACCTGAGCAACTAGGTATCTGGGCTAGCTGACTTACTTATATCTGTACTATTTTTCCTCACAAAAAATGCCACAATAAAGCTATAGACATCGAAATTTTGCCACATGACCAGCACTGCAACCAGGCAGCACAGAAATACACCCGCTTTGTTCCTGTAATGAAAACCTGATTGGAGATCTAATGACTAAAACTGCCGTGACCGGTTAAAGGGTAGAGTACCACCCTAAGAGGTAAAACCATAAGACATTTAACGAACCTTGTCCCAAAAAATGGCAAAAAGAGGTCGAGGACTGTAGCAACAAGATACAAGACGATTTTGAGGAATTCAACCTAAAATCTATGTCTAGAAATATGCTATTCTTGTTTGAGAAAGAACCGACTTACGACTATATTAGCACTGGAGAGGAATACAGCATTACCCCAGGCAGGACCTGAGAGACGTATATCAAGCGTATCTTTGATAGAGTTCTCCATACGTACTACCTGAATTTAAACTTTGAAAAAATGGATACGGCTGCTGAAAGCGCAATGGTATTAGAATACTGTAGCCCGATAACCAACTTACATGGTTTTCAACCGATTCCACACTTTCTTCAACTCTTTTGAAGCGATCATTATACTGATAATCCAACCGATTAGCAATACCTTTTTGCTCTTGTTTCAAAGCCTTGAATGATTTTTCTAGATGACTACGAATAAAACAATAAGGACAGATAAGTATGATGTGCTTCAGCCTGAGATTAAGTCCTAAATGCTCCAAAAAATGAACCTGGAATTCTGCCTGATGCAACTCAATGGTTTCATTCATCGTAGTTTCCAGCCTCTGCAAAGAAATCAGTCCATTGAAATGGAAATATAAGTGGAAAAGCAGTAATATCTCAAACAGCCCCTACCAAGAACTTTCCACGTTCCTCTTCCAGTGCCCGAGTGACATAGGCTAATTCAGAATCCAACCGAGTCTAAACCATAAGATAGGAAACAATTTACCTCAGAAGGAAAGATCACTCCCACTTACCTCAATTCGATTTATTTGCTCGCCCATTTTTGTAATCAGGTAACGAAGACCTCGAAGGTCTTCCAGCAGCTGGCGTGGCACTTCTTCTGACTCCGCGGTGAGCGCGAACGGAGGCACGGGAGCCAATGGCGATAGCCGCATAGGCGAGTTCGACTAAACTATGAAAACCGTAGCTAAGAACAAGCAATCTGTGCATCCAATTATTATCCAAATGGTTCAGCTGTGCGGTTTTTGACACGAAAAGACGAGATGACCAGGGTATGCCAGCATAGATTATCAGAAATAGTTGAAATTCGCCACATAACGCCACCGTGTGTTCGGAACCCATGAAAAAAACAGAAACCATGATGATTCTATTCGGAGAAACTTCGCGAAACCACCCAACAACGAGTTAGGTTGTGTAGACACCACAGAGGGGAAGAATGACTTTATTAGACATCACACGCCCTTTTATACACTCTATCTCGCTTATCAGTCTCTCTACTGATCCTTCACCATTCTTCTCTCTTCATCCATCTCTCACGCTCCCTTACACAACGAAAGAACCAGATGACGCAGCGAAATATATGCCACCCGTCCTCAAACCATTTTTCAGGCCACCACTCTTTCAGAATCGAATCTTGAGCTTTTGCCCTCGGCTAGCCCATTTCTAGTGCAAGCCCCACCCATCGCGGGGCACTTTGCTCGCCCATCCCAGCATTTCCAGGTGGATCTTAAAACAATGTCAAACGCGTAGAAACACACGGTATAGGTTCTATATATACCCAGTACGGGATAGAAAAACAAGGAAGGAGAGAAGTAGGGAGGAAAAAAGGGAAAGGAGAACAATATTACCACTTCCGACTCGATTTTTGATAGGGGATCAGTCATCCCTGATGTATCAGCATCTCGAGACCTCAATGGAGTCGATGATTTGACTAATGAAGAGTTAGGAGGAAGAGAATCCGACTTTCTTGAAGAATACCTTAATCTTCAAAAGCAGCGAGCAACGTGATGAAAAGATTCAAAGTTTCACATCACACCTGCTCGTTATGGCTGAATGGGGGCTGCCGTAATCGGAACTTGCATAAAACTTCGACTGCCCTATTCGAAGGTCAGGCGGTGCTGAAATGTGAAAATACATCATTGCCTTTTCTGTTAGGTTGATTCATAATAAATCGGACAAATGGTAGTGATGATTTCTAGAGATCATAACTCAGTAACGAATTAACGAAAATGGACGCGCGAGGTACCGTTGGAATGAGTATGAAAAGCTCTTCAAAGTACCGCAAAATAATCACTCCAAAGTAAATTCATTCCGCCACAATGCCGCACGATTTCAAGCGGTCCAGAGACCACATCCGCAACGTCATACTATATATATCGCTATCTGGCCAGGAACCCGCGGATATCGGCAGACGTCTGATAGAAGTTCACAAGGAGCATGCCCCCGGCAGAAGTACACTGTAGTTGTAGCATTCGAAGTTTGCGTCAGACGACTATTCCATCGAAGACGAAAACCGCGGTTGGTGGAGCGTACACGGCGTAGAGTACTGGGAGCTGCTCGATGAAGGTACCACAGTATCCGCCGACGTCTAGGTTGGTCAATTACGAGAATTGAAGGCCAATGTCCAAAGTTCGCTACGGCGGCGGTCACATGTCTACTTCCAGCACGACAACGTGTCTACTTCCACAGACCGCACTTCGCAAGATCGACCAAGGCCGAGCTGCTGTCGTACAGTTGGACCGTACTTCTATACCCACCGTACTCCCCAGACCTGGCCCCTTCAGATTTCCACCTTTTCTCCCACAGCCAACGCCACCTGGACGGCCAAGACTTCAAAACTCGCGACGAGGTCAAGGCGGCACTCGGCAACTTCTTCGAGCTCCAGCTTCCGGCCTTCTGGAGCAAGGGCATCCATGATCTGCCTATACCGTGGCAGAAGGTCATCGATAAAGATGGAGTATATTTCAAGTGAATCCCTATTGTCGTAAAAAAGTTGTACGACAATGATTAAAATTGGTCAATTTGTCCGATTTATATGAATCAACCTAATATATGGAAACACAAATGAGATCCAACGGAAAAGGACATACCATCACTGGGGTCGTTAACATTATCAGCAGATCCAAAGGTACTCTTAAGACGTTGAGCAAATTCCAATGGCGCAGCCATCACGGTTTCCGTCATTCCCTTTAGGTTCGCACCAGTTCTTCTGAACCACCGGATGACAAAAAACTCAAGTATGGTACGCTAAAAAACAATACCAGCTATACCTGATTCCTTGACCAACCGTTGACATGACAGTTGTTCGGCTTCCAGATTCTATCCCGTTTTCAATTTCAGCCAAACGCTGTTCGTAGCTAGCAAGCTTCCGCTGTAGAATAAAATACAAATACGAAAATGAAGAGGTCGGCACAATCCAGCTGTATAAGCCTATGATGATCCGAAGAGTGGATGAGAATGATAAACCTGCAGTTGTTCGAGCTCATTGGTGTGCCGTTTATTCTTCTTTTCAAAATGTTGTTTCAAGCGAGCCATTTGTGGGTTGTCAGCGCCTTTTTGGCTTTCAGATCCCTGGGTCATCATCAAAAACTCTTCTACATCACCTGAACACCAATGTTCAAATTTTTGAAAGCTTCAAAACTCCAGTAAATCACATAGCCTTAGGCTCACGTTCTCTTTCAAGACTAGTGCGCTTCAACCTTTCCCGTGCTAATTCTATTTTCTGCAGTAATCTCAGGCGCTCATGGTCGTCACCTCCTGGAGAGCCACTCACATCCTCTTCCGATGATCTGACACTGCTACGTTCTCCATCAGTAGGCTAGAATAAAAACCATTTTGAATTAGAACTAGCCCATAGAAAAAACTCGACAATTCCTCTTTGATTTTCTCATCAACAGATTTACCACGAACACACCACGTCCAACTTAATATGCCTGACACAAAATCACTATAGCAACACAAACCTCATTGAACGATAAATCGTGCATCGATTATTCGATGAGGTAACAATGATCAAGCTGAACCGTCCACGAATTGGCAACACCGCTGAGAGGGGAACGTCTTAGTGCAAGCTCGAAGGTCGACACACTGATAAGACTGATAAACACCTGGTCACTGTTGGAGGAACTGCAAACAGTTTCGATCATCGAAAGGTATGATCAGTATTTAAAACTTTCACAAGTCAAAAACAAAAACACGATTTACAGTAATGCTTCATTACAAGAGGTCGCACTATATACACAGCACAATGTGTACCATTCGTTAACGCAAACAAAAAAACAATTGACTCATATCCCGACCCTACAGCAATCCAAGCAAAATGAAGTACAATTTAATTCGAAATACTGGGAGCTTGCGAAACTCCATAGAAACGAGTATGAACAAACATGGAATCATAGATTCGGCAAAAAAAAAAAAAACGCTCTATATCACTGAAAATCACCCCAAGATATCACACCACAGCTGCACACTCTTCCAAAAATACCGTCATAAAACTAAGCGATTTCAAACCAGCATCTTTCACTAATTATTAGCTATGATTAAAAGAATGAGATACCCATAAGACAGCACTAAATCACCGCATTGCTAATATATTCTAGAACAAAAACTTTAGCTGAATATCTCTGACCAATTCATATTTAGGAGAAAATCAAAGCAACGTTCTCTCGAAACCATCAACACGACGTCTGCCAACTTGAGACACATTCGAGTTATCCTCAACTGTGATGACTGGACAATCCACATCGCTGCCACCGTTGTCTGGAGCGATCAGACCATTCGACGATCCACGATTCACCACTCCCTCCAAAAGGCCGTTCTGCGTCAGTCTAGAAAGGAAAACGCTAAGGAAACGTTAAGAATGCATTAATTTTTGCACAAAGGGCCCACACGGTTGACTTCAAACGTAGCGATAAGCTACTAGCGCATCAGGAAGTTCCCATTAGGTCATCGCGCCGCGCGAATCGCTTCACCGTAAGCGGAGGATCCTAGCTGGTCCCTCTATAAACTGGGCCATTTCGCAGCTAGTTCAACAAAATACTCGCTGCGCCTGTTGAGCCCTCCTGAAGCATGCCCAGAACTTACCTGCACCTAATGCGATCACTTGGTGAGTTTAAAGACTGCTTTGTACAGAACGGTCATACAGGATGAACTGACAGGAAAGTATGAGGGTACAGGAAGTTTGCTGTCGAGAAATACCCGCTCAGCAGAGGTTCATTCACACTCCATGTTGAGCGTAGCCATCACTATGATAACCGAGTGTTATCACAGGCTCTTCCTACCTTTAGTTACCACATTTATGCCCAGGTTACCGTTTATGCGCCCCGGTGTCGCATCCAACAAGAGGTGCTGCCAAACAAAATGCATTTTTCCAACAAGGAGAAACGACAGGTAAAAAGGAAACTCAAACACCCTAGCCAAAAGTCATGATCTCGAAACGGCGTAATAAGGGGAAAATAAAAGGACTCACGAGATGTTCTCGGAATCATCGATGTCCTGGTTCAGCTTTAGGTAGGGGTTTGCCGGCTGTGGACGGAAAAGAATTCCCACGAGAATGAAAAAGACAAGAGTGGAAAGTTCAACGACAGCATCAGTGACCCATTCTTGATCGAACGGAAGCGCATACTGAAATCATAAAAAGTGAAACAAACAAATCAAAAAATACGAGTGTAACAGTACAAAAAAGGCAATCATCTCACACCTGTAGAAGGAGTTTCATAACTCTCGTAAGATACACATACGATATAACAATCATATAGAAATGGCGAAAGAGCCGAAGTTTTTCCAGGTTAAAGGCGGCTTTACCATCACTTCGCGCGCCTTCGGATAAATGATGCATGGACCTGAACACCATGACTGTTGTTACAAACAACTATTATTTTCCAATTCAAAAAGGAATTTACCAGATGATTGGAAATATGATTAAGAAGCAGCATATCATGTCGATGAACACAAACATCTCGAACCACAACTGGTATCCTTGCTGACCAAACTCGCTTTCTTCCAGTATGACCATGGCGATGTTGTCCACGATCTGCAGCAACACAGAATAAGACTATGCATAATGCAGCTGCATGTGGATCATATGAATGGCAGTTAATTCCTGATGGATTGAACTAATTCAAATAATTATGGAGGTCGTAAGAGACTAATCCATCAAGCCAACGCAAGAAGAACAACTAAATCTGAAGTGAGTTGAAAACGACTTTGAAAAAATAAACTGCGAGTTACGAGTAATTGAAGCGTAGACTAAACTAGTCTAGTGAACCATAGCAGTCTTACTGCAAACATGAAACATGAAACCTAGGCATAGATAACACTTAGGAGTGTGCAACAGACACTGCTCTGCATTCCCTGCCGGAGGATCTTTTCATTGGACAGTTTTGAAGTCAAAATCTCGAAACCCCACCACAAGCAGTGATCACGAGCCTCGCTACAGTGTGACTAAGTGTTCGAGAGGCTAGGTATCAAGAGAAGACAAAATGGGAAAATCAATTAAAAGAAACTGGGCAATAATAAAACTAATCCGACATCCAGGCCAGAGAATGATCGCGAAAAACGGGCGTGAATATGAGGAATGGATCCTACACCCATATGCTCCCAACAAGGTTCACGGACAGAAAAGCTCGAGTCCTTGTTCTTCCATTTCTTCACACTACGTCAGACGTGAATGGAAAGGGCCCAGGAAAACGGGTCTCAGATAAGCTTTATGACGGGATGACATAAAGAGACTTCTTTTTATCTGCAGTGGTACATTGGTAAAAGCAGCGGGCTTAGGTGAAACCCCTCCAAACACTTCTGTGTAATCAACACATTGTGTCACGATGAAAAAGGAAGCTGCCAATTTGTAAAAACCATCAGGCTGCTATCATACCTTGCCATTCAAGGAAGATTCCAAAAGCTACGCTGACAAGCTAACATAAAATGTGAATGAGCCTGATCTATGAAATAAAGAATGCAGATATTCTACGGGATCCAGTTTGGATAAATTAATAGAACTTGGCTCGCACAATCAGTGCAAATCGCGATTAGGTCAGGAAAAGCACTGAAGCTGTACGTCTTGGGTGAGCACAATGGCTAGTTCTGTTGAAATTCGAGCCTCTTCAGTTCGCACACAAGTCGCTTTCGCCTCTGCACCAAGCGTGAGGTGCAGCAGGAACGAAACAGCTGAGGGAAAAAAGGAGTGAACATAGAGAACATCCTTCGTTACGATGACAGCAAAAATCGCAACCTGTCAAATGGACCCAGGTGGGGTCACAAGGGCGCGCGTGTGACCAACACGCGGGAAGGAAGGGAACTTTGTACCATGAGGCGCGTGTATAAGGGGCACTTTCCCTTAGGAACGTAGATTTTTTTGAGACGTTTCGGGCTCATCCCATCAACCATCTCACCCCGGCAGCCCTCACCTGGACGACAGACCCCTCGCCGTCGCCAATATCTTTTTTTCTCACCTTGTTGTTGTTTTTTTTTTTGTTATTAAAAAACCGTTCGTTCAATCATATTGTACAACCCACCCCCCCCCCCCCATCTTATTGATGAGGGATAACCATCCACGAAAAGAAAGAATCGGGAGTTGAAAAAAATAACAGAAATCAAATGCAGCAAAAATCCAAAGCATGAGAAAAGCGTCCTCAAGGGATACAACTTTACCTGCAGCGGCAAGACGACCATGAAGACTTTTCTGTCACGTTCCGTTAGAAAATTCTTGAAGAAAGTGTATCCTGTTCCAATCAGAATAATCGTGCCGAAGAGAAGAGCACCTTTCAATCTAAATAACAACAAAAATAAAATTGAAAGTAGGAATAATGTGTTTAGAAAACTTACAAATGAGTGATGTAGTACACAACTGCCCAGATCTCGCTTTGCTGTCCATATTTACTTACAAAAAAGAAGTTGACACCATGGAAAAATAAGGAGGCAGCCTTCAAGAGTATCAACGCTGTCATCAAACCATGCACACGATAGACATTGGCATGGCTGCAAGTTAACAAATCAAGTGACTATCTCAATGAAAACTGCATAAACCCTTTGACAGCTCGAGACATTTTTCAATAAAGCTAAAAGCACTGACAGAACCAACCTGGACAGACACAGTAGCCTGCACCAAAGAGCGGCAGAAAGTACAAAAGCTAGTGAAACGTAGAGGAAAAGCTGAGGCTTTGGTATATCTCCAGCGGATAGGAATGAGCCAACGTTTCGTTCGACGATCCATACCGTAAAATCAACAGCAACACGATCACTGCAATATTTCTACGTTATGCCTTTATGAAGAAATTAGAAATAGATCAAAATAATTTCGTTAAAGTATACCTGTACCCATGCGCACGGTAGTTGAAGCAATTATGGTATATAAAGTGATATTTTCCTCGTAATTCGTACGGAAAACGGATCGATATCTGAACATTAATCAGCTGAGCAGTAGAACCTGACGAAACATGAGAACGTGTGCAACTGAAGAGAATAATCAAAACACTCACATTAGCAGAATACAACAAATCCTTCTGCACCAATGGAACATAATCTTCATATGGTTTCCCTGAATCTCCACCAGAAAGAATGCGTTTGAACTTATCTAGCCATCCCTCTCCATCACGGCGGGTCCGCACCTGTACAAACGAAATGCAGATCGAAAGCCAAAAAAGGAGTCCGTGTAGACAGTAATGTTACACATTCGACCGCGGAAAAGACAACTAACAGCATTCATGGGTGGATTGTTATCTAAGTCATCTGTGACTGGTTCCACGGCACTTGCATCCATAGCACACCTAGGAAAATTGATGTACTATTCACGGTTTGGAAAATTCTGGATGTATATTGAATAAAACTGTAGTACTAAAAGCAAAACTTATTTTTGTGAAGTGAAAGGGACACACAGGGATAAAGAGAGAAAGCCATAACATAAAAAGGTGTAGAAAAGCACAAGCTTAGATAGGAAAGACGAAACATACTCGTCATGGGACGGACAGAGATGTATCTGTTTCCCAGCTCCGGATCGAAACACCCGTAAGCGTTTCTGAGGAAGATCAGCGAAGAAAAAAAGGGCATCAAAACCCTGGTCGGTCTGCTGAAATGACGAAAAGTAAGAAACTCTCGGTTAACTCCACCTAGGAATACACAGCCTGCTCTTCTTAACAGGCGGGTTCAAGCCCCGCATCGGGCTCCCTCATAGTTTTTTTTTTATAAATAATTGGCACTGCACTTGCAGTAGTAAGGATCACTTCTCAGGGCGAAGGTGGATCTACAGAGAACATGTCTACATCCCTATGATTTTGTCCAGTAGCTGCAATTCTTTTTGTAGTGCAGAAACAGTGAAATGGGGAAGAGAAGGGAGATATTGAGGCTAATTCAGTGAAAATTGCCAAGACTACATGGAACGTGCGGCATCGCTAAGAAATAGGGATAGGGATAAATTACTTCATACAATCAATGCAACAGCATAGCCATAAGTTGTAAAGCCATAAGAAGTAAAATGATCATGATAATACCTGTAGCTGACAAACGTGAGGGTTGGATCCAACTCCCGAAGCAATAGAATTACCTCGAGACAAGGAAAATCCAATCACACCCTGAAAGTTGCTTTTTACATTGCTCGTCGGATGGTAAATCACAGAAGAGAAGTACCGATTTATCAGCATTTTCTCTTGAATCGACTTTTTCAAGAATTGTCTCCGGAACAGTGAAATTGATTAGTACGAGATCAAAAGTGCCACCCTCTGCATAGCCGAAGCTTGTTAGAGGGATATTTCTGCGTGCATCTCCCTGAAAAAATTCGCTATTCTCCAATGTGTGGAATGCATATTATGTAAAATTTCAATTGAACTCAAGTTCAGGAATAAAATAGAAATAAAAGAATAGCAGCATAAAGACGTTAGCACTCACCCTCAAAGTGAGATGATGAATCTTTGAGGAAGCAAACTGCAAGCAAACAGCTGAAAGCAATAATACATGCATGCACTGGCTTCGCTGCTTTTTCCAAAATGAAATTACTCCTGAAAACAGAGGGGAACAATCCAGGAAGAACAGCTAAATGAGTTTCGGTAGAGATATACAGCAGTGTATTTGACAAGGGAGAGCTCGCGAGATTTGAAGGTGACTCGGGCAGGTACGTAGAACCTTTTCACGTAAGAAATAATTCTCATAATGAAGATCCTGAAATTAAAAGTTTTTGGTAACCCAATTTATTTAACTTAAAGTCAGGTGGGAACCACTAAACGAGACTCACATAAAGAAAAACCTATCATTGAACTGTAAGTACTCCAATAATGAGTTTCCGACAAACTCAAAAAAAAAGTAACTCAAGAGACCTAGCAACAGTCCAACCCACCAAAATCTTGGAATCGAATCCGATTATCGAGCGCATGAAATCTAACGAGGACCACCCACGATGTGCGTCCTTCAACTGCTAAGCTACATGGCGACTCATCCCACCACCTCGCACTGCGGCTTGAAGCACCATGCATTGTTACTAGAGATTTGTGATACAGTGTAAAGCTTGTTTGAGCAAAGTTTCTTCATGCTGAAAAATTGGTAATTTTCCAGTCGTATCTTCTTAAAGTTCTCGTCCAGACATTTTAGTTGATGGTTTGTTTTACTCCAGTCACTTGTCTACACCTCATACATCCTTATGCACTACGGATTTTGTTAATATGCATTCAATTTCTATATTCCCTATTTCCCTGGTTATTTATTTCCTTTTTTTGTGTAACGGGCTGCCCTCTCTACCATATTCTTCATCATTAATTGCTGTATACTTGCACTTTCAATGGCTATTAATGGTCGTTATAGATTCTAGACCATTGTTTAGGCGCTCTGCACAATGGGAATGTGTCCTGAAAATCGAATCGAAAAAAATTGAAAATGAAAACCATTTCCGTGTGTAGGCAGGATAATTGAAACAATAACTTCCGTATGGAAATATAATAAGCCTGCTGCATTTTTTTTGTACATCTCAAGTCATATCGTGCAATGAACGTAATTTCATGTCGAATGTTTTCCTCGTACGATTCAGCAGCTACGGTAGCCGTCGTGAGTGACCCCGCACATGTCGAGTGCGTGTGTGTATGTGTGCCAAAGGTGTGCACTGACCTTGTATGCCTCCGATTATTGATCGATTCACAGGTTGGTGTACCTCACAGTGCAGATCTGTACAGATGCACTGCACAACCGGTTCTACTGTACTATTAGGGGACACTGATGGTCGCTAGTGTTGTTCACTTTACACTCAACACTTTTTTATATTCTTTGTTTCTTCTACGAATTTTTCGGTAAAATTTCCTCTTTGAAATTAGAAAAAAAACTGCCTCTTCTTCGCTCATTATGGAAGACAAGTTTTGTTGCGATAAGCGAACGTTGTTCATTTTTCAGTTGCCAGGCTGTTAGCTGGACAAACATATCCTCATAGTTAGTACTGGGGCAGTCGAGCTGTAGGAATTTCCAGCATTTTTCTTACAAGGGTTTTCATTTTTTTCTTTTCAAAGGATTGTGCGTCATTATTCAAAAATCGACGGTGGACAGGAAAAATTTATATTGAAGCGTTTCCTACAGAGGTCATCCAGGGCAATGAGCGCGAATAAGTCCTACACCCTTGGCACCGATCACTGGACGTGGATGCAACAACTTTTCCCACACAATTTGTAAAAATTTTCGTGTAAGCTTGGTCGAACCTAGTCACGAATGAGACCTCATTTTGAACTCCAGTCGCGGAAAAAGTAAAAAAAAAACCTGGATAGGGGTGCGCAAAAGGCTCAGAATTGTCAGCTAAGGGGTGAGCATTTTGCCTGAAGGTAGTGGGGAAAGGGCGCTGGTGTGGATGAATCAGTTCTTATGAAAAACGCGAGCGAACATTCTTACAAGAGTAGGCCCACTCCGGGGTTTGCCCTGTATTTGAGCATTGCCTTGGCCTGTGATAATTTCAATATCAGACTGGCGCCAGTTCGCTAGCGTCACGAAGGAAGGTATATCGTAACCAGTACTCTGAATACATTTGCAGGGGAAGTTCCAACAAAAAAAAATTATTTCTTTGTCCAACTGATGCTTTTCGACGTTGTATTAGCCGGTCGTACTGTACAACAATACTCCATCACGGCCCTAGGCTTCGTCATCACCCGAACAGTACTTTTGTGTTATCGTCATAAAAGTTTCACCTTTTGCAAGTAACATTCTTCACGTTTCTTTTTCTTTGTCGATCATTATCGACATTTTCAATCGATACCGATTGGAACAGTGTGATGTGTGTCACTGGTATTATCAACGTGTGATATATTAAGCTTACAGCTTAATTATTTCCTATGATCGGACGCTAGCGTCATCTCTTCCATGTATTTTAAATTAGTCAAAGTGTGTGTTCAATGCTGTTACGGTTTCCCCTAACATGTTTAAGCAAATTCAAATGAGTTATTTTGACTGAACTGTGGGGACACACGTATTCTGTCTCCGTGGACGAGTTTCTCTCATCTCTCTGTAGCATCATCATCTTTGGCTTTGATCATGGAAGCATTTGCGTCTCTTAAATTTTTTTCCTTCCGTATTTCTTTTATTCTGCGATCTTGCGATCTTGAAGCATTCCGCTTACATCCGTGAGTTCCCTCGTTTTGTGTGCGCTGTTTTGTTGATCAACGTGCCCGTAATCAGCTTCTGCTATCTGCATCGAATAGCGATTTTTCTTACGTGCTCTATCCCTTCCGCTTCTCGTTTATTGATTGGAAAACGAATAGCTTCTCTCAGTAAGCTGTGAATTCTCAGTGCTTCGTGTGTTTAGTGTTGACGTATGCCGATGGGGGTTCTTGACCAAATTTAAAGTTCCTAGCGCAAGCAGCCGTACGTATGAATGCTTCTTAATTACGTGAATTTCCGTCTATTTTTCGCATTTCGCCCGCTCCGTCGGAGATCTAAACTTTTTTGACGACGGCCTCCACCCTTATCGCCATCGCCCTTCTTATCGTACTTCTGAGTGTAGTTATGTTGTGTAACTCAGTCATGAAAGTGATGGTCATTCAGGCCTGAATCGGTTGTATAAGTAAGTGAAACGTTTCATTGTAAATGGGAATATTTCCCTACGACGGCGCGGGACTATCGCGCCGATCTGAATTGTGTTGTATTCTGTAACACGAAATGATCTCAACGTTCATATTCATATGCTTACCAAACGTCATCATTTACCGATAATACGTGCTTGAGATGTGGCTCATCTTTATTCCGAATGTACTCGCTATAATCTCATCAAAGTAAAAAAAATACTTTCGCGGAACGTGTCTTTCTGATTCCGTGCTTTACATTCTTTGAAGCGCTTTTCTAATTACCAATGGTTTTTTTTTTGCAGCGAACCTGTTCGGGAGTACCTTTCTATGATTCCTGAGCAATAGGCGCTGCTTGCAAGTATGTTGCTTTCGAGAAGCAGTTCTTTCTCTTTGTTTTTACCTACTTTGTTCTTCGATCAGTCGGTCAACTTGTATAAGTCGTATGGTTTAGGCTTGTATACTGGTTGTGGTGACTTGCCGTCGACAAAATGCCATCATTTTTCTGCATTCCGTTAGCGTGTAATCGACAAATAGACTCGCTCGACCGCCGGCAAAATAACCTCCAGGTCACTTTTGTCTTTTTTTTTTGTTTCAGTTTTGAACTGATTCTGGATTCCATAGTGGCTAAAAATAATTTTTCAGGCTGTGCCTCATGACATTGATCGGTATCGCGGTCTTGAAGAGTTGCTGTTGGCCATGAATCACATCAAAGAGTTGCCAAAGGTGGTTATCATGATACATGGCTTAATTACTGACTTGCACCAAACACTGAAGTTGTGTGGTTTGAAGTCGCGAGGCAGATATGGTAAAAAGCAAATAAGGTCCATTTGCAGACTCTATTTCGGCTCACGAAACTCCGTCTATTGGATTTGAGCGATAATGATATTTTCTGTGTCCCTCCTGAGATCGCTTCATTAACCAACCTCGTAGAGTTGAATCTTAGTAGAAATGGCAAGTGAATCATATCATTTCTTGCTGTAGGTAAAATTTGTGAGCATTGAGCTTTTACAGATATTTCGGATTTGCCTGAGCAATTGAAGGAGTGTAGATTGCTCATGATTTTGGATTTGAGTTCAAATCCAATTACAAGGTGAGTTGATATATCATTGAACGTTGTAATTTCTACTCTTTTCGTTTGTAGGGCTTATCTCGAATTCCAGACTGCCGGAGACCATAGCACACTGTGTTTCGTTGACTCATCTCGGTTTGAATGATGTGTCGTTAACTCAGCTTCCGGCCGATATTGGACAACTTGTTAACCTCCGTTCATTAGAAGCTCGTGATAACCTTATCCGATCGCTGCCATCAAGCATTACACTTTTGAAGAATCTGCAAGTGGTGGACCTCGGCCAAAATGAGCTTGATCAACTGGTGAGTCACTAAACTGAAAATTCACCCTAATTTATTAGGTGAATCGTTCTGATTAAGAACCTTATCTGTATCTGCTCGTTTTCATGACAATAGTTGTGAACTATTTCATGTTTTACGTCTTTGGTAGTTTTTTTTTTCATGGGCTGGTTTAACGTGGCTTTCAAATTCAGAAAGGTCTTTTTCCACGAGCGCTCCTTAACACGATAGAACTTGTTTTGGGTTTTTCGACAAGTTCTATAAGAATGGGGCAGACATCCATAATTTGTGAAATATACTCGGATTTTTATAATAGTGGTTCGTCACGTGAACCACTGTGTTTTCCATGATCAACGCTGTGCTTTGCACGTTTCCGTTTTTTACGTAGTTTTTTAGCCGGCTGAAATGGGATGTCTAGAATCGCTGCGAGAGCTGTATATCGATTCTAATGATCTCGAAACCCTTCCAGAACAGATTACGAAGTGTCGGCTCTTGGAACAACTTGGTATGTTTATGTCAGATTAGCTCATGATTTTTAGTGGTTTTTGAAAGAATGCTCATTCCTGAGAGATATTGTTGCAATTGTTTAGACGCAAGCGAGAACCGTCTTTCCACTTTGCCTGAAGAGTTCGGGGACCTATCGGAGTTGACTGACGTCAATCTTTCTGATAACGAATTACAAACCATTCCGAATTCTATAGGTAGAATTTTTTAAATATTTCAGGTTACCCTGATTGATTTTACGTATATAACTCTATTGTTTTAATTTAGGGCGTTTGAAGAAACTCACTATTCTAAAGCTCGAGAAAAATCACATCCATCAATTGACGCAATCAATCGGAAGCTGCGAGCAGTTGACGGAGCTTTTTCTCACCCATAATTTATTGCAAGTGAGAGACATCAATCAGTGCCACATTTCACATTTAATGTAGTGATCACCGACGCATCTCTAAAGCCGGAAGCCTCAAATTCGGTTTCAAATGTGCCGTTCAGGAGCTACCGTCATCCATTGGAAATCTACGAAATCTGAAGAACTTAAATGTGGACCAGAACAAGCTCTCTGCGATACCAACAACGGTACGTTCGTTCTTATTTGTTATCGAATGTGAAATAAAATGTTCCATTGTTAATATCCTATTTTGACATTTTCAGATAGGTGGCTGTACATCGCTAACGGTGTTGTCATTGAGAGAAAATGAAATCACCGAGATTCCCATGGATATTGGGAAATGTGAGAGGTTGACCGTACTGGATCTGTGCAATAATCGACTAAGCCACCTTCCGTTTACAATCAATGTCTTGTTCAAACTGCAAGCACTCTGGTTGAGTGAGAATCAAGTGGGTCACAAGATTTTTCTGTTTAATGTGATTTTTGTCAATATTTGGACACGTTAATGAACTGAATTTCATTTGTTGTGGGGGGGGGGGGGCAGAATGCATCAGAGTTCGTTTACAAATTAATATAACGCTGTACTTTCAGTCACAAGCAATGCTGAAACTTCAAGTAGAACGTGATCCTCGAACTGGTGTAAAAGTGCTGTCGTGCTACTTATTACCACAGCTTAGTGCTCATCCACAGAATGGTTGGTTGAGTTTACCATCACACGCTTTATATTTGTCGTTTTTAATGGAGAAGTTCATGCCACTGTAGTTTGGACGTGAAGTGCTCGCAATGATGCTTTTTGTTGGCACCATTGACATTCGTTAACAAACATAGTGTTCATGATGTTTTCGTAACGGAATCGAAGTTCTGATATGGTTCTCTTGGGGGAAATGTCTGTTTCATAGAAATAAAATGAATGAAATGTTTTTAAGTAATTGGGCGTGAGGAGTTCACCGTTAAGGGTTTGGAAACTCCCAACAGCTGAACGCTCGGCACGATCCATCCATTCGTTCTATTTTCTCGCGAACTGTTTAGCTAGTTGTCAGTCTGTCAGTCTAATTTGGTTATTTGAAGATCGTGCTGGTCATAATCGCGCGTTTGTTGGTGGTCCCAAAGTCCACTTCCCAGATCAAGATGCCACGGTGGATGACGAGAAGGTGCGCCATGAATTTTTGTACTAAAAAGAGTCTTGTTTTCCATGTAGTTGAATTCCAGCTTCCGATCGGACAGTTTGAGCGTCATGACACACCTCATCCGAAGCCGCAAAAACTTAAGAAGAGTAGCATAGACGGACATGTGATTCATCATGATGGACAAACTCCAGTACGATATTTCAGCTAGATTTTTATAATCATTGTCAAAGCTTCGTTCTGGCGTATTTTAGACATGAACTTGATGATTACAGAATCAACCGGTTACACTGGCTCTGTCTAAAAAGCCTGGTAATAGCATTGATACTTCACCGACTACCGCCCCTCAACCAGCTCCGCGTTCTGCTTTGAAATTCCAAAGTGTGCCACCAACAGAGTGAGTTCATCTCTCGCGATTCTCATTTTGTTTTAAATTGTTTTTTGAAGAGCTGGAATTGTTTCGGATCGCGGTCACGCTGACCGCCACTTGTACAGCTCAGTATCATTCAGTCTGTATTATTTTATTTCTGCGTATATTTGTGTCTGATACCTTACCGTGCCAGCTTTTTTAAGCCTGAGGTCAGCCCTCACGATGGCGACATAATGTGTTGTCGTGTGCACTGTCACTTTAGCGTGCTATTTTCCGCCCACGGTCTGTTACGCACGCGCTCTGCGTTGCGGAAGAAAAATAGCGTGCTGATGTGAGTGTGCGCATGACGACACATGCGATCTCTTACAGTGCAGAATGTACTTTCACAATGCGTAGCCGCATTCAGAATTTGATGGCACGCGGCATATCGAAATGCACTGGATATGTTTAGGTACGAACCAGAACACAGCACTTCTGTTCACGAGCCCCAGATATTGGATCGCGGGCAGGTCAGTATTTGCTTACGTTTTGCTTACATATTTCTTTTCAATCTTGCTTTATTTGATGTGATATCGTTTTTTTTCAATGTAGCAAGTTTTCTGTGTACCTAGCAGAGTAGGTAAAATAGCTCGCGTTGTTTGTATGAAATCAAGGGCTTGATAGTTCGTTTTCTTATCTGCTTCAGAAACAATTTGAACAAGATTTCGGGTTTCTCTGCTCAAAGCTGATCTGTTCGAATATTTTATATGTCTATTGCTAGCCGTACTTAATGATTCTTGGGTTTCAATGGGGAGTTCAGGCGAAGAACGTCGCTTTTACGAGCGATGTTCCGGAGGCACCGTCAACGTGCCGGCTTAAACGTATCAACACGCCTCATTTCAAAGGAGTGCGCGGTTCACTGCTAAGCTCTCCTGAAAGAGTGGGTTTGGTGACAGGAAGAACTGTTTGAAGCGTTATTTTGATAGCATGCCACATAACTGCATGGTTGCAGTTTTTTGTAGTTTTCTTGATATTTCGTAGCAACTTCTCATTGCGGATTAATGCCCGTGCTGTGTCCGAACTCGTATACTGATCCCGTAGAGCTAGCTTTGTGTTCTCTCACACGATCCTTGTTATCGATATGCTAACCGGTTTTCGTTTTCGTGATTACCTTATGTTGTCATATTAGTTTCAACATTTTTTCACCTTGCCTGAGGTTGAAAGTGAAGTACGGGTTACTCAATAATGATCCGTCCAATAATTTATTTTCGTTCTGGCTGACGTGAATGATTGGTTCTGCTAATTGTGGTGTGACAAGCTTTGAATAGCGTGATGAAAGGTGGTCGACTGACGAGTGAAAAAAAGCATGTTTTGTGCTAATTTTTTTCTCCAGTTGAAGTGTAAAAACTCTCCTTTTCATTTGACTAGCGCTTTCAATCGCATGAATTTGGAAGGCGATTTGCAGGGTATTTGTGACTTCATTCCAAACCGATCGTTTGAATGATTGCAGATAACTGCTCTGAGTCTTCAGCTTTCACTTTGCTTCAAGATTTGAACGTATTTTGTTCAGGAAAGACCAGTGGTGCCTGCTCCGGTGCTGAGAGATAGCGTGCCACGAAGAATCGCGATCACTCGTGATGCAAACGGCCACCTGGGCCTGTCGATTGCTGGTGGCTTAGGCAGCACACCCTTCATCGACGGTGACTGTTCACTATTTGTTTCACGAGTGACACCAGACGGACCGGCTCACCAGGCTGGCCTTCGAGTGAACGACAAGTTGGTGAAGTAAGTCGTCATGATTCTTTTGTAATAATTTATATTATGGATTGTATTTCCTTTCAAGAGTTAACGATGTCGATGTGTTATGCTCTTCTCATGATGAAGCAGTTCGCGCAATGAATGAGCCAGGTGATGTTGTGGAACTTACGATTTTGAGGAAGGAGAATCTCAACGCCTCCTTTGTAGTAAGTTTTCTTGTCCATCACGGAGCGCTGTTAATTTGTTCCTTATTTCTACAATTCTCATTTTTTCAGAAGTCAGCGGATCAGTCTTTGGACGTTTCCTTCATAACTGACCCGGGCGATTTGCCGATGAATAATCGTGAAACGCTGAGTGTAACGCTGAAACGGTATTTTCATTTTTCCCGGTCTGTTTGACTGAGCGAATGAGTCTTTCACAATGTTGTTGTAGTGATTCCATGGGATCTCCCGGCTTTGCTGTGGCTTCATCGCATGGTGGAGTTTCGGATGGTTTGTTCATCAGCTACATTACTCCTAACGGCCCGGCAGCATGTCAAGGGAAGCTTTCGGTAGCGTAGTACCTCTTTCACATCCTTCATTTCTTCTATTGCAAGCAGTCAACACTTCTTACACAGTAGTGTCATTTTTTTGTATTTCGAGGCGGTGGGCATGATAAAACGATTTATGGTTTCAAAGTTAGAGCTAGGAAGGGATATGACGGACGATTTGCTGGTGACGGTATAATTAGGGCCGAATAGCGTGGTCAAAGGCTCCATCGCTCAAATGATAGTTTGCCCGTTTTTGCATCTTCTTTCACTACTAGTATAGCTCAAACCTCGAATACAAGTTGTCGTACTCACTGCTTCGAAGCGAAAATGATCCTTCTGGCGTGAAAATTAGGTTTTGTAACAGTCTTATATCTCGTCAAGTTCTTTTGTTAAGGTTGGGGATCGAGTGGTATCGATAAACGGGACCCGGTTGAAGGGCGTACGACATGATCAAGCGGTTGCCCTGCTAACTGGCAATCCGTATGAAGATGTTTACATTACTGTAATGGTGAGGGTTATTCTCCTCCTTGTTTTACAGTGAAAAAGTGATATGTACATCTTGCAGCGAGACCTTGTTCCACGTATATCGCCGCTTCCATTGCCCTCCACTCCACTCATCACATCGTCTCCAACCACTCAATCGCCTCAACCAGAAAATGTGCGCCTTGAAATTAGTATCATCTTTAGAGTTAAAAGTCTATTTTGAACTCAGATATTTACAACTAAATATATTGGGAAATTTCAGCCAAATGTAATACCAATTGCAAAACCAACTACTCCGATTCCATACAACCCTGTTGCAGACACTTTGTCATGGGATGGTACTACTGAAGAGGTAAAGTGCATCGAATTGGATGAAATGCACATTACACAAAATCTAATCGTTTCCAGGTAATTCTTATGAAAGATGGCAAGTCACTCGGACTCTCCATCGTTGGTGGTTGCGATCACTCAAGTCATCCTTTTGGTGTCGATCGCCCAGGGGTGTTCATCAGCAAAATAGCCCCAAATTCACCCGCTGCGAGGTTTTATTTTCACACTGTAGTTTTTCATCCAGTCTTTTTTCGTGTTATATCCACTTTTGCTCAGATGCCAACGTCTTCGAATCGGTGATAGAATACTTGAAGTGAACGACAGAGACATTCGAAAAGCACAGCATATCGAAGCTGTCGAAGTGAGCATCTGTGAGGGCAGCTTGGAAGAATGAAAGGAATGTTCTCATATTCAGGCTCTAAAACAAAGTGGTCCTCGGGTGGTATTGCTAGTTACGCATGAACCGCAACCTCCTGGTATGCGAATAATTGAAGTAACGCGTAAAGATGGTCAATCGTTAGGTATATCGATTCATGGAGGTGTCGGAAAGCCGGCTGCCAATCCTGCCGATGAAAGAGACGAGGGAATATTCGTAGAAAAGGTACGTTAAATAGTATTTTTGCAATGTTTTTTGGTACTTTTCGGGTAATTGTATTTCCGATTTGCTCTGTTCTACTTTACTTATTTGCGAGATCAAATCAATATTATTTCGGTGCTGTCGAATCACATAGTCAATTTCCATATTCATATGTGACCCATGGGGAGCGTCAGGCCGCGGTCGTACTTCGCGGTGCCGCCGATAGGGCGTGGCTGCGTATCTCTGTGTCTCCGCCTATGCCGCACTGCCTCGTTGCTTGCGTCATCCTGCACCTCCCCCGTGCCACTCTCCCTCGTTGCCTGTGAACGCAGCCACGCCCTGCCGGCAGTGAGTATGACCGCGGCCTTGGGACAAGGTTTGGTATCGCGAAGTGCGGCGCACGGTGTGCCAGCAAGGGGTACCCTATGTATCTGGCTGCTGAGGCGATTGCCATGCTCTGTTTCTTATTTTGGGCTTAATCTTCCTTAGACCCAACTACCAACGGCGCCTCTAGATGGCGCGTATGCACGTCGATTTGCGAAATCTTATCCTTACGATGCTCATTCGTGGCTCTGTTCTGTGTAGTGGTACAGGTATGATCGTTGCTCAGATTTCATATGTGTGTTCAGGTGGAACCATCGAGTGTGTGCCATCGTGCTGGTCTTCAAGTTGGTCATCGGCTGATCGAGGTAAATGGGGACTCATTGCTGGGCTGTGATCAGTCTGAAGCCGCAGCAATACTTCGGTCTTCCAATGAGCTCCGTATACTTGTTTGTGATGGATACAATGTGCCGCATGTTCCTCGGATCGAAGATAGAGGCATAACTTCAACGGTAAGTGTTTTCAAGCGAGGCCTTCAAACTTCATACATATTCTGACCATCTATGCGTCCTACGACGTATTTGAACGCGTCCTACGACATATTTCGTCGAGCTGTGTTTGCATCTTGTTCGCGCGGAATCTGACGGTATTCATAGCCGAGACGCCCTGAATGCATATCGTTTATTCCATATCTCGGGCTATGTGCGTGTTGAATTAAGTCAGATATATGTACTGTTATATGACTGACGGTTCTCTTCAGTAATCGCTCCATACGATTCGTGCCTTTTACAGGGTTCTTTCGTATCTTTATTTATTTGTTGTTTATTTCAAGTTTGCGATGTAAACTCACAATCACTACCTGAATCCTGACGTTCTCATTGAAGTGCAGTAGCTGGGTTTCCTAAAGTTGTTCTGTTTTGTTGCGGTCGCCTTAGGAATCTGCCTTTCACGTATGCTTTGAAATGCTTGTTTCATCGTTGTTGTATGTTGTCCAGGTGAATTATGTATGATTACATGATTGTTCCGTGTATTCTAGTCCAACCTTGCACGTCATTGTGTACTAGTCTGGTAGAGATGCGCGTAATATTAATATATATAAGTTATATGGGCGCATTGGTGGCTTGAGCATGTCATCTGCCTGAAATTTCTTCCATACGTCATCAGTTGTTCTCGTCCTGTGATGTTTGCTTTGTGTTTTCCGTACATCAAATGTACAATACATTCCTCAATCTGATGTTGTCGTTTTCATTTTGACATATATTTATTTATTTATTGTTATTTTATGTCACACATGCTATCATAGATAGAATATGTTCCAAATGAAAATCCATAACAATGTGTTTGTGTGCTCGTTTTTCTTCTTTCCTTCGATTTTCACACTCCTGTCACTTCTCAGTAACTATAACCTACCCAACTATATTTTCACAGTTGTGCATGTAGCTAATATGACTCGAAAATGATAATCAAGCAAATAGCTTTACTTCATTTTTTCCTCTAATGCTATCATCGACCTAACATACTCGCTATATTTCGTGGAAAGTTTTTGTTTATTTAAGCGTACCTCAACGAACAACGGGCTAGCTGATGAGAACAAGCTTATGTCGACCACGTCAATATCGTCAAATGTCGCTAATACTTCTGTTCAAAATGGGGAACATCATCTAGAGGTTTCGTCACGATTCGATGAACCACCATTGGCATCGTCAAGTCCTTTACCTACGACTCCAGTTGCAGCGCCTCCAGCTTCTGCTCCTGCGCCGGTATTTTCCTTTCCATCGTCTTCGTATACTGGATTTCAGTTTTCCAAATTTCTTTTTTGAAATTTTTTTGCTTGTGTTGTTGGTGTTGAGATTCGGTTTGGTTCACAAGTAGTGGGATCCTCAGCATGCTTGTTTCTTAGGTTGCGTTTTGTGTGCTTAATTGATCACCGATGCTACCGTTTTTTAAGTTTTTGGGAAATATATGAGTTGTGGCAGAACTCGCGTTCTATCGTGGAATTTAACATTTGCATAAGTAGTATCCAAAAACATGTTTTCCGAACAAACAACCATCGACTGTTAGTGAGGAAAAAATTTATCATGTTTAAGAAACCCGTGCGAATTCCACCTGCCGTTGCTCCTAAGCCCACTCTGAGAAACTCGCAGGTTCGTTTTCATTGCTGTAGTTTTTTCCTTTCCGTGTAATCGATATATGCTGTTATGTTCTGCTGGAGTGGCATGACGGTACTTACAGCTACAAAATGTTCCACCACTGTCTGACACCGTGACTCCCGAGAAGCTCACGTTCGCATCAAAGTTGAAGAATTTTGAGCGCGAGATCGAGGAGCAGAAGCTGGCGGCCAAGCAAGCATCAGCAAGCAATCTACCAATGCCTGGTAAGCTTTTCATTATAGACGTGGTCGGTTGGAGCTTAATCTTGCTGTTCAATGTTCATTGATTTCAGCGAAGAAGCCCCTGATCAGTGATAACGACGCTCAAAAATTGAAAGAGGATGAGAGGCGGAGAAGATTAATACCGTGTCCCGAAGCCATCACACCGGAAGAGGGAGCTGATGGTTTTGAAAAGATGCTCGATGAATGGTATGCTTGATTCGAAGCTCTTTTCTATCAAAATAGTCCTTTTGAAACAACCATCCCATAGTCAAGACTCAGAAAGTTTTAGTTCGTAAGTAATTTTAGTGTGAAGTCAAGGGTTGTCACAAGAAAAACTGAAAACCTGTGTACTTCACCGAATCTGATTTCCAATGAAGCACCCCTGAACGACGTTGAGAAACGGTATGATTTTCATTCCTTCGACTTTGCTAGAACACTGATCGTTTGAGCTGATGATGAGGCTTCTATTCAGAGCTATGGAGCAGCAAAGGCGCAGTGAATGGCGGGCAGCTCGTTTAAAAAGCCTTGATCAAGAAAGAGCGGAAGCCGATGCAATAATGGATCGTCTTCAGCTGATTTCGGTAAGAAGTGTGTCGGCACGTAGATGGTCGACATGTGGTTTTTTGATATTTCAAGTACTGCTTTAGTTACCCGCAATTGCTGAAGATGGATGTCCTCCTCCATCAGAGAGGATACTCAAAAACGACGTCTCTGTTGAGCGAAGTGTCGTCGTGGATGCAATGACTGGCGAGCGGACTATCGCTCTGGTCGAGAAAAGCGTCACCAAAAAAGAGGCTAGTTTTCTTCTGTCGCTTACTGCATGCTTTTACATATTTTTTCCAATATACCTTAATGATGGGATTTCGCTGACCGGGTAAGTGCTCACCAAGGACGTCCTACTAGTCAGGTCACACGATGGTGCTACCTAGTTGGGCAGCCCTGACGCAAGTCCAAATTGTGGCTGGCGGTTTAGCCGATAGGGTCGGACAAACTATGTCTGTGATCGCTTCAAGATTAATAATTTCCATTTTTTATTATAGCCCAGTAAACCATCAGATTATATATGTTGATTTTTTAAAACGTTATTGCACTAAAATTATCTGCTTCTCAAGCCCTTTAATTTAGAGTTTCGAAGCAGATCATGCCTTAGCCTGCAATGCCACGTAATTTCTGGTTTCATCTATACGTCATCGATTATATAGGTTTCAGATTGATGTCGCGATCGCAGGTGGTGAGATCGATTTTGCAGATAAATGACATAATATCCGTGTGGTTATCATAGAGCTTGGTTTCTTTTGGATTGTATAATCACCATAGCGGTTATTATTGGAAATGCTTCCTTATATACATACATATTTATTTGAATGCGGCTCCTGTTGAATGATGTTAAGGCTTGACCGTTGGATTGCTTTATTGCTCTATTTTTACATCATGTTTGTTTATCTGCTTGAATTGTTCATGTCTGTACAGTCATTGTGATGCACTAATGCAGCTAATGGCTTGTTCACAAGCGGGCCCATTCAAGAATGTTCCGTTTCTCATCATCGCCTGTTACCGTCGCTGACGATTCTTTTCTTACTGTAATCCTTTTCATCAGAAAGGAGGAAGGGTGTGCTGATAGAGGACTGCTGTTCTCTCTTCATAGTGATTGCGACTGGTATCGTTGCATGGTGATTTTGTTGTCGTTTTTCTCGTCTCTTTTAGGTACCCCTGAACTGTTTATAGTGTCAACTATGTAATGACCTCAAGCTGAATTTTCTTGCATATTCTCATCACTGAAGTTATTCCGAATACTCGTGTGCCTCTGAGCGTTGTTAATCATCCTCGTTTTTTTCCTTCCAATTTTATGCAATGCAGAAGATTTCCTTTTGTACTTCCGATCACATTTACTGCACACTGATCTGCCGTGATCTTTTTCTATTGTTTCTTTAATGTTCAAGTACAGCATCAAATTTCTCTTGTGTTCTTGTTCACGTATACGAGGTATACTATTTATTATGGGAACGTTGTTCTCGAGATAAATATCTAATAATTTGAGTGTTATACGATTACGATTTGAAAATTCGATTTGATTGAGGACTTACGGGTGTGTGCCCTTATGTCAGGATTTCACCTACGACGAGCGGCCTGTGACGCCTGTGGGCGAGCTATGCGCACCGCTTTAGGAGAATCTTATGTTAGAGGGATTACACGCCAATGATAGGGACGTCATAAACTGTTGACCTGGAATCGCTTTTGGACCCACAACAAGGCACCTGTAGCTCGTCCGCATCACCTCGCTTGTGAAATGACGCGGCGCGCAATTTTAACATAAGGGTACACCCCAGAATCCATGTGTCATGGGTCTCAGCCAGTGGTCGAGATTGCGACGCGCGTCAACCTATTTCCGGATGATGTATGATAGTCGATCAGTCCAGTGCTGCACTGAAAGATGTTGAATGCCCTCTCATCGTTCTGAAAACAGGTTTCGCAAATTTCACCCCAAGTAGTTTGGGTGCAGGACAGGTCTTAGTTCGCTACCTTGGAACTAATGTGGCTTGGTTCGTTATACAGGGGTGACAAGAAAGAGTCATTTTTATCCTCCACTTTTTACCCTCTATTTTGGCGGGTTCCTGACGAGGTAAGAAACAAATACTTGTAATATTTAGTGTAGTCGAGGTATTTCCATCACCAATTTCAAGAACAAACCTCACACTATCACTAAACTCCGTAACACCCTTCTGCACAAGCAGGATCGGGAGCTTCTTCCGAGTGATTATGATGTCTCACCTCAACTCGGCAAAACCCGCGTATCGTCATCTTCGTTCACAACCTTGCTAATCGTAAGGTCCGTTCATACCGGGTACCTGAAGGAATCCCTGAATAGTCCGTTTACTGCGGGCTTTCAACTCCATTTGTTCCCAGGACCATTTCCGTTGAAGAACCTCCGGAGGAGGGACTACAGTATTAGAAATGACACTTCGGATCATGGCAGCGTTTCCCGAGCAGCGAGGGCTCTGTGAATTCCAAAGACCAAAAGGCTATAGTGCAAGCTCAACTATACTGACTGAAAGCTCCATATTTCCATGACAGTAAAAGTAATGAGACATAGGCTGCTCCTGCTCTTAGAAAACATTCCAGGAATATTTGGCTCCAATACTTTTATCCGTTTCAAGAGAGGCAGTTCGCACTTGGTTAGCGCCAGTAGAGGGATCTAAGTGTTTCCTCTCTACAAGAAAGGGTGAATACTATATGCGATATGTAGAAATCGCAGTGGATCAGATACGAATGACACAATTTGAATTTCCTTTTGAAACGGCTGCGATTTCCCCTTTCTTCATGTCTTCGCTGATGTCATCCGATCAAAGTAAAGTGACATTCTGGAAAGTTTCAAAGTTGAGTTTCAGAATTATTAGAAGATAATAACATATATAAAATATTCGAGTGGATCTAATGGTGGGTATGGGTGAGCACGCAAGTCACTGTATGAAACAGATCGCCCTTTCAAGTCACAACGATCGTGGGTAGAAGGGCAGTGCGCGGCGCATCTCAAGAAGGGGTCGAACGCATTTTTCTTTGAAGTTCTGGTTCGCCTCTTCTAATATTTCAAAAATAATCTGGCAACTGTGCATTGATCCGCTGGCCTCGAAGTGATGGTGTTAGAAATCTAGGTCTGGGGGTTTGAGTTAGAAAGCTGAACTTAGGGCATTGAAACCTCAAAATGAAGACTTTCATTACACTGAAAGCAAACTGCTCTATTTGGTGAAAAAATTTTTTGATTGAAAATAGAATCTCAACATGGATAATCCACTTACTCGTACGTCTGTAGCCTGGACTACCACCAAAAATTTGTGCGTGGCGTATTCTTACGGAGATGATCATTCCCATGAAATTCTGTGGCATATTGCTCACATTCATCCAATTTTGAGAAGTCCCCCACTTTTTGCCGGTCCCTTGGAAACGCGAATCTCCGTTTTTTTTCGGCACACACTGATCGAAAGATCAGTCTGTTGGATGATCTTCAACGTTGAAGCCAAGGATCTGCAGTGGGGTATTTCATCTGCCCATAACTCTTGCAAACAAACTCCTTTGGTGTTATTTGGTTCAGTTATATTCAGTTAATATAGTTGACGAACTGAAAAATATCAAAAAATCTACAAGTTTTCATCGGGTCTGCAGATCATCATCGATTCTCTAGGGGTCCTTGGTGGTGGTGATGGTGACGAGTTTTGAGCGATGAACTTTGAACTTTGGCATTTCAATGAGCGATCATTGACATGCCAAAGTACAAAGATTCCTTTTTCAAGAGGCGAATCAGGTTGGATATCGATTCCATCCTCTCCTATCACCTTTACTTGCTCCTACTTTGTGGACAATCACTTTTATCGTTTACCATATTTGTACCTGATATTACTACAAAAGTGCCCTTTTCATCTGTAATTAAGGAAGTGAAAGAAAGGTATAGAGTGGTAGAAGAGGCGGAACTATGGAAGATGACGAGATATATTGAACCTTTTAGTGCGGTGGGGTGCAGACTCATCAGAATTTGTTATGCTTACTTCCGGAAGGACTTCCTTTGAATTTTATACTATTGAAAAAGTGTTTAGTGGCATTTCAGCCAGGAACTGGTCTCTGTCTGGAAGCGATCGGCCTTGGCTGGCTTTGTTGTGGCATACGCCATGCATGAAAATTCCATTCTCAATTTTAGCTAGTAGACTATTTAACGGTCCATATAGTGGCTCGCTAGCACTAGTTCAAGTATTCGCAACTGTAGTAACATGTGAAAGTATCACATGTAAGCTATTTTTTGGTTTCCATCCCATAGTCTCTTGAATATTCATCCATGTTGTACCCGTGGATAACTCACTGCTTATCGGTGAATGTCGGAGGCCCCATGTTTTGTTTTCGATGCCATCGGACTTATGGGAGGGCGAATGGCCTTGGTCGATTTTGTTGCGGGATGCGCCATGCATGAGCTTTTGGCAATCCATCAGGTTGAAGGGTTCACTACTTCTTGGTTGCCTTGGAATGGTGAAGTGTGAATAAGGATTAAGAATCGGTTACAAAACGCGTGTAGTTTACTATCCGTTCACAGCGCCACCTCGCACCACAGCGCAAATTACCTACACATTTGGTTGCAGATGGTTGACTCCGTGGTCGCAGTGCACAATTCCAAGAAATCAAAAGAATAATGTTCCTTTTAGCTGTTTTTATCTTCTGTGTCTTTCCATACGCTCTTCTCTCTACAAAGTCTTCTTGAGCACCATTTTGAAACTTTCGTGTACGACACGTTTCCTATTTGCGTCGTTTCCTAGTTGCGAGATGCCGCTTTTTATATATCCTTCGAGATTTTCAAATGAGGATCAACCTAAATATTTATTTCGAAATTAGACCCTGAAAACCTTTTTTATCAAACCCATTTATATGACATGCTTTACTCTTTACTCTCAGACTCGAAGATTTCATAGCAGTGATCACTGCTGACTCTGCGATCACGGTTACGACCCCCTTCTCAGCGCACCAAATACGACTCCCTCTGTCACCCAGAGAATTCTCGATGGAGGCCAGAGTTCGCTCAGGCCACCGTCAGACATTGCTAGTTTGCGATTTTGCAGTGTCGCGGCTCCACACGCGTAGTTGCGGCACTGCACAATCTCAAGGTCGTTGTATCGTGTGCGAAAGTGCGACGTCGCAAAAATCGCAATGTCGCAAAGTCTGACGGCGGCCTGAGCTGCGCCACTCGCTCTTGTCTTGCGTGCGTCTACATAATACCTGTTAGGGTGTGTGCCAGGGGACAGAAGTTGCGCGTTGCGGCATTCGGCGTGCGACACGATGAATGCGAGGTAAGCGCGCCTTATTGGTTTGGTCCTGAAGCGATGACGGTACCTACGCACTGCTCTGGACGGTATCGCTTCGGGACCCTGTTAATACGGCTCCCGTAGCTCGTACATCCCGTCGCACGCCACACGCGGCCGCGCGAATTCTTTGTCCTGATGGCACATCCATGGGAAACTTGTAGAAGGAACAATGATCAAAGATAACCTCGTTATTTTCCATTCCAAGTAGCTTGACACTTCATTATGAGGTAATAATTTTAACGCTCATGAAGTACCATTTTATCCCATCACATGCGCTAGTACTTATACAACAATGAATGAAATTCAAAGAAAATATGATAATTAAAATTGATGTGATAGATTCAAGGCACAACCATAGAAATTCCTATCTATAGGGAATTGCTAATAGAGTCATATGTGATTCTAATTCTGCGGCAGCTGTAGTTGGAATAAGTCTCGTCAGTATGAAAGTTCACATGTCAATCATCCCCGGGAGCTATTCGCTGTCGCGATTCGACTTCGGGATGCCAGAGATCAATGAGAAGGATTAGACGTAGAGAAGCTGAGGATGCTCCATCGAATTGTAACTGAAATTTTTCGATTGAAAAGGGACGAGTTTTGAGGAACGCTTTACGTTGAAACTTGTGTTTTCCAACCAAGCCATCAAAGACACATGTATCGACCATCAGATTGATTCGATTACGTACTTGGGCAGTAGATCCTTCAGAGATTATCCAGGGTGCACCTAGTCTTGTTACTGTCTCGCCACAACGGTGACACAACGGTAAATCACCACAGCACCACACCCGTTAGAACCCAAGCTGGTCACGCCCACCTGAGGCAACTGGGCGTGGTTGGCTCGGGATCGAGCGGTTGTAGCGCCATGATAGCGCACCGTGGAGGCGCAGGGTGGCTGGGATAGCTACCTGAGGATCTAGTGCCCTACGAAGGTAATTCAATTAGTCTGATTATCGCGAGATGTGTCTTTGAGCACACAAACGGAACTTACAGTATCGTCACTCACCTCATGCTCAAAAGAGTCATCAAAAATAATGAATTTGCCGGTTTTCCACCCACGTTGCTCATTACCCACCCTGAACAGTTTCCATTATATAGTTGTATTATGAGGTGGTAAAGAGGGGTTTTCAACATACCTAATTCTAGCTTCTGATGGCACGATCAAGCCTAGATGAGCTTGTAACCGACTGTTAGTCGGTCCACAGTGTGGTAATATTTGTGCTCCCGAGGATAGTGCCGAGAATCGCATCTGAAAAAGTGGTCATCAGAGGCTTTGTGATTGGTGGGGCGTCTGTCATATCCAATCACAGCGCTCCCTGCCCGCATAGGGCCACCGATCTAATAGAGAGGGTATAAGACGCGTGATTTGGAAAGCTTCCCATGTATAAATTTTTGAAATGTTTTAGGATTATTTCAATTTTTCACACGCTCAAAGTTGCATTTCGGAGAGCGATATCATTCTCACGACCACCAACCTCAGACTTGCTGGCGTTACTGCTTTCGCGGAATTCTTTCAATATAGAGCAGGTTTGTGGTGCCATACGGCAATTTTCGGTATTGAAATGGCCGTTCTCCAGAAGTGGAAATGCAATCCATCTTCCATCAACGGTGATTGCCGGATTTTCCTCTTTCCACAAGTAAGGCACCGACTGGAGTACTCGAGCTGCTTCAGCACGAATAGAAACCCATTGACGTTCAACGGCCTACAAAGGAGAAAGAAACTGTTTCGATATTGTACTGAGTAGGAAATTCTGGGATCACAACTACTATGGCATCGGATTCCAGACAGATGGGTCAACTAGCATGTATTTATCAAAATCCCTCAATGATATCGTGTAAGTTCAGAAAATAAGCTCTTGAAGCATGTGGACAAGAGAAAACTATGAAGCCCTACATGTTCTTGCCACAGCGCATGGGGGAAGAGCATGTGACTGTTCGGTTCAAGGAATCGTCGCTGACTTTCTCTGCTACCCATATAGTTGTGTTGTGTTTAATAACTATGAGCCGCTTACAAAGTTCCATGGTAAAAATTAAACTAGTTGAGATACACTTTCTACTTTGTTGGCCAATCATATTTTATCGAGGTGGACAAATATAATTGTGATTGACTACCTTTTTTTGAGAGACCAGTTTTCAGCCCATCAACTCCAACAACAGCACCTCTAGTGGATTCATCAAAAGGGCTATCATAGTTGGGACAGAAAATGCGAGGAGTTGGCGATTGCATCCCAGAGTACGCAGTCATGTCACAACGGGACCACCAAAACAATTCATCGCGACAGCTAAACCCGCGTGGCGCAGTGATCCTATTCGAGTGTCCTGACTCCCATCCCATTTATTTATTGTCATCGCCGTACCAAATTGTTCGATATTCGCTTGAGAAAGTATAGGGATAATCAAAGAAATTTAACCTTGAGGTATTTGGCGTAGCCAGTCTGTTCGGCTGTCCACCACGCTCTACCAGTCAGGCCCTCCACGTTGTACATGGATCGTTGTTGGGCAGACAGGAATAGTCCAAGCGAGGCAGCATGCTCGAACACGCTATAGGCCTAAATTGATTGTAGCGTATGATTCCATTCCATTGCACACAGTTGTTTGAAAAACATGTAATTAATAGGCTATCAAAGAAGTACTGTGAATACTGTATTCTCCTATGCAGTGTGTTTGAATAAAGACAAGTGAATGTTGAGCTGAAGAGTTTTTGAGAGTGATTAAGTGATTCCGCTGAACCCTACGCTTTTGATTGAGATAAAGTTCTAAGTTTCAAAAAACTGTAAAAATCGAGGAAAAGAGTTTTTGCAATGTTGGTAAGGAAGCCCCTAACCGACATGATAACTGAGATAACTGAATGTAATCCCTACTCGTTTCCATAAAATTACCAGTGAACAGTGCTACCAAATATCAAAGAAACATGCAGAGCTGTAGCTCAGTTGGCTTATAGAACCCTTGGATTTATAAATTTCGTGCGCAAACAGTATTGGTTCCATTCTACCCGTCTGCGCTCTCTCACGTAGCTCACCAAGTTCCAGACTTCGGGTCCAAATCCTAGGAATTGGGACTGGAGCTCAGCAGGTTATCACTATTGAATTCGATCTACCCCTTATCCCTTATCTCTCAGACATGGAACAAATTTCGACCAATCATTGAATGGTGTCCCGTACGCGACAATGCGTAAACCCTGCTTATATCCCATAACGGTGCCAACCTGAAGGTTATGGTGGCATAAATTGATAATAAACAAAAAAATGTAAGAATTTCATACGAGAGTTTATGAGACCCACCTCCGTAGACCTTCCTAGGTACATTAAACCATGTCCAAGGTGATAGTAAAACCTAAAACATTCATTATCAAGGAGTCGCCTCTACTGAATCTCAATTAGAGTTTTTTGCAAAATAACTGAGAGTAATAGTTCCACCACTCCCTCCTGCCAACTTGTATAACGAAAACTAAAATGTTCATATACCTTTCGTCTGGACTTCGTATAGCGATGTGCGACGCTCTGTAGGTGGTTGGGTATTTGAGCGATTACAATGCAACACATACGACACCGAGCGCCACTGCGAAATTGCTTCAGGACCCAACTACATACGGCGCCCCTAACTCGCAAGCATCACGTCGCACGCCGTAATGAGAAATACGAGTAGACACTCCTTTGAAATGAGCTAACATACTTCGCATCCGTGATCGTATCTCCACCTAGACGAAGTCCCTTCTTCATGTAGGCTACCCCTTGCTCCACGTTATCTTCAGCGACCTAGGATATGCATATTATGAAAAACCTCATTCGTTTGTTTGAAGATTTTCGATTGAAGATATTGATTGTTGGAATCGATTTTGAGGTAATGGGTAATGAATAACTGAATCCACTAACAAATTTGACTTTTAGCTTCTATTGTCGGGCAATCATGAAATGACATGCCATGTGCAATCACTTTGGAATGCGCGTTGAATGAATTTAGTTCAGGATGGATGAAACATTTGAGCAATTAATTTGTCAGCATAATGAATTCTGAGAGGGGGATGTTTGTGTCACGGCTCCTATGGGGTGTAAAAGCTGAAAACCAACTAAAGAACACCAAGGCCAACTTGACATGGAAGGTTGAGATGCGCCATGACACCATGAAACGCCATAATCAATTCAATAACATATCCTCATGGTGCAGTAGACCCTCGGGTACTTGTTCAGATTGCACTTTGATTACACCGGTCTGGTGCGCTACCACGGAACTACATCATTCCCGTTCCGAGCTAACCACTCCCAGTTGGCCCATACAGGCGTGGCCAGTCCGGTGTCGAACTATTGGGCAAGCGGGCGAATAGACTACCAAATACCAAGCATCTAATTCTTTCACTTGTCCGCCTATTCGTCTATTCACTAGTCAATGCTAACTCTGACGATATCTTACTTTTGAGTCTTTTCACACCTTTTTGATAACCAGTGGAAGCACTGCTTAAAGTGATTCAGCATTAATGCGGTTATCTAGTTATTCCAAGAAAAGTTTGAAAATCTACTACGTTTTCTTCCAAGTGGCTGATAAAAGCATCTATAACCTAATTCAGTTACTCACCTTCAGAATATATCCGTAATAAGCAAGCGCGATGCCGCAGTTGTGGTCGCTCTCAATGATCTGAAAAATGATTGAAAAATGAGCAAAAAGCTGAAATCGTTCCTAATTAGATGATCGTGTCCGCATCGTATGACTATTGAGTGACGCGGTGCGGCGCTCTGTGTTCGGTCGCAAGGCAAGCGACTCTGTTCCATACTACGGATATGTTCATAGCATAAACTCACATGTTGGAGGACTTTCTTAGCATCATCTAGCCTTTTCATCTTGATGAAGGTTAGCGCTACATTTGTCTGATGTTCAATCTCGTCCGGAAATCTGAGACAGTGATATTCGTATCAGAGGAGTATTTTAAAGTAGCTTTTTTGTTCTACTGTGACCTAATTACTTGATAAAAAAGTATTTGATAAAAAATGAATACCTGGCAACAAGCATTCGATGTGTTATGAGAGACCTGTAGAAATCGCCTCGAAAGCTAGACAGCTCGATGAGACGGGATGCAGCTTGTCTAAATGGAAGCAGGTATTGTGAGCGCAAAAAAAAAATTAAAAGAATATTTTATTTTTCCCAACTAATATGAGAAGACGGCATTGCTCGAAAAAATTCAGATGACCGTCGAGTTATTGAATACGTGTTACACGGCAATAGCGCGTACGGTCTCGGAGCGTTTTGTCGCCGGCGGGGCATGATACTGGTTGACATGATACTGGTTATTAAAAACAATATACTAATGTAATATACAGTAGCGCTCAAAAGTATTCGGCAAAATGGTTTTTCACTTGGGTTTTTCACTTGTAACCTTTTTGCGACTGGACCGATCCAAGAGAAATTTTAGTATATTGTACTTGGAGACATTTCATAATAAATATACTATTTTGGCGCTCAACGGTGTAGGTTACGTGGTTTATGGAACTTTTGTTTTTGGAGTGCCATCGCTATGCCGTCCCGCTGTGCTGCTGTCATCAAAAGTCGTGGTCTTTCTACAAAACACTATGTTCTCTGAGGCGTGCTTGTTTTGTTTTTGTAAAGAAAGCCGTTTTTCTTGACCATGCCTTTTTCTTTTTTTTTTTGGTGATCTTGTAGTAAATTCTTGTAAAAACCATGAAAAGGGTCAAGCGGCTCAAGTAGAAGGAAATGTTGGCAATAGCTTCAGGCGCCATATATCAAAATCTTGTCAAATTTGGTCAAGTAGAAAAAAAGATGACAAAAAGTGTTTGGCCGAATATTTTTGAGCGCTACTGTATACAATAATGGAATATGGAGGTAGGGGTGCTCAGCAATGTTGCAGTAGATAAGGAACGAGGCGAAATGGAAAAACTCTACAACTCTACAACTGGAAAAAACTCTAGGAATCCGAAAATTCCCTTCTCTCTCACCCCTCTGCGTCACTAGCCGGGGTAGACTGCAGACGAGCGAAGAGGCTAAATCAGCCGCCCGCGAACGTTGTTCCGCCTTCGCCGGCAACTTGCTCGGCTGATGCATTGCAGGACCAAACGCCGTGTTGGTTGTGATAAGACCCCGAGCTGTGCTTTTCCTTTTGCGAGTATCGCCACATACACCTCTTCTCAGTACGAGTAGAAGACTTGTTTACAGAGAACATTTATTAACACTTTCCCAGTTTTCCTTACCCCCTCCAGTGCCTTTAAATGCTCACTGCCCCACTTGTCATCAGTGATAAAGACTGCAACACATGTTGATATAATCAATTTATAAACCACAGAGTTTACTTACCGGAATAGCGCGTCTGGCGTTTCTTCATTGTCGAGAACTTGTTCGTATTCATGTATTGCACGGTTAAAGTCGTGATCATCACCAGTCAGTTCTCCTCTACGAATACTGTTCAATTTCCCAAAAAAAAAATTGGCTGACGAGAGTACATACAAACCTGAGCTCATAACCTCGTCCTTTTCCAAAATGTGCTCGTGGTGAATCTGGTCGAGACCGTAAAACTGTGTTGAAAATTGCAAAGGCTGCGTTGTAGTCATGCTGAAATGTGAGTTCTTTCTTATGATAGTCCATGGCTGTTTTCTTCGACTTTGATGTGGGGAAAGGTCGAAAACCCGTGGAATGGGAATGGGGAACGTGCTATCGCGCTCCTTGCATCTCTAGAGAGGGCGACGCAGATGGCGAGGGTCAGTCATCAGTAGAAACTCCCGGCCCTCTACACAAAGCCAGTCGGCCTTCGGATACCTTATGTCCAAAATGCTTCACGAGGCCACAATGAATAGCTAAGGTGCTCTTATTTAAACTTTGTTCCACCTAAAAACACTTTTCAAAAACACCCCGGTTCGGACTTCTCTCATTATCCCTGATAGTGTGCTATAGAACCACAGTAGCTGCCTCTGTGTGAATTTACTACTTACAAGGGAGGTCTTTCAGGTCATGACGCGCTTTCGGAAAACGGTTTTTTCCATTATATGGGGGTATCTACATGAAACATATAACTGACTTCCATTATTGCTGCGCGGCCCTACAAATGCCAAAAAGGGAGTAAAGAGATTTTTTTTCCAAAAAGGCTTTTAATCCACTTATAGTAACGCATCCTCCTTGTAACTTTGATCATGTGCAGATCCAAAGATGTTCTTCTATTTCACATCCAAAACAAAGTCGAGTACGAGAAAAAAAATCTTATCTCCACCATGTACTAAAATGCGTAGTAGTTTCACAACGGTTCCCCGATGTGCTGCTGCTGAAGGGACCGGATGGCCTAATGGATACGACGATGGACTCTCGAGGGGATGAAATGCTGGGATGGTGGTTCGAGTCCCGGCTATGCCGAAATTTTGCATTTTTTTTTTGCCTTCACTCTTTCATCTTCGAATATGTCTGTTTATGCCGAATGACTACAATTTTTGCTGACAGCGATGCAAAATGACTCTATTTACGAATTGTCAATGAATTTGGTGATGTGACCTTTTTGGTCACGAAAGGGCCCGTATCGCTCTCGCGATTTCGCACAAAATGAGTGCCATATTCGTGTTCAGGGAGTCAAACTACCCTTGAGGCCACATTTCTGGCCAATTCCAAATTTTGACCCTAACTTCGTGAAAGATGTTTGGTCATGGGTACATGGCGCGCCCTCTACTTGTAGAAGTGAGAACTCAAGAAATCGATGAAAATCAATGGAATATGCACAGCATGGATGCCTATCGCTATAATTTCTGCTATCAAGCACCAAGCAAAAGGAATAGTCAAAATTTCATGACAAGTGATACCGTCGTCTCCTTCGTTGAACGTGCAGTCCAAGGTATTACCAACGCCCAACTAAATTTTCGAATTTAGGGCGGAACTTCGATTGTGCTGAAAACTTGTCCCTGGGGGTAGTTCAACCTCCTGAACACGAATATCAAGTCCGTTTCGCTCAAAAACGCCTCGTTCGTGCGCTATGAGCGCCGAAAGGCTGAAAAATTGGACTGTCAAACTTGCTGAAAACTAGCATTAAAGGGCAGTTCGGGGTTCTAAATGCGATAACTGCACTTATTCTTCATACTCGAATGTTTATGAGTCCAAAAACTGAAAATCTAAATTTTGCAAAAATTTGTCCTCAGTGGGGATCGAACCATCAACCCCGTTTTTGGCATTTGTAGGGCCGTGCAGCAAAAGTGAACATCAGTTATATGATTCTTGTACGTACCAACATACTGCAAAAAACAGCTTTCAAAAAGCGCGTCATGAGTTGAAAGACCTTCCTCGTTAGATACTATGTCAGGTTTCAAATACTACTGTTGTCTTTTTTTCCCATAAATATGCCTGAATGTGTAAGCGTGAGAGTATGTAATTTGAGCGGTAGAATTTGTATTAGATCGCATACCAATGACAGAATTCAAATTTCTTATTAAGGCGACTGTGATTTTACAACTTTTTATGTTTTGCTGATGTCATTCAAACCGGGGAGACGCCTGAAAAGACTCTTGCAAAGAAACCAAAGTTGCTCTTCAAAGGGTATCAAGGAATAGTTATAGTGTCCTACATCAGATTTTTGAGGCGATCTATTAGATCCGACTGTCTTAACGACTGACCACAGAGTTCATTGTATTGTTTGCTTTATTGTATTGTCATTTAGTAACCACTGTAAAGCAGATCGCACTTTAAATGTTACTTCAATTGTCAGTAAAAGGCCAGCGCGCGTGGTGCCTCTCTGAAGGGAATAAAGGAATCAAATATTCGGTCATTCTTTTCTTTCAAGATTTTGGCTTGAAATTTCTTTTTCTTCTTACAGCTGGCTATTGCACGTTACGTTCAGTACTAATTCAGTAACGTTATACTGTCGGTGAACCTTAAAAATCTCCTGCAGGCTGAAGAGTCAATTTGGAATTCCATTTGATAACATTCACTACAGAAAAGGAATGCGAATAGGCACATTTGCTGCAAAAATCTCTCAACAAAGGCTGAGAGCGTCTTAGCAGTAAAATAAGCTATAACTGCATTGAACTGCACAATTCCCAGAATTCTATAACCTGCTCTATCGAAAAAAGTCGTCAGCGTGGCGTATTCTAACGGGAACAATCATCTTCAAGAATTTTCGTGGCAGAATGCTCACGTTAGTCCAAATATGGATAGTCCCCCGTTTTTGCCGACCCCTCGAGAACGTGAAATCTCTGTTTTTTCGGCATGCATTGACTGAATGATCGGCCTGCCGGATGACCTTCCATGCTCGGAGTCAAAGGCTTGTAGTGGGATGTCTTATCGGTCTGGAGTACTAGGCAGTCACATCAGAAATTCATGTGTGAACTTCTGTTGTGTTATCTATGGCAGTTATGTTCAGTAAATATGGTTGAATGATGGAAAATGTCAAAAATTCGCAAATTGAAAAAAAATGCAGATCAAAATCCATTCTCTAGGGGTGTTCGGTGGTGGTAGTGGTGAGTGGAACAGCCCAATTTCGTCGATTTTTCGATCGCTTTTAAGCTTAGTGTGCTCATTACGACATCAATACTCAGCTTTCGTACTAGGTAATATTACAAAAGATACAAAGTAGGGGTTATAGGTGTAACCCTAATCCTCAGGGGGGGGGGGTTGCGAATCATTAAAAATCCCCAAAAGTCAAAAATCAAAATTTATTACGCATTTATGCGTTGGCTTTACTTTGTGGCTTTACTTTTACTTTCTATCACTTTGTGTGCAGCGGTTAACATCTTTCTACGAATAGCCATTCATCGTAGGAAGCATCACTATTCAAATACAATGAATCGATGGAATTATTGATGCAGATACTGATGTCTAGAAACAGCCGCCTTCGAATCGATTGAAAGCGGTGCGAAAAACCTCTCTACTGCAACATGGAAAGGCGGTACTTTTTAATTTGAGTTAGCAGAAAGGGTAGATTCCTCATAATCGCTTCTGGTAACTGCTGGTTGTAATAAAATTAGTCTTTTTACATATCTTCAGCCGCGAAAAAGTACGATATGCCTGCTATCGTGCTCTTCATTGCAATATGTATAGTAGCGCTCAAAAGTCTTCGGCCAAATGATTTTTACTTGGGTTTTTCATCTGTAACTTTTTTGCAACTGGACCGATCAAAGAGAAATTTTAGTATGTTGTACTTGGAGACACTGCATACTTAATATACTATTTTGGCACTCAGCGGTGTAAGTTACGTGTTTAAATGCAATTTTTTTGTTTTTGGAATGCCATCCCTATGCCGTCCCGCTGTGCAGCTATCATCAAAGTCGTGGTCTTTCTACAAAATATTGATGTTCTCTAGGCTTGCTCATTTTGTTTTTGTAAAGAAAGCCGGTTTTCTTGACCAAGCCTTTTACTTTTTTTCGGTGGTTTTGTAGTAAATTCTTGTAAAAAACCATGAAAAGAGTCAGGCGGCACTCAAGTAGAAGGAAATGTTGACAATAGGTTCAGGCCCCACATATTGAAATTTTGCTTAATTTGGTCAAGTAGAAGAAAAGTTATGACAAAAAAGTGTTTACGAATACTTTTGTGCGCTACTGTATATCCCTGGCAAATGAGCTAATTAAAATTTTCCACTGAAGTACGTTCCAATTTCCGAGTGCTAAATGAGCCTATTCGCATTAGTAATTAAACACTCCTAATAGGTAAGGCCTTCGTTATCCCTCTGGCTGAGCACCGATGATGACTGGTGTAGCTCCGCGCAAACGCTCGTTCTGCGGGAAGTTGCCAAACATATGCGATCTATCTTAGTCTAACTTTCGCAGCGTGTCACAGAGCATACATAAATCTACACGATAATATTAGATTGCTCACTAACTCTATTCTCGTGCATATATTCAGCGGCATCATAATCGCCTTGTCCGTGCACTCATTGTTCACGCCATGATAATCGTACAACATAATGACGACATAACAACTAAACCATTCCTGCAAAGTGTTAGTAGGGATTGACATAAAAAAGCAACACACCAGGGCATCTGCTGCAACACAGATTCAGCCTTGCGCGATCAGCGTTTACGAGGAACCACCGGAATCCCGACTGCCACACCGTGATCATCACTTTTAGTCTGGCTCTCGTACTCTCATGGTTTGGCTGTGGTTACGAAGCATGCAAAAAATATTCGGGCAAAACCATGCAGTCAGCCATGTCACTGAGCCTAAGAGACCTTCGATTGATTTAGCATGGGACTCCAGTCTGATTTCTGAGATTCCACATAATTTGGTAGTCCAAACTGAGCAAATGCTTTAGCCCCTTCCATACTCAGCGGTGACACGGCAACGTGTAGCTGTTTCGTCCCTGCTTCTCTGCGCCTCCACTCGTACCGAGCTATCTCGCCGCCTGTGGACGCAGCTACGCGCTGCCGCTAGCACCACCGCAGAGTATGTACGCAGTCTAGGCAATCTTCCATATACTTCGTGATTATGCACAGAGCAAACAAAACTGTTTATTAGGCCACTTCAAACCGAAAAAATAAACAAAAAGGAAGATATTTCAAACGAATCGACAAATTGATCACGTCAAACAAAGGCATAATTATTAATAGACACTTGACGACTCTTCAAAAATGTAACATGTCACCCGTGATTTTTTGTGCATACATTGAAGGCAAAAAGTGCTGGCCAACGATCTGTTCACGAATCACACATGTAAAGCGTAAAAGAAACAATAAAAACGTTAGTAGACAACAAAACAAACATAAACAATACTGTATATCTTTAGCAGCACGAACTGGAATTTCTAGTGTGATAACTAAACAGTGGGCCATTAGACCAAGAGATCGCGTGGCCGCGTGTGGCACGTGACGCGATGGTGCAAGTTAAGCGTCATATGTAGTTGGGTTCTAAGGCAATTACCGTGTACTACGCCTGAAATGAGGCGTGGAACACGTCAATCGCTTTAGGATCCAGCTGTAGCCAGCGCCCTCAGTTTGCACGCCCCGCGCCTCGCGAAGGACGTTGCGCTGCGAGTTTTGGTCCTAATGGCTCATACCCCTTAACGGTAAAATCAATATTTGACAGCGCTCCAGCGATTGGGTATATATCCAAACTACGATCTTCTCTTCGAAAAAACGTTTGTAACCAAAAGTAGCTAGAAATCTGTTGAAATCATCTCTAATGAGCTTGAGAATGCGATTGGCACTCAAATGAAAGAGGCTTTTGGTGGTCAAGTGGGAAATCAAACCAGTACGCCACTATTAATACTACAGATCATCACGTTTTCTTTTCTTCTTAGTACGTTTCATCGTCACCTTTTCGACGAGATTATCGGCTCGATCCAGTGCATCTCGATTCTTATGATCATCACGATTCGTAATGGCTTGACGTCTGTATGCCTCTCGTCCGCTGGTCCTTAAAAAGTCTCGCATTTATTCATACAGTAACAAATGGATTTTTACAGAATGATGAAAATTCCCGAATAAATTTGAATTTTTCTCGTTTCATTGCTGTTGCTTTCGGTTTTGAACCCATAGTCACAAAAATGGATGGAAGTATATCGTAGAAAGTCCCACTGCGACCTATGATTTTGACATCGACTCCACCCTTGGCGTGTACCGTTGCGTCAGGACGCGGCGTGCAGCGTGCGACGCGATGCGCGCAAGCTAGGAGCTTGTTTCACGGTTGGGTCTTGAAGGGAGATTAGACCGCAGATACGGCAGTCTATCTTGCACGCATCGTGCCGCAGGCTTCACGCCGCAGTGCGTAACCCAGACGTGAGGATACACACCCACCGCACCCTCGCCTCCGACCTTTGTGAGGATAGAGAGCGAACCTTACTAGGGAAGGTATTTTACTTCCCATGGAACTTTGAAATGAGACCCGGGGAGATCGATAGAGCTTCAAACGCTGATTATAACTGTGAAAACCAAAATTGCTAAATGGCATTCTGAAGCGAGTTACGAGGGGTCAAAGTTTGCTTATGACTTGCCTATGACATCTCAATGGCGAGGCGCTTCGTCACCAGCATGACTAGTGGAGAGGCGACGATGGTCTCTGTGGCTCAGTGATAGTGCCCCGGTTCTGCAGGTGCGAGGTCGTGGGTTTGCTTCCCGCCGGTGCGGCTTCTTTTGCATTTTGTGTTTCAGTAAGTGCTTTTCTTTCACTTCTAAAAGTTTCCTTGTATGATATTCGCGTGTAGGGGGTCGAATTACCCCTCTGTGCAAATTTCCAGCCGGATCCTGTTTTTGGCCCAACTTCGGAAAATTAGGGGTGGCCAGGGGTTAAATAGGGGTTTTTGAGTTTCCTTCCATAAAAAATCCTGCAAGCTGAACAAGATAACCTAAACGTACCTATCACACTTGCCCATAACACTAAACGCACGTAACAAGCGCAAATAAGAGCATTTGCTGGGCAAAGGTCAACGACTACTCCTTTGTTGAATGGGTGTCAGCCAATAGCCGATCCATTTTTCCGAAGTTTGGTCAAGATCTCAAATCGGCTAAAAACTTCTCCTTTAGGGTATTTGACTCCCTGAACACGAAAATCGCCCTGGTTTTGCGTGAAAACGTATGGCTCGCGCACTATGGGCTCCCAAACATACCATGAAATGGTATGACTCTTTTTTTTTCAGAAAAACCTTCATAACTTCATTCAGGTGATAGCTTGACAGATTCTGAATACAGATGAGATCAGCATTTGAAAGCGCGTACAGTGGTATATGTCTCATTGCAAATGGCCACTTCGACAAACCGTCTGATGGCAAAGTGCCTCGCCGAAGAGGTGTCACAGGCAACCTTTGAGCCATTTATTGGGTTGGGGAATAAGTCCCCGCCGTTTTTTCAACTCCGTTTTTCACATTGTTTCCTTCATCTTTCGACAAAGCTTATATATGTTTTCGATAGAGCTTTTCTTGCTCTACAGAATGCTACTATCTGTTTTTTGATTTCTTCGACAACCTAATATTTATGAGGTTTGGAGGTGAAGTGAGCTGAAGGCAAAAAAGTGGCACTTGCGCACCTCATCTTTCTCGTCTGCCATCGAGACCAAAAAATGTATGTGTATATGTTTTCGATAGAGCTTTTTCAGCTCTTCAAAATAGTACCACTCTTTATTCAAAGCGTTCAAGTTTTTGCTGTTTTTAAAACTTACAAATGCAGTACTCGCAAAAGTGTGCTTTTTCGTTATCTCCTTTTCCTCGCCTACCATCGAGATTGGAGAGGGTGTGCATATATGCATTCGATAGAGCTTTCTTTGCTCTACAAGATCATACCACTCTTCTTTTGTATCCTCTCACATTTTAGCATGTGGGAGTAAGTCTTCACGTGTTTTTCAATTCAAAATTGCGTAATGAAAACAAATTTTTTGGCAGATTGTTTTGTATACTTCGATGGAGCTCTTTTCGCTCTACAAGATATTGATTACCTTTTTTGTTCAAACTGATTTTTGACATTTTTTAGATCATTTAAAAGTCGACGAAATCGGGCATTTTCGACACCATGTGACAAAAATGCTCGATTTCGTCGACTTTTAAATGATCTAAAAAATGTCAAAAATCAGTTTGAACAAAAAAGGTAATCAATATCTTGTAGAGCGAAAAGAGCTCCATCGAAGTATACAAAACAATCTGCCAAAAAATTTGTTTTCATTACGCAATTTTGAATTGAAAAACACGTGAAGACTTACTCCCACATGCTAAAATGTGAGAGGATACAAAAGAAGAGTGGTGTGATCTTGTAGAGCAAAAAAAGCTCTATCGAATGCATATATGCACACCCTCTCCAATCTCGATGGTAGGCGAGGAAAAGGAGATAACGAAAAAGCACACTTTTGCGAGTACTGCATTTGTAAGTTTTAAAAACAGCAAAAACTTGAACGATTTGAATAAAGAGTGGTACTATTTTGTAGAGCTGAAAAAGCTCTATCGAAAACATATACACGTACATATTTTGGTCTCGATGGCAGACGAGAAAGATGAGGTGCGCAAGTGCCACTTTTTTGCCTTCAGCTCACTTTACCTCCAAACCTCATAAATATTAGGTTGTCGAAGAAATCAAAAAACAGATAGTAGCATTCTGTAGAGCAAGAAAAGCTCTATCGAAAACATATATAAGCTTTCTCGAAAGTTGAAGGAAACAATGTGAAAAACGGAGTTGAAAAAAAACGGCGGTGACTTATTCCCCAACCCAATAGCAATTTTGGTTTTCACAGTTATAATCAGCGTTCGAAGCTCTACCGATCCCCCCGGGTCTCATTTCAAAGTTCCATGGGAAGTAAAATACCTTCCCTAGTTTGAGGAAAAAACCCAGCAAAAGCACCGTCACTGTGTAGTACAATAAAATGACGTTCAATATTAATAAGCTTCGAAATTAACCTATCTTTGAGGAAATAACTACAATTCTCATCAAAAATCGATTTGCTTGGCAGTTCTCATTTGTGGTGAAACTACTAATTGCCTCATTTTCGCATAATTACGACAGAACTTTCATCTAAGCAGTTTGTCTCAAAAATAAAATTTGTAGAACGCAAACGCAACTGTAAAACAAAAGAAAGCAAAAATAAAGCAAAATCGTCAGTCAAAAAGTATTCACACCTTTGCTTTAATCCAATCTCATTGTGTTTGATCTGAGGGGGTGGGCTGAGTTCATCGTCATCATCGTCATCTCCGTCGTCATCATCTTCATCATTTTCATTTTTGTTCTCCTGGTCCTCATCGTTTCCAGTTTCAGCTCGTGAAGCCTTAGAGTACGTTTGTATTGTAATGAATAGTGGTGGATACATCTTTCTGCCGAGGTCATTGGAACGCAAGTGATCACCTTGTTTTTCCGCTTCAACAACGAAATTCTCGGTCCAGCACCGTAAGAAGGAGGGCAATGCTTACGTTTGCACTCACGCTCCGGAACGGATTCTGCCATGAGGTGCCTAAGAGACCGTTGATACAGAAGAAACTTGAGGGACGCTTTCTTTGCATTTTTCAGTGGGGCTGCATCTGCTATATGAACACATGGTGTAGCGATTGGGCACAAGGCTATGTATCGTAATTTAGCATCGCAGCGTGCGAGCTAGGTGTGCCCTCTGCAGATGGATCCTGAGGCAACTATCGTGCCAAGCGTTTTATTTTGGGCTTACTCGCCTCAGGACCCAACTACGAGCAGCGCCGCCAGCTCACACGCATCGCGCCACACGCTGTGCGGTGTTGTGCTGAATCAATAACGATACACACCGTAGTGAGACGGTATAACAATTTTGTGGCCCAAGCAGTGTGGTTCTCCAAAAACAATAGCACTTAAGCTCCCTAGCTCTCTGCTTTGTTTACCAACAAGGTTAAGGGCTACTATTAGTAACTGTAAGAAACCGTGGCGTATACGCGAACAAATAACAATTTTTGATATGCATGTACCGAGAATAGTACCATATACTATTCACCACAGCTGCACGAAACTATTGTTTATTTGGAAACAAACATGCCTTACCGAAAGCTATGCTTCGTCCGTCGATGATGTCGCTGATCCTCGATATCAGCTTCAACTTCTTCTGCCTCATGGTCAGCTCGAACTTCGCTAGGGGATTCAGCAATTTCATCTTCGGTCTCCTGGGATGTATTTATCTATTGATGCTGGGGGAATCACATGAATTAAAATACATGACTTAATAAACAAATACAAAGTAGGTTATCACATCGCCTATTAAAAAACAAGTGCAGTGTGAAAATAGATGAGAGAGAAAAGTAGAATATTATGACAAAAAATCAGAATTAGGCGTGGAAGTAGAAGGAGGACTACTTTCTCATTTTTATGCTCGGCTTTAAGGAGAGAGATAATGAATGTACCTAGACAATAACACCACAATGTCTATTTCGTTGGATTTTGGAAATTTTTTGAAAAAGGGTTGAAGGTCCCGGGAGTGAGTGATTTAACCCAGCTTTTCGCCCATAGTCAAGCCGGTACCAGTCAATGAGTCTCAGACAAAAGAAAGTCTTGCTTTTCCTATGCTGTGTTGTCCTACGCCTTACTCAGGCGCAGAGTACGGGAGTCGATTGAGGATCCAACTGCATACGGCGCCCCTAACTCGCGCGCATCGCGTTACACGCTAGACACGACCAGCAAGTTTTCTGTCTTTATGATACACACCCCGATGCATCATGTTCATTTCACCATTAAATATAAGTCAGCTTAGCTGCCATTAATAGTATTACCCGTCATTCGTGATCACGATCATATGTTCCCCACTGTAATCTTGAAATTACTGTTACAACATCTTTGGACACTATTATAATAGTTAGCACGGATACCGCATGTTGCTGAGGGAATGTGAAGCGGCAACGATTCACAGGCAGGGCATCAATGGGCCATGCCTGGGACGAACACCCTCGATTTGTTACAGTACACAACCGATCAATCAAAAACGTCTGCAACATGTAGGGCCCCAATCGGTTATTCTCAAGTGGATGTGATTCAAGGCAACCTTACTTCTTGTTTAGGAAGTTCACTTTTCGGTTCCTCCTCCTCGTCATTGTCCAACTCAACGTCATCTTCATCCTGTTCATCTTCGACTTGTTCCTCTATCACACGTCTCTTGACATGCTGTTTGCGACGCTGTAATTATAGAAGTTTGGCTGCTGGAGAAATGTTAGAGAACATATACTTTCTGAAAATCAAACCCATGCTTGTTCAGCTTCTTCATATCACCCCTATAAGCGATTTACCAGGATATAAACCAACTATTATAGAACAGAATAAATCAAAAAAGTAAAACATGTAAACTGAATCATCTACAGAACTCGCAGACTAATAAAGGGCAACGATAGTCGCTTGTCAAAAATTATCTACCTGTGCTGTCTGTGTTGTCGTTTCCACTTTGACGCGAAGCTCTTTCTGTTTCCTTCGCTTCGTCCGCTTTTGTGGAAGTTGTGGTTCTTCATCGTCTTTTTCATTTTGAACATCGTGAACCGTTTCTTTATCCTGCACGATTGTAAAAGTTTGACGGTTGAATACGACTCGGAAGAAAATAAAACAAAATCTACTGTTCTCTTGTTTCCATGTTGCTGTTTGCGATATGGGTGTTTTCGCTTTAAGAAATCGGAAGGGATAAAGTCGGCAGACTACGAAATTTGAAAGCAGTGGTACGCAGCAATGAGACAGTAGAGAAAGAACGAGGCAAAACGAGACAATCTGGAAAATAGGAGCCCAAACACCCCCTTTCGCTTTCGCGCCTCTCTGCGTCACTAGCCGAAAGCTGACTGCAGACGGGCGGAGAGGCTAAATCAACAGGCCGCGAACGTTGTCCCGTTCTCGCCGGCAACTCGCCCGGCTGCAGGAGTGCAGCACAACACCACGTGCTGCGGGGTCGTGATAAGACACCGAGCCGCGCCTTTTGAATGCGTGTTTTGCCATACATAATCTCTTCTGCAGTAGAAGGTTCGTTTCCGGAGTAAATGTACCACAGTTCTTATTTTTCCCATACCCCTCCCCCCCCGGTGCCTTCAGGCACTGGTTATGAGCGTACAGCTTAATGAGGTGTGTATCGTATTCAATTCAGGACTCAATTATGCGGTGTGTGAGCCAGGAGCGCCATGCATAGATGGGTCCTATAGCGATTCCCTGTCCTTCGCCTAAAACGAGGCGCAGAGCCACCACACACGGTGCCAAGTAGTTCTAAAGTGACCTAACCGCAAACCTTAATGTGGGCCACTAGCCTGAGCTGAAGTGCAGAACGCTAGTCATATTCACTATGGTGGCCCTTTCCGTCCTTCTACAGCATTTCATAGGTGTATAAGCCTAGCTTAGGGCACTGTTAATCAAGATTCGCTCCGAGTCACAGAGTTGCATACAACTCCTTACTTTTCATCATAAGGACACAGTAATACATTGGCACTAAGGAATCGTGTAAATGTACCTCGACATATTTTTTAACCCGTTTTATGTTGTTTTCGATTTTTCTCCGTAGACCCGCAAATAGCTGATCTTCCAACGGTTCATCATCATCTTCTATGTCCTCATCATCAGCTAAAATTACAGATTATGAGATGTCCATCATAAATGAAGAAAATCAATTGAATAAAAAATTTATGTGAAGTGGAAGGTTAGTAGGTAGCCAGCTCGTAACCAACCGTACCTGTTGGTTCTACAAGGTCTTCGGAAGAGTCATCACTTCCTTCCGTCCTGAAAGTCCATTATGAGAAGTTCTAGATGATTATAAAGAAGCAAAAATTTAGAGCAGGGTCAAATAAAGTTCCTTAACAAGGTTTCGCTCAAGTATGAGCATAGAATATCAAAAAGATTCAGATTGATCCTTCTGCAAAGTGTTGACTATAATTTTATGTGGCGAGCCTCGGGGTTTTTCTGGCAGCCTCGCGTGGATAAATCTTGGTAGTACGGTTTCCGATGGTCGAGTAGCTGTGAAGGGCGGAGCTCTGCTTATGGCTGGCTCTCTTGGTTGCCTTACCACTTCAATGATGACCAGGGCTCGAATGCACGTACTCAATCGTGGGAAGGCAGGGACGTCCTCCCGAGTTTTTTACCAAGTCATTTTACACCCGAACTTTCACATTGGGAAAGCGACTTGATTTACTTTATTGGACGGGTACGACAGTGTCACAGGTGATTTTGGTCCAGGTCATTGTTACCACTACGCCAAAGAGAATGGGCCTTGTTCTCGGCAAGAAACTTCTCCAAGCACTTTAAAAAAAATCTTACAAAAAGAGGCAAAAGTCGTCGCTAGCAGTAGAAAATGGGGTTAGTTGCTTCGCCTGCTGATTTGCGATGTCCATTGAAGGGAACGGTATTAGGGCAGCCTGAGTCTAGATAGCACCTTACAAATAGTGGACGGAGGGTGAACGTTAAAAAAGGCCAATGGTCTGATGAATAAGGGCGGCTAACGGGTGAAGCCTCACAAATGGATGAAAAGAATTGTTGAAATAAAATAAATGAAATTTCATCGGAGAAGAAAAACTGGAATTACCCTAAAAGCTGACATCAGAAACGGACCTGATTTCCGGTGAAATTTCCAAATTACTGTCATCATCCCCTATACCACTTTGTCGATCTCTGCGAATGCCTAAAAATTATATAAAATAAAATGCGGCAGGCTACTGTGTCAAATTCCTGGGATAAATCGATGCTATTCTCTTTTTATTCAAGAACTGAATAAACGAAACTAGAACGATCAAGGTATATGGCTTCTGACTCTTCGCTCAGACAAAAGTAAAAAAAAATAAAAAAGGAAACATAAAAAAATAAAAAAGGAAATACAAAAGGCAGGACAATGCGAGGAGGCTCAGCTGCGGATCGTGTGGTGATTATGGAGTATTCTTCTAATATTATGAGAGTAGCAGCACCTGCCGAAGTAAACGTGAACGTGGAAGAGGATAGCATCTTCAAGAAAAGCAGTGATATAGAGTTATAAAGCGTTTTCATTAGTGATAAATACCGACATGACCTCCACTCCGGCCCTTTTCTGGGAAGAAAGGTGGGTATGGAGTGGTTGGGATAATACATGAAATCATAAGTAAACGGATGGCAAGGTGATATTGGGTATCATCAAAAGAATAAAATAAAATGACAAAAAAAACGTCTAAAAATTGCATCAGAACTCACTAGCGACTCCTTCTGAAAGATCTTTGGACGAGAATATAGTATATAGACCAGAGCATAGAAATAGAAAGACAAGTAGAACGGCCCAAGTACGTGCGCCTCCCTGAACACTCATGTTCATTTCACGTGCACTACGGGAACTGACTGAAAAATTATTATATGGTATTTAGAAATGGAAATTCACCTTTGTAACACTATAATCAATTCTGTGCACTGGAGCAAGCGCCACAGCCATTGGATGGGGCCCGGCGCCAACTGAAAGGGCATTTTTTCAGGACTTTCAGGATTAAGTGACTACTTATACAAGGTGAAAGAATTGTGTCTTGTATTTTTGTTCAAAACAGAATAAAATAAATAAAAAATTCAAACTGAAATAAAAATATAAATATAAAATAATATTCACGGTTCGATGCCGATAGTGGCCAATCAGCTCAACATGTTATACGTGTGAGTGCTGATAAGCTATGGTAAATATACCATTCAAAAGCTGAGTTAAGGTGAAAGGGGTGTCGGTAGTGTAATGGATTAGCACATATCCCCGGAAATGATGAAGTGTGGGTTCGAGCCCCGCCCGACACCGAAGCTTTTGCCCATAACTCAGCATCATTGTATAAAATAATAATAATAAAATATAAATATAGTATATCATATAAAAAATAACAATAAAAATAAATATAAATAGAAAATAAATGAAACAAGTTTCCATAACATGATATAACGGTAGCAAATATATACTTTAATGATGAATTGCGATGAATATGAATATTTAAAATAAAACAACGAAAGTTAAGCAATTTGCTCTTTCAAATTTAGTTAGAAGTTAGTTTAATCCATAAAATATCGTAGATTTTTGGAGCCGTTCAATTTTCGTATTCCTGAGGATTTGCCTGAAAATCCCCCGCCGATCGATAAGCTCGATTGCTTATGTGCTGTCACGAATACATCATCAAAAGAACAACTGTCGCCATTACCTATATGACCGTGCAAGCCGTCGTAACGCGTGCGGTTCCACTGTGACATGGGCTACGTTGAATGCTTGTAGTCGGAGGAACCATATGAATTCATCTGGTGTTTTTGATGCAGATGTAAAATATACCGCTGAGGTATTGCCCGGAGGCAAACCTCTCCACATCGCACATGATTTATGAGCCCCAGCCGTCATCCACTCCCCCGTTCCCCTTTCAATATCGAATTCTTGGCTTGTTTGTGAGGGTGGGAGCACCTGCCACACTGGCGCCTTTGGAACATTATTCAAACTGGATGTTTAAATACTTCAATGATTCCAAACCCTAGTGAAATGCACGGCGCATCCTAAAATTGTATGATCAGAGGCGACAATTTATTGATTATTCATCGCACACCTGATTTTTACTGCAAACTGACGTCATTACAAAAACTGTACATCAGTGCACGCCGACAAGGGAAAACTCGAATTTGGAGTTTAATGGACAGTACTGGGAAAAATTCCATCTCTCACAATACGCCAACTGCATATATACATGTATACACTGAATTACTTGTTTAACGCAGCGTCGTTAGTCGATCGATATTCGATCGAAAATATTGGATTCCTCATCAATGGACGGGAATGGTAGATAGACCCATTAATGTGAGAGTAAAGCTACAGCTTCAAATTCTGTAGAGCTATGAGCCACTGATCAAACTTATCGATTCTTGTGTAAATGGTCAAGAACGGGTAATCTAACACCAACTGAGCTAGCGCACACCATTCCGTCAGTAGTCTGCGCTAACCCAACTAGTAATTAATGAAATAAGCAAGTATGTGTACATACAAATATACTGCCTACGCCATGAGGAGGAGTTAGCTCCAGTACTGGAGCTATAATGCTCAATTCTGCTAGACAAACCTATAAATTATACCGTCACAAGATGCTGTTTTGGAGGTTACTTGCAAAAGTATAAAGAACAAGTAAGGTTGCTATAGATACTTAATTTTTCAAAAACGAGGTATTTGAGGTTGCTACGGAAATAATTCCGCCGGACAAATCGATTCTCGTGGATCAACGGATATTGTTTACCGTGAGCTAACAGATAATGCTGCTAACTGATGATTTGCAATATCAATATCGATAGATGGTGCAGGTGAAATCGATTCACTCCAAAAACAGAATTTAATTTATTAAAGTTTTTCGCCCTTAATTGTTTTTTGCGCTCGTTCACCGTCTCTATAAAAGCGCTTAATACAGGTACAGTCTGTTTGAATTATTTATTTTGATATCATTTCCTCTACAAAGCGTACTGGCCTCTATGCCCGGTCAAGCGCTGGGTTGAGAAAATATTTAACAAATAAAGAAATGCAACCACAACACGTCGATCGGGGTCAGGTTCAAATTGCAAACAAATCTTGCCTGCTGATTGCTTTTGCAAAAATTGAATTAGCCTCTTTTGTCTGCTAATTTCTCTATGTTCATCGTTACCACGACTGCTTCCGTGCTGATCGGTCTCATAAGCCAATACTTCTGCTCCGAGCTGGACTTCGAGGCTCCCCAGCTCAAGTATGAGCATATTTTCTCAGATTTTTTTCTATTTTTTCTCTCTTCTTACCTAGTACACTTACAATAAATTTGTAAGCCATCATTCACATCCTATGGGTCAAGCGGGAGTTAAAAGTGGTCATGTCTTATTTCAGGTCAAAGAAGGAGGGGTCATAATTGGGAAAATCTTTTAGGAAACATGCTTAACAAGCACCTAGCCTTTTCAAAAAAAACCGTTTGTCAGTAATAACTGTAATTTTTTATATACCTTAACTAGTTACCAAGATCATACTTATTACCGATTTGACGCCCCTTTTCTGTGAGCGACTCTTATATACCGAGCCAACGAGAAGGGAGGGAGGAGGGTCGTATTTATGGAAAAATTTTTGAATTTTTCAGACATCCGTGCTTGACCCCACATGTGGATTACAATTTGAGCTGGCTAGTGGTTTGGGCTAGTGTGAAGGAAGCAAATTTTTTCTCCGTGTCGATGTGTAACTTACTGAGCGATCGAGGAGGCATTACACTCACATACTATCGATTTGTCTGGAGTACCAATGGGGTCTAACCGACGGATGATAATAAGGCCTGAAGCGTTATGAACAAAATCATAAATTTTTTTTCCATTCTGTGCAGAGGGATTCCTTATGCTCAAGTAAGCAATTCGGAAGCCATATTAAATGGTGTATGAAAACGTTTTAGGGCTCTATATGCGTCATTCTTGTCACTATAAGAATTCACGAAATGTACAGCAGCAGCACATGATACAGTGATTGCATGAAATTTCTTTTGCACCAATGACAAATTGAAACAATGTGAAAGGGTGACCTGAGTAAAACCCTACAAAAGAGAAAAATGTAGAGATATAAATAATAAATAAAAATAATGATGAGAATGCAATAATTAGAAAATCCATGAAAAAATGTAGGGGTATCACGAAAATGCAATGGTGGTCAATATTGCCGAAAAATTTTTTCGCCATCTATCTCATCTATCACATACCTTTTTCATGCAAACAGAAAAAAGTACGAACTCAAAAATTCAGACCTTTTTGAGCACGGATAGTTTTCAGAGATGTTTATGAAAACCCATAAAATGTCATCATGGTTTGTCGGATAGGGAGGACAGCCAAGCCCCAATGATTGATGTTCTGGGTTGAGTATCAACCTTCGCGTACTCCCTCCATTGCAATGAAGATTTGTGCAGCGACATAAAAAAATCGAACTTTCCACTTCCAATCCATTTTCACATCGTTAGCGTCTACATGAGCCTGCTTTTGCACTGCTCCTCTTCGGTACGCTTAATCCTTATAATTATGATATTAATTTTTACTTACAATTCTTTCCCATGCTTTGGTATCACTCCAGATTCTATTCGACATTTGTATTCATTTTATTTCTATTATATTTCGGCAGCTTTGGGTAAGCTTAGTAATATGAGAAAAGCAAGAACGAAGAAGCTTGTTGTGTTGTGTTCTTGTGAAAAGCAATTTTTACGTAGAAAAAACTCACTGCTTGATCCCTGTCGACGAAATGGCGGTCGTGGAGCGGCGATACTGTTGCCATTCTGTTTCGACGCCATCGGGGATTGAACCCGATGAATATTGTGGATAACACAATATCAATCACAGCGCCTTCGTCGTTTACCGTATATGTGTGTATGTCTCCTTGATAAGTATATGTGTATACCAGTGACGTAAAAGATACACGATGTGTCTACGAAGGAGGAACGATGGCGACGGAGGCGATATGCCGTCCGTCGATCGCTACGCCCCTGGGCGTTCGGTCGCTGCAAAAGAAAATCTCTCATTCATATACAAATCAACGCACAGAAACACATTACCTCGGACGTTTTTCTTATTTTTTAATATCGACTTCAGCAATCGGTAAAACTGCCCAAAATTAAGAAAATAGGGAAAGTTGACAAGTATGAAACTGAGGATTTCATAAAAGAAAACTAAATATCAAAATTTCGTACAGAAGACAATGAAGAATTTACTGATAGGTTCATTCGAGATGGTCCGTAGAGCTTCTGCCCTCTTGAACGAGGTAGAGATTACATGCATGGATGAAGAAAAGTCGCAAGGAAAGGCGAATCATGTTAAGCCGTCGATGACGCTCTGTAACTCAATCCCAGCCTATTGCTCGAGGGCAGAAGTTAAAGGAGCTGCCTAGCATAGGCATTACTTAAAAATATGAAACTCCTTATCCGATCAACAAATTTGTGTACTGGTCTCATATGGGTTTTGGGAAAGAAATATTTTCATGCTGAAAGGCTTCTGAATATCATGCAAAGACCGATAGAATCCACAGAATTCCTCTAAATTATCATGAAATAGTAATACCCTCGGGTGTGCGTCAGGACTTCCCAACTGGGTCGCCGTCTGCGTCTTGTTGGTGTTGTTGTGAACTGGCTGCAAGCTAAGGGGGCGGCTGCCACCTTGTTGGTGTTGCCGTGACCTGACCTAGTTGAACAGTCTTTATGTACACTCTGGAACCATCTGCCTTTTGGAATCATTCACGCCTTCGGTTATTTTGCCTTTTATACATAAGCGTGTGGGCCGGGTCCCTGGGACCATCAAAATTCATCACTGATGCTTCACTTTTCGAAGAGAAGAAGAGAAGGGTTTATATAATGTCTGTTCTGTCCAGGGACCATTAACACACTCAGAACGTAAATTAGAGAAACTGTCGAATTACTGGAACGGTCACAATACATACTAATTTGAAATGTTCGGAAGATTCGAATTTTTGGGGCACGATAGCCGAGTGATCGAGAGGAAGGCTCATATCTGCACAAACAAGTCCACTGGGTTCGATCCCCGCCGAGGTACATACCATGCCTTGAAGAGATTGCAAAAATGCTGACGTTACCAGCGTCAGCCTAGGTTGACAGGCCGGCTGAGGGAGAACCTCAGTGACAACAACATGTATACAGTCACCAAAAGAATTAGTGATAATGCTAGGACGTCAGCATGAAGTAGCGCGCAGAACTCTCGCCCGAGTTTTATGGTCAGCATGCGAGGGCTACAGAGGAGAGAGCGGCCTCGGCCAAAGAAGTTATTTTGAATTGGGACCCTGAATGTGGGGTCGCTGACTGGCAATTCGCTAAAGGCTGTTGACTTAATGAAGCGCAGGAGCATCGAGGTGTTATGTTACGTTATGCCTTCAGCAGACACCCTGAGAAGGAGCCAAGGCGAGGGAGATGGTGTCAAACTCCCCTACAGTGGAGGAGACACCAAACGAAACGGCGTGGCCATAGCAGTGACGGAATCCCTTACGAAGGAAAGATACCGGACTATAATGACCGTGTACGCACAGCAACCCGACTGCTCCGAAGCCGAAAAAGTCGAGTTCTATGTGGACGAAGCCATCAGATCAGTTCCGGAAGACGATTATGTCACCATAGCAGGCGACCTGAACGGTCATGTGGGCAGTGACGGAAGATGGCTAGGAAGAGTGCACAGGGGAGCTATAACTAAGAATGCAGAGGGCGCTCGATCTGGCTATTGCTCACGACCTAGCCATCTGCAGTACGACCTAGCCAAACCCAGAAAATAACTTATAGCAGCGGGGGTAGGCGAACGGAAATAGACCAAGTGCTCGTGAGGAGACCTCTAAAGCGTAGAGGACATTGAGGTGCTACCTGCTAAGGATCTGGCCATCCAGCACATGCCTCTCCTAACGACATTGCCATAAAGCTTCCAAGGAAAGCAAAGGTAAGAAATGAGAGCAGGGTTCAGAGGGATGACCTGAAAAGGAGGATGATGGGATGCTAGACTTCCAGCCCCCTCAGTCCTGTTCAGGAAACCTGGGATAGGGCCGTCAAGGTCATCCTATGGTGCACAAAGTAAATACTGGGTGACGCCAGAGGTGGCTTCAGAAGAAATAAGGTGGCGTGGTTCTGGAACGAGGAGGTTCAGCGTATGGTGAAACGAAAGGACTCATACAAACGCTGGGGTTGTAAGAGGCTTGCTAAGGCAGCTATAAGCATAGCCAAGAACACGGAAATGGATGCTCTGTATGAGAAATTAGAGGGCAAATAGGCGAAGAAGTTGGTCTTCAGGCTGTCCTTTGGAACATAATTTCTTCCGCTATTTTTTCCCTCACAGAAGGAAGCATAGCGCCAAGTACGACAGTTATGCGGCGAGGCACACGCAAATGAAGATCTCCAGAATCGTTTTCAACATATCAGGAACCAGAAAAAACTGAAATCTCGAAGCATCAAACTACTGAATTGGCGAACCACGGGAGGCAAACAGTGATCAATTCTGTCACAAATGGGTAAAATCGCTCTCAAAACATTGCCCTCGAATCTGTGGGTACTCCGATTCTTTATTGATTTTACGTTTCTACACTCGATATTTTGAAACGACGAAATTCGAATTTGGTTTTTCGTCGTTTAAAACGACGAAAAACCAGTCGAACCAAGAAAATACCTGCTGAACTTGCTGATCCAAGAAAGAATAGAGCAAACGAGGAAAAATTTGCCGGTGGCCGTAAAAGTAAGCAAAGGCTCAAAAAACTCTGAGGAAAACTGCGTCTTCCAGTTGAACTATGCTTGACCAAATGAGCGGGTATCCGCAGTGAGTTCCGTTTGCACAACAACAATTCTTTTGTTGTCAGGTTATTATTGAATTGAAATTGAATAATCTCGAAAATTCGTTACTGTTTTCAACAGCAACAGGAGGATGCCGTCGTTGCCAACTGGAAAACTCGACAACATAAAAAAGTCATTTCAGTGAAATAATGGGAAGGTGGGATTTGTTCACCCAAACGAGGCACGCTGAGCGATCGGTGTCCTTGCAAATTAAGTTTTTTGATAATAAAACCCAAACAACTTTTAGAAGCTAGATGGGCAGCACTTGAGCCAACGTAATTCGCAATTTATATATGTGATAGCACAGCCTACTAGTTGCTACTGAATATACGAAGCATTTACCTCCCTCAGATAGTGGTGAAATCAGATTTTGAAGATCGCAATGGTCGTAGGGATTTCCATGTTATAGGAGCAGCTGGTGGCAGAATCATTCGAGAGCTTACTACAAGGGCTTTCCAACGATTTTATGGAATTTTATAAATAAAGAGCAAATCCAGTGGAAAGAGCTATTACAAGAGTGCTGAGTTATGAGCAAAAGCTTTGGTCTCGGACAAAACTCGAACCCTCACTCCATGCTTCCGGGCGTATGTGCTAATCCATTACACTACCGAAACCCCTTTTACCTTAACTCAGTTTCTAAATGGTATATTCACCATTGAGAAACTGAGTTAAAGCGGCGCTGCGGCACAAATCAGCAGCTCTTAAAAAGCAAAAAGCTCGAGAGAGCGTTTGTTTTACACGCATGTCAATAATGACGAGATCGTCTTTAGTGATTCGAAAGAAATCGTTTTATCGGAGGAAGACGACATGATTCGGCACAAGCTTCTTCAAGTTGAAGTGATAAAAGAAGCGCTCAGTTGAGGGTTCATATCCCTGTGCAAGTATTGATTTACTGCACAATGAAGTGATCAGGAAAACATGATCAATAGCTCATGAATGCAAGGTGTTTAGATGAAGATGAATGTCTACAATGTACAACAAGAAATGAGTGATTAGGAGCAGTTGGAATGTCACCGTCAGAGGATTTCTCCGCACTGATACATCCCACTACATCGACGAACGCAGCGGTTTTAGTCGAGGTGGATCAGTGTGAGGGCGAGGGAAGATTTCGTGCGATGTGTGCTGCACGGGTGAGAGCTTTACATCATTTTGACGAGACAAGCCAATAAAGAGAGGTCTCACAGACGCGCAGAGAGAAGCAGGGGCGGCAAGAAAGTCAGAGCCCCGGCGGCAGCGGAAGAGCGGCCAGTGAATGAATGTAGTATGCTGAAGTCAATACACATATATACAAAGTGAATGAAGCAAAATGAATGGAGTCTGGTGAAGCGTACATGATTTTCCAGCTGATCTTTCTGCTTTTCACAGGATTCTGCTCACCGGCACGGTTCACTTCACACTGGGTTCTTGAACTTGAAGGATTTGTGTATAGATAATCAATAACTCATTTTTCTCCAAAATCAGTATACTATAATAGATAGAGTAATCAAAATAAACACAAAAAGGATTTGAAAATTTCTTTTCGCAACAGTTGTCTATGAGGAAATAGCTCCGGTATCTGGTCCCCTGTGGATCTACGGTCTTCACTTTGTTTCGCGCTCGTTTTTAGTTTGCTTATTGTTAATACAGGGTGGGGCAAAATTACGGAAACTAGGCACGGCCGCGGGAACTTTGACCCCGGGGGCGCTTTTCGCCTTTGAAAAACTCTTGCTAATTTTTATTCGATTCAGCGCAATCTTCTCTACTAACTAGCACAAAAAATTTCGTATTTGATCTAAAATTACAAGACCATCCCCTCACCGGACTTCCATCATCGACCTGCACCTTCAAGGATTCCGAGCGGTTGACATCTCCCGCCGTCCAAGGTACCAAGAAGTCTTGTGTCGTAAACAATCGCAATGTTTACAGAATTGGGAAACCTTTCTGACCAACCAGGACGTGGGAGACCTACTTCTATCACGACCAAGGCGAAAATCAAGAAGATGCGCGATCATCTGCGTGGTCTTCGTTCACCGCTGGTCTTCGTCCACAAGGAGTTAAGGTCAACGGGAAAAACTATTTGGACATTTGAAGAAAGAAGTCCTACTGTGGGCCCAGAGGCACTTTGGATATAAGAAATGGTGCTATCAAAAAGACAATGCCCCTGCTCACGAGGCCAAGATTGTTCAGGAGCGGTGCAAGGAAAATTTTCCAGATTCCATCGCTTTTGATGAACGGCATCCCAGTTCACCGGACCTCAACCCACTCGATTTTTCTGTATGGAGCGTCCTCGAGTCTAAAGCATGCTCAAACCCCATCGCGACCTCAATTCTCTGGAGGCAGCACTGGAGAAAGCATGGGATGAGTTGGACGAAGACCACCTCCACGCCACGGCCGAAGCGTTTCCGGAGCGTCTTCGAGCCTGTGTCGAAGTAAATGGGCTTGCTTTGAATAAAAAGAAGTGGGTTTTGTTCAGTTTTTTCTGGGGAAACAATCGATAATGGTTACTTTTTTGTTCAAGCTGAAATAAAGTTTTTGGGTGGCAGCAATTTAGTTTCCGTAATTTTGCCCCACCCTGTACAGTGTAAAGGTGGTGAGGTGACAGGTGGCGGCCACCCCATTCTCATGGTGCGGGGATCAAACTCCCATCAACGTCCCCCAGGCCAACCATGCCTTCCATCCCCCGGCTTCAGTGGATTGGTACCAGACTCGTCTGGGAGGATAAAAGCACTGACATGTACATTGACTGGCCACCGCAAGTCATTGTATAGGCCACATCACATTCAGCAGCCACCGCGATTCTGAATGGAACTAGAATGTGCGGCGCATCCCACAGAAGGGATTGATTAACGCCAAAAACTTCATCCTTTTTTACTTTTATTGTTAGTCATCGGACACGTGAGCGGCCCCGCAATTTTGCTCATAATTCTCTCAGCGACGCCCAAGTTCAACTCCTTATCCCGAAGATGGAGTAGGCGTGTCGCAAGCAGCTCGTCGCGGCTGCGACCGCGTGCGTGTACGACTTGTCCGCCGGTTGTCAGCTGATTTCGCCTCTGTTTTTTACATTTCCTAAATTTCGGCTTGACAAGCATCCATTCGGAGAGGTGAGTCAGTTTTTATGATAATGAAGTTGTTTAGTACTACTATAGCGTGATTTCAAGGTGTGTTGTGGCATATTTGTAGTATTTTTCTTCTTTTTCGTGTTTTGTTTTTGTGTCAATATTCTTTATTCATTGTGTTTGTATTCGACAAACGTCACGCCACGTGTCACGCGATGCGTGCGAGCAGGTAGTGCCAGTAGCAGGGTCTTAACGCGAATACACGGCAATGACATACGGTGCCTCTAAGACTATCGGTAATCGCAGTGTTGTAATAGCATGTAATACATGCCATACCCATATTGCATTAATGATGAAGCATTGCACTTGTACAGAAGACATGTACACTTGTACACTTGTACACTTGTACAAAAAGACAGTAGCGGTCAAAAATATATGCGGTTTCTTATTTCAATCATAACTTAGGCCAGCGTTTACATATCACGTTTAATTTTTTGAGTTTCGAAGGAAACTGTCACTCAGTGAAATAAGGCTTCCCAGCCGAGTAGGATGCACTGTAAAGATGGAAAAAATTATTTAACTGATAACTGTGAAAATGATCATTACCGTGCTAGTGCTGTGAAGTGCTGTCATGTTCCAAATGGCGGGTAGCAATGTTTTAGTCTCATACCGTTCTACTTTTTGCACAATCGTTTTGTTGAGTTATAAGCTTTTTCTGGCTGACTGAATTTTTTGGAACTTTTGGTCATTTTCAGAGCTTTCAGTAAATAATTTTTCGACCTTCACACTGCATCCTACTCAGCTGTGATACTTTTTCATGAAGTAGCAGTTGTCCTCAAATTAATAAAAACGAGTTTGTAAACGTCGACCAAAATTATGGTTAATGTCCGAAACCGTTTGTTTGTTAATGTTGTTGTTGTTTGTTGTTGTTGTTGCGATTGTTGTTAATGTTAATGTTAATGTTAATGTTAATGTTTGTTAATTGTTTAATTATAAGGTCGTTGCAAAGTTAATTTTGGAAATGGACCGCATACTTCAAACTACTATAACTCAGCTTAAACACAAGTTTATTAATCGAAGTAAAAACCATCAGAATCTACACACTTTTGCCAACGAACAGGCAATAAATCTAAGCCTTCACTATAAAAACTACTATCACGAGAATCAACGAAGTCAAGGAAGGCACACTCAACATCGTCTAAATTAGTAAATTGTTTCTGACGCAGATGAGAACTGAGGGCTCGAAAAAAGCGATAGTCTGTTGGGGAAAGGTCGGTAGAATAGTTGGGTGAGGGAGAACTTCTATACCCAAGTGGGTCAATTTTTGCCGAGTGATTTGTGAGGTGTGTGGCCTTGCGTTGTCCTGCAACAGGATCGGCCCTCCTCTATTCACCACCGCCGGCCACAATTTTTGCAACTTTCTATACATTTGCTCCAGATCACAACAGTAACACTCTGCTGTGACTGGCTGACCAGGTTGCAAAAAACTGTAATGGATTACACCTTTACAACACCACCACACAGTAATCATAACCTTTTAAGGGTGAAGGTCGGGTTTAGGAAAAGTTTTTGGAGGAGCATCCTTATCTATCCAGACTAATCCCCGCTTCCTGTTATCATAAAGAACCCGTTTTTCATCTACAGTTATAATACGGTTTACTAATGGCTCATTTTTATGGCGAACTAGGAGATTAGAGCAGGTGTCGAAACGTGCCAGACGCTGCTCATCGGTCAGGTCATGAGGCACCCACTTCGACATCTTCTTCACCTTGCCGATTGTCAGCAAATGTCTGGCCACTGTAGAGTAATATACGCCTAGGTCTTCTGCTAACGTACGAGTATTCGTCTCCGGATTTGCTTCGACGGCTCTCCTTGAATCTTGATCATTAAGCGATGACCTGCGGCCGCGACCCAACTTCCCTTCGAGATCAAAATCGCCAGAAGCAAATTTTTTAAACCAAAGCTCCACTGTTCGTTCGCAAGGACAATTCGTCCCAAAAACACTGCTGAGATTACGAGCGGCCTCCGCTGCGGAGTGTTCCAATTTAAACTCATAAAGCATGATGACTCGATAGTCGCGTCGGTTCATGATTATACGCAGCCCTGGAAAAGGCCGGCTGGAAAACTTAGAGCGACATTATAGAAGTTTCTGAAAGAGCAGAAAAAACCCACCAAATGGTATGCCTGGCGTTCCTTGGGATGGAATAGTTCAGGGTAAAAAATCTACTTATTTATACATACCTTAAAACTAAAATTCATTTTGCAACAACCTAATATTAATAGTCCGTAGCTATAGGCGTTGCGTGCGCGTATTGTGAACCATTTTGTTAACCGCCAGGGCAGCTGACTCAAATTTAGTCGCATTGTCTGCCCCGCTCGCATGCGCGCCCCTCAGTATACCGCTTCTTTCTTTTCTTACCCACTGAGACTTTAGTGCATTATAAGAAGGTGTTTTTACCTATAGGCCGCGTTCATGGTTTGTTTCGGAAGCGCCGGCAAGGCGTGGCTGCATTCACAGGCAGCGAGGCAGAATGGCACGGAGAGAAGCAGATAAGAGGGAGGGTGGCACATGAAGAGACGCAGAGACAAACAGCCCAACTCAGTCGTGTTTTCTGTGCTCAACGGCAAAGAAGATTCAGAATATGAAGCACGCTTCCAGAAGGACAGAAGAACCTTCGAATCTCTTTCTTTTTGGGGGAAATTTTGTATTTTTTATAACTTACTGACCGTGTTCTCCTGAGTAAATGGTGGTTGTGTATTTGGAATGCTGTAGGCTTTTACATCATCAAAAGTAGGAGAAGTGTCCAGCTGACATTATGTTCAGTTTTCAAGAACAGTTTATAATCGGTACAACAATGGAAACAGTTGTTGAGAAATTTGAAAAAGCGGACTCGGTTGATCGGTTGACGTCATCAAGGATGTTCCATATGGACCCAGTGAAACTTTTAATCTTGATTTCAAGAACTAGAAATATGGGCGTGTGGTAACTTGCTACACGAAAAGATATTATTAATTTTTTTAAAGTTCTGAATTTGAAGCATAAATCTAGGCCTACCTTGTGCGGCTCTGAGGTTGTATCGACAGTATGCTGCTGAAATCCATTTCATTTTGTTTCGAAGAATAGCACGGAACTAGGCAAGCGAGTAGTGGTAAAAGCGGTTTTAAAAGTTCAACGCTGAGTCAAAATTGGAGGATTGTATACATATTATCTCCGAGGAACACTCGAACCTTTGCACTTCTGAGGAAGTTCCGAACCAGAGAAGCGATCTCTGAAAAAGTCTTCGATCGATAACCGTACTCATTTCTAGGTAGCAATGCCACGATTATCGAGTTTCTCAACTTCGTGAAGATATCGTGCTCCAGCGCGCTAAAATGCGCGCGCGGCACTATCGTGTGTGCAGCAGCGGTCGCCCTGCTTAGTCGTAGCGATCTGCTCCAGATGAAGTGAACGATGGATTCTCCCTCGATTGGATCCACGCACAAGCTACGGTATGATATTTGCATTCCAATTTTGGTTTCCAATGTTTTTGTTTCTTAAGGTTTAAGCTAATTTTTTTGTGATCAGGGAAATTCTCAGAGAAATGCGGGGCTAATGTGGTTTGGGGTGGGGGTATTGATGATCAATATGTTCCAACAGTGCTCGCTGGTTGCGTGTTATGTTCATCTACTCAATTATGGACGGTTTAGTGGACGAGAATCCTTATAACTATCTCACGATTGAAATGTTTTGAAGCGTATGTCACTTAAGTGTTCTGGTATGGCAATTAATTTGAATTTCAGACTCGATGTTGCCACAAACAAGATCCCTAAAGGAAGGGCAGCGGGAACTCCTAATGTCTGATGAAATTTCTTGATGCTGCAACGGCTTAGTACAACATTCATCAGTTCCGTGCGGAAGGCTTGAAGGAAAAAAGGAAGAAAATATTTTTTTATAAAAAATTCAATGATATAATTGAGTAAATTTAGTGGCTCGTTTCGCCTCCTTAAAACCAGTAAGGTAGATGGATTACCGCATTGTTTTCTCGAAAAGATCGATTGGCTGGCCACTCTTTAGCTTCGACAATGATGGCCCAGGCCATAAGTGGTAATGTATTGATATTTACGGTACTACTACTTCCGTCGCTTCACGTAGCGTAATCTTTTCTAAGGAACCAGCCAGCTGGACAGCAGTGCTACGCGGTTGGCAGTCATGATGTGAACCATTTATCTGTATATCTGTTCTGCTAGATTTAATGGCGCATAAAATAGCTGCGAATTTACTATACCATATTTTGTTATGTGAATCACAGGGCTTGGGTCACCCTATTGAAACTGAATCTCCTTGTTATTTAATACCTACAGAAACTGTCCTTTTATCAAAAATTGCTACATTAGATTGGTTTGGTGCCAACTCGCTGCGTTTAACAAAAAAAGAACAAAGGATTGCACAAGCTATTGAAGTCTACAAATTGACAGGTGAGAGTTTTACTGGTAACATGTCGTTAAGTCCATTGCATCGACATATTTAGACTGAGTTTACACCTTGCGATTCTGTGATCCGTACAATCGTGCGACCCTGCGGATCACAGAATGGCAGATCGGTACGCACCCAACTTCAATCGAACTGCGAGCGACCTGCAAATTGATCGCAAGGTATAACCTCAGTCTTGGATTCAAATGATTAAAATACTATTGGTGGTATGTTTGAACAAATTCGTTGCCTAATTAAACCTCGCAGACTGTCCATCAGACATTATCGAAAATGCACTTTTCACAGCGATGTGACAATAACATGTACTTTGGTGTTTTTCTACCACTACATAGTAGGCAAACGTTGGAAATTGATGAGCCTCGAGCTTTTAGACTTTTGAATTCCCCAGTACCGTGACGAAAATAAGCAGTATGTGAAATGGAACCGCCATTGGTATCAAGTTAATGCACATGTTGCAGGAAGAAGGAAAGCGAGTTCGTGCGTTAATCCGAGAAGTCGAATGATTCGAATAATCCAGGCGGGCGCCTACGTTTTCAAGAGTCACTGGTGGGCTTTTTATCTAGAATATCCTAATCTTACCTACCTCGAGGACTGCCTAGTGATTGATTAATTTATGGGTGTTGGGACATATACAGGGGGTGCCAAAAAAAAGTAATTTTGCCCACGGCTCACATCTGCCAATTTTACAAAACGTAGGGAAACGAAAGAGATAAAAGTATTGGGGCAAAACATTCCCGAAATGTTTCTCTAAAAGCAGGAACAAGCTGTGGCTCCTCACGTTCATGTTCATAAAAATATGGAGGTTTCATTCGGCGCAGTCGGGCTTCGGAGTACCTACATTTAAAAATTCGCTAAAAACAGTGGAGCCAAGCTCCGTGGTAGGTCTTTTGTGGGAAGCTTCCTTAGGGTTGGCCCTTCGGTTCTTGGAAGTCATAGAGCCCCTGCTGCTTGGACAAGGCTGCTATGATCCAAAGTATCATTTTCATGCCTCAAATCCGCCTCCGGAGGGGTTTCAGTGGTAATGGCAAGTTCTGGCTCTTGGAAACGAAGGGCGCTGGGAATACTGGAAAAACGCAGTGTTAAAGAACACCATCCGGTATGAATCTCCTTAGGTACCCAGATTGAACGGACGTCAGCAAGGTTGTGAAAGAGGGCGAAGAAATTTTGGATTTTGCCTAGTTGAGGTGATACATCTTGTTCAGTCTTTCCTTGCTCCCGTTCCTGCCCGTGCAGGAGGCTGCCACGGAGTATAGTGATAGAGTTAGGTCTGCTCTTGATTCTGGGGATGAGAATACCTCAATAGAATTTACTGTAGTTTGGCTAAATGGGGTCGAAAGTGGAGGAGACAAAATTACTTTTTTTTTGGCACCCCCTGTATATATGTGTGTGTAATTATTTATTTCCTGAGGTGTAGCTGTTTGTGACTAAACAGTTTTTGGTTAAATCCTCTCAGATTCCTCCTTAGGTACTTTCACTAGATGCAGCAACAGAAGTCTTAGCGGAATGGCCGAATGAAATGGTTAAAAATGAAACAGAAGGAATTGAGAAAGGAGTTAGAGTTAGGAGTTCAATAGTCAAATAGTTAGGAGTCAATTTTCTTAATCATCATGAGGGCTTAATTTCCTTATTCGGAATATTTTCCAGTCATCCTTTGGTTTTAAATTCCTTATTCGGACGGTTTTCTTTCGATTATGCTTTGGGCTTAATTTCTTTACTCGGGCTATTTTTTAAAAATAATCTTTTGACTTCAAATTCCTTGTTATTGTTCTCTAACCTGGATTGATTCGTTCGTTCGAGGACCTGATTCCGGACGACGACGGACATCATAGGGCGCTATGCCCCGTCCCGGATGCGAAGAACAGGATGAAGCAACGGCTGGAGAGAGCTATTCAGGATCTGAATGAGTGGGGGAGCTGATCTGGCCCCGGGGAATGTCGTGCATGGCACGACCATTTATTTTTGTATTTGTTGTATTAACATGTATTCTTGTGTTAACTAATATTTTTGATCTAGGCTCGATCACTCTAGGGGTCGATGATGATCTGGCGGGATTTGGCGGCAATGGAGGCGAGGAAGCATATAAATAGAAGGCCGTGTCTCATCGATCTCTTTTGCCAGTTTTTTGGAGTGTTTTGTTGCATAATATTTTCGCAAGTTATAACCAAGTATCTCAAGGTTCGATAAAGGAGCGTTCTATCCTTGTGGAGTGCAAGTTAACGGCAACACTGAACCACCGTCCAATTCAATACACCGCGAGTACACCCAGGATCAGAAGTTCAGATCTTACCCAGCAGCCAAGGCCATTATGTGGGTTCTGTTAATTGATGAAAGGGTGGTAGTCTAAAACACGGACAAGCCTTGATTATTAATAATAAAATGCATTATAGGCCAGTTACACATTCAAAATCATGGTGAGGTCATGCTGTGGTCAACTTAATTTTACTGTTTTTTTTTGGTAATAAAAATCGAGCCCACCAGAGATCGAAGCCGTGGACAGTTTCGTCGGCAAAGTAGCAGTACTAACCGACCATATTCTGTTCGTTGCTCTATAATGGCAGTGGTACGAAGAAACGATTTATCGGCAGTATCTGAAATTTCGTCCATTAAGAGATGTCAGAAGTGTGAGCGCTCTATCATTGCGGGATGGCATAAAAAGAAGGTCTTGAAAAATCATTCAACAAACCTGACAAGCTTGATTGTTGTTCGGAGGAAATACTCCTTCGATAAAGCGGTTCTGCTAGGGAGATGACGACCAGCAGGCTAAACCTTAGCATGAAGCTTTCCACAAGGACTCATCAAGTCCATCACGACCTATAGATGGAAGAACGAAGAGCTGTCGATCGATCACTATGAATTACATGGAGGATGAATTGTTGAAGGTATTGTCGGCTTCAAAAACGGCTTTAGTCTTTGGTTAGAATGGATTGAGAGGAGAATGAAGAATGACCTGAATCGACTTCGAATCATACGAAAAGAGCGCATGCGCGTGCTGAAGAATTACCCCACGCTCGACCAACATATGCCACCAGGAGTTTATCAAAAGAAGCTCGGTCACACTTGCTGCCTGCAAATTTTCCAAGACGGGTGAGCACGGTCCTAAATCAATTCCATTTTAATCTTTTAGAAATTGATTAGTTAAGAGGCTTTCGACTGGGATCGATAACCGGGTCTGCATATTAGTTCCGTGACATCGCACAGGTGTGTACGCAAAGGCAAAAGGCGTGCTTTACCATAATCAAACCAGTTGACTCACCTTCTTAGGGTTGAAAATATTTTACACCTTTTTTGTGGAGCCACGATACGCCATCACGGCGTTACACCAGCTCCCATTCCCGCTAACACGCCCTTTTCTCAACTGGCCAATAAAGCTGTGCCCAAAGCCGACGTTTTTAGATTTTTTGCGGATAGGCGAATCGGCTCATCCGCGATTTGGGATTTTTGGCAGTGCCACGTAGAATCAAGTCAGTCTACCTGCATTATGGTAAATAGCCAAAATCGCTTCTTCCTTGGAAGTCTCAAATCGCAGATGTGCCGATGGGCTCATTTTCTGGTTCAATACGTATCTTTTACTTGACGCCGATCCGTCAGAATTTCCAAAATGCTGGCTTGCTTAAAGACACCAGAAGGGGTGAATTCGGCAGACTGTGGAATACGATAGTAGATGGGCTCAGCAATGTAGTAGAGAAAGAACGATATACAAGCGCGAAAAAACTGAGGAACAGAAACCCAAAAATCCCCCTTCTTTCTCTCTTCCCCAGCGTCACTGGCCGGAGTGGACTGAAGACAGGCCAGAGCCTGAACCAGCCGGCCGCGATCGTTGTCCCGCCCTTCCACAACGACTCCTCCGTCCGCATAACCGCATAACGGCATGCCGAGCAGCGGGGTCGTTATAAGACCCCAAGCCGCGTTTTTCCCTGCGATTTTCGCCACGTATGACCTCCTCTGACGTAGGAGGTTCGTTTTCAGAGAACTGTACTCCCAAATCTCAGTTTTCCCTTACCCCTACTGGTCAAGTGGGCATGGCCCGTGGGTTTCAGCAAATGTAGTGATGGCGCATTGTATGCAGCAGGAAAGGTACAACCTGGCTGTCGCTAGTGTGCATCTGAGCAAGACTTATAACGAATAGAAGCATGGAGTGAGTTTCGTGGTCAGTAACCTCTTTCATGTGCTCCTCATGGCGCAATTTCGAAAGAAAGTGACGAATGTGGTGTAGTGACAAGTTAAAGTCCTGAGCTTGAAGGGTAAAGAGCCCTCGTTCCGAAGGCTCAGACAAAATTACACTATTGTGACGGTCGTGGAACACTATTTCGGTGAATACTATGATATTATTATTGGTATTATTATTGTTAATTATTAATTATTAAAAATTATTGATTATCTATCTTTACTATTAACTATTACTAAATATTATGATTATAATGATATTATTATTGTATTATTATACTATAGCATATTACATTATATTACATTACTTTTACCATATATTATAATATATTATATCATATTTAATAATAAAGTCATGCAAACCGAATCAGATGCAAAAATCTGTCAGCTGTGGGTATGACATAAACGTGTGCGTGGCGAATTCTGGCGGGAACAATATCCTAAAGGCGTTCTATGGTATAGTGCACACACCAATTCAGATTTGAATAATCTTTCATTTTTGGCAAATTATAAGCCTAGACTTACAGTGGGAGCTCTTACTGGATCACAGCCTTCCATCGATAACCATACTCATTTCTAGGTAGCAATACCACGATTACCGATTGAAGAGTTTCATTAAGAAGATCGTTTCATTTCTCATTTTGGTGGTGTCGTTCGTCAAGTGGTACCATACTACAATCATCAGTTCGTACGATTTAATGTATCCCTTTACCTAAGCCTTAGTTGATTAGAGTGGTGGTTTCTCCTTCAGCTAAGGCAAAAGTAGGCAAATATAACGCTGGAGACCGAGCAGAGTGCAGGGCGCCCCAACTGTCCAGCACCAACGTTTGTCGTATATGAATGTCAAATAACACCGCTTGGTGTTTCTCAACTTCGTGAAGATATCGTGCTCTAGCGCGCTAAAATGCGCGCGCGGCACTATCGTGTGTGCAGCAATGGTCGACGTGCCTAATCGAAGCGACTGCTCCAGAAGAAGTTAGTGGTGGATTCTCCCTCGATTGGATCCACGCACAGACTAAGGTATGATACTGCATTCCCATTTTTGGTTTCCAGTGTTTTTGTTTCATAAGATTTAGGCTTATTTTTTTGTGAGTAGGGAAATTCTCAGAGAAATAATGCGGGCTAATGTGGTTTGGGGTGAGGGGCATTGATGTACTAACGTGTTCCGCACAGTGCTCGCCAGCCGTTTGCATATTATGAGCGACTACACTATCCCAAAGCACATTATGTCTGTTAGCATCAGAAGGAGCGAAAAAACGTCCACTCTCCTCAATGATAGGTGATTCAGTAGACCAGAATCCTTATAATTATCTCACAATTAGAATATTTTTGAGCGTATGTCACTTAAGTGTACTGGTATGGCAGTTAATTTGAATTTCAGGACTCGATGTTGCCACCATTAAGATCACTGAAGAAAGGACAGCCGGAACTCCTCACTTTCTGATGAAATGATGCAGCAGCAGCTAAGTACAGCATTCATCAGCTCCGAGCGGAAGGTTTAAAACCAGTAAGGTAGGTGGATTACCGCAGTGTTCTCTCGAAAAGATCAGTTGGCTGGCCACTTTTTAGCTTCAATATTGGTGGCCTAGGCAATAAGTGGTAATGTACTGCTAATTACGGTATTACTTCCGTCGCTTCACGTAGCGTAATCTGTTCTAAGGAACCAGCCAGCTTGACATCAGTGCTACGCGGTTGGAAGTATAATGTGAACCTTTTATTCGCATATTTAGATATAGGCTATTCCACGCACCTTAACCCGGCCGTGGTTGCGTACTGCGGATGGCTACAGTAACTCAAAACCAGATTAAACAGCGCAAAATGCCCACCAGATTAAACAGCGCGAAAATGCCCAGCTAACACTGAGTTCACTCCAAAACGCGACGTCCCCTTCTTCACGAGAAAGTTAGGGTGCTAGTGTAATTAAGGGAGGGTTGTCGTTCCTTTCTTATGTCATCGCACAGTCAGCTGTACACTAAGGTGTATATTTTTACCTGAGTCTTATTTAGGGAGAAGTAGGGGTTCCCTTCAACTAAGGCGTAGGCAGAATTCTAGGCAGAATTATTGCCGGACAGCGAGCGTAGTGGAGTGCCCTCCACCTACTTCAGCATATTTACCGTAGAATTAGTCACAGGTGACGGCCCTAGTACAGTTGAAAGGTTCTTTAGACCTATGTGGTAACTCCCTTTACGACTTGTTCCCGTTGCTTTTTTAGTTGAGGAGGCACTCCATCTTGCTCGGTGTTCGATGTTATCTTTGCGTAGTTCTTGATGAATGAAGGAAATCCATTTTGGTCTTGAAGCTCAGGCAGAAATGTACGCTCAGGGGTGGAGATTGGTTATTGCGAAATAGTACCTGGTGAGACATCGCGACCATAAGTACTGAAGTACTGGAAATTAACTACTGAAAAACCTTGCTTTCTGCCTAATTACTTACAATGAAGACGTCAAGACGTATAATGATGTATAATGAAGCTGTTTCACCTCATTTCCAGCGGGAGCGGGATACACTCGGAGGGTTCGGTAAGCCGCTGTCTTACCTTGCGCACCGGTATCGGTGTGCGAAGTATGACTGCGGCTCACGTTGGATTTCTTTGAATGCGCGCGCAACACGAAATGTGAGTGCAGCATTTCGATGAACTTGTTTTCAGATTCAACAAAGCATTATGTAAACTGCATTGGACTGCATTTTCAGAAGAGCTGTCAAAAATTGTCAGTTCTTGACACAGCCGTGTTTTCGCTTTGATAGCGGATGAGTTTATTTATTTATTTATTTATTGTACTATCTTTAACTGCAATTATCTATCCTTGGTTCGCTTAGGCTCAGGGCCAAGTTCCTTGGTGAGACCTTGCGGCAACTTCAGAAAAGTGCACCAACGAATGTTGATATGCCAATTATCGAGCACTATTTGAAGCTTTTCTATGGGGTGAGAAAAAGTAAGACGGTTTTTTGATACGAAATGCTCGTTCTTATTGACATATTTCAGAAGGCAATGTGGTATGCGTTAAGGAATTGGGAATGTCTCTCGATGATCTGCTTCATGCAGATGAGCGAGGACGATGGTAAGCTATTATTGGTCTCTTATTCAATATTTATCGCCTGTAAAGTTTTATTACTGATTCCTCATTTTTTACATCGACAGCCAGTACCTTCTCGTAACACTTGCTGTAGAGAATGTGAGGTGCTGGTCATCGCAGTGCCAGTAACGTAAGTTCTAATGTGTTATATTCAGGTGGCTGGTCGGATCAGCAAATCGAGTAGCGAATGACAGTGGAAATGTGGAAGGTACAGTTGGGGCTCGACACAAACCGCTGCTTCCTTTCCCAGTGAGATTGTACAACTGGCTCGACGAGCAAAGATGAATACAGATGTTCGTCGGGACATTTCTGTACCGTTGGTGAGTTGCTTTGATAATAAGAAAGCCGACTGTTTTGCTCCTGTTGCACTTCTTTTATCAATCTTTATTTTTTTTTTGAACGATCTGACGGCTGGAGATTAATGTTCCTTGAAAGAAAGAGCTCCTAGAAAGTTGGCATTACAGCTACTTCCGATGATGAGGATGTTGCTTTTGAGCGCCTCCTCCGGCTCTCCTTGAAGGGTCAACAAGAGAGGGAAATCATTTATGTGCTGATTATGATGTCGCTCAAGGAGAAGAACTTCAACGCCTTCTATCTCACATTGATTGCACGATTCTGTGACTTCAATAAACGATTTGTGGTGAGCTAGAATTTGAGCTTTTACTTGTTAGAGTCGTGTACATGAGGGCATGGACTGGATCATGTTACTTTCTCCGTGTGAGTAGCAAGCGTAGCAGTTCTCTGATTTGATGACTTAATTAAATATTAGATTGCTTAGGGGGCCAAAAATAAAGCTTCAAAAAATCATGCTGGTTATTTTCACCTTTATAGCTAACAACACAGTATGCGCTATGGAATCGCATCGGACAAGTGGATGCGCTCAAGCTTCGTGCTCGCACTGGCATAGCCCATTTGATTCATCATCTGATCGTGAATGAAGTTCTACCAATAACCTCTCAAGGTAATGATTCTTTTTCGCGTTGAATTATATGTAACAGCATGTGATTGTAAATTTGTCCCATAACATGAGAACTCTCAGTTTTTATGGCTGTCGGCTAGAACTGCGATTTTCATCAGGATTACTATCGATCTTTGAAAATAACGTTTACTTGCAACTTGGTGTAATCTGTTGAGGCACCTCATCCTGATTATCCAGCTATCCTAGCGACTTGTTGGGCTAAGTCCATACTAAGCTTCACATTAGTACGCCCGTTGTGTCCGCAGCGCATGCGCAACGCAAGCTTTCGTTCTGTATCCAGGCATACTCAATCGCCATGACGTGTTCGAGCACGCCATGGCGATTGAGTATGCGAATATATTGACCGCATGGCACGCATTGCGGATCTTTGCAGCACGCAATGGTCGTGTGTTCGTTTCGCTAAGTATGAATACAGCCATTACGGACGGGAGAACAGATGGGGGTAAATAAAGTCGGGGAGACGCAACTTTGCGTCGACGTCGAAGCTCCTTTCCCTCCCTAGGCTGAGGCTAAAATTGATATCCTCTCCTCCCACGTGGAAAAGCATCTGTCAAAGAATAGATCTCATTTGCTTTAGCCTAAGCCTAGGGAGGGAAAGAAGCTTTGACGTCGGTGAAAATTTTGCATCCCCCCGGCTTTATTTGACCCCAAATGGGTAAGGATGGGGAAAGATAGGGAAGTCCATGTAGGCATGATTTCTCGATTTGTTTTGATATCTTTTTTGCATCTCCACCACTTCTTAAAAATTTCATGAGGAAATGCAAATCTGAGCACTAGCTCTCAGCGCAAAGCTTTTCTTGGCCTCGGGGTTATGTAAGGTGTACAAATTTTAAAAAGTGAAGTACGTGGTCGGCATCACGCTTACCAGCCATCCTCTGTTGTGTTGTAGCTCACTCTAAGTTTTCAACCTTGCACGGGGCAGGCAGGCTAACTGTTATGCAATTGCACCTAGAAACGATCAAGACTTCCTTTTATTATAAACAGGGTTTGAAGTATTCATAGTACTCGATGATCGCTCATAATTGTAAAGCCTAGTTCACACTTTGCGCCGGCAAGTTGTTGTTGCGTTCAGACGCAGAGCAACGCAGCCACCCCGCCGCCGGCACCGCAATGTATCTACGCGGCCTAGGCCAGGGAACCGGAAGGTGTGATCGTTTGTTCAAGCTTAGCAGAATCGTGTGTGGGTGAACCACTTCTAATGTGATGAAACCCTTCACGTCCATGTAGGTGACATAATTCATTAAATAAATTTAGTCGCCATATGACGAGATTATTCGACCATAAATTAACAAAAGAAAATGCCTAACAAAAAGCAAAGCTGCTGACGCGAATCAGCAAGCGCGAAGCTGATGAAATGGCCAGGAATGAGTATGAGTGGTTTTTTATACTGACCCGCGCAAAGAATAAATTTTAATCTAGCGGACGTGAATTTTCGGTGAGGTGTTACTTGCTGTGGGTCTTCAAGGCACGAAAGGGATTATTCCTTAACAAACTCCACATACAGGTGATGCTATACTATAGGTGTTAATGGAAGATGCGCGCGCGATACGCCCCGCGCGATCCATTCCGTATTACCTCTCATTAAGAGGTTTTAGAACATATTCCACTCCGACATCACACTTTCATACTCTTCTATAATGATCGATTGCTTGGTTGCTCCTTGAAAGATGAGCTGATGCCAGTGGTACGAAGAAATGCGTTCGAACTGGCATGTGGAATTTAGCCTAAGCCTAGGGGAAGGAAACGTTTTACAAACCGGCGATCATCAATCGCAGACATTTCCAAGCAAAAGCATCCTAATGACGGTCAATTAGACACGTTGATAGTACATGTCTTGACGATTTGTAATGGAATCATTTCCAACTGTAATTTGAAATGCGTTTTTGAGGGTGGCTTCCATAATACGTGAGCGCCAAAACGGATTTTCAGGGAAGGCAAGCGGTAGAGACGCTAGACAAGCGGGGGAACCGTAGCTTGGTCCAGGGCACACCTAGGTGTCGAGGAAAATGGCCGCTTCACTTCGTCCCCCCCCCTTTTCGTGAACCCAAATACGACCCCTCTTTCACCATCTACATAATCTCAACAGAATGGGTAACTATTGCTAAAGTACTCTAGGTATTTTACCACAGTAATTTTTGTGTTGACCACTCGAATTCAATCATATTTTATTGCACACCTGGTCAGTTTATGGTACGTTCCGCTTATCATCTGGTTTAGACCATTACTGACCATTACTGACTTCTGCAATTACGAACTCCCATCCATATTATTTGGTGCAGAGTTTCAGTATTTCTCAGGATTATTTGAATCAGCATATGAGTTGTTCTGATTAGAAATTGGTATTGACTATCTCCGTCGAATAACACATGTTTGTTTCAGATTGCAGCGGCAGTGCACAGCATGGTTCGAAAAAAGCCCGACCCAGGCGGGGGGGGGGGGGGGGGGCTGCAGAAGATAACCTTTTCCGTTCGGAGAGGGAATGTCTTCGAATGTGAAGTCAGTTCTGGAGGGCCCCATTTGGAAAGAGTTATGTCGGTGCGATTGGAATCGTAACACAGTTGACGAAGGTGAAAATGGGTGACACTAATATATCAAGTACGCTGGTGCGTAATTTTCTAAAACCTCCCCGCCGCGTATCCCTTTCCGTTCTCCTCTCCCGCAGGGAGAGAATGGATGGACGCAACATGCCAGGGGCGAGTATGGGGTCTGTCACAAACAGAGTTAAGCACTGGTTGAAAATTCTCGAAAGCGGTCATATTTTGGTGGAAATGTGAAAGGGGTCATACTTGATGAGGGTCAAGTTGGGAAATCTTTAAGAGTTACCGGAGAATTACTTTTGGATTTTTGAGCCACTCTTGCCAAAAAGCTCGGTCGATCGATAGTCATGGTTTCTTTTAGTTCTTGGGTAGTAGTGGTAGTAAAAGTCGTGATTTCGAAGTGGATTTCGGGTTTAGAAGGGGCGCATAAAACAATCACCTCAACTCGAAGCTTAACCTTGATCCCAGATCCCTGGGGGGTCGCATCGCCCTTGCCCATTCGCTTTACTCGGTGGAGCAGACGACTGGAAGAATTATCGGACCACTCGAGGAGCTCACGCAGAACAGCCGACATGTGCCTACAAGGAGGCTCGACAAGAAGTGGTGGCACTACCTTTGTGCCAGGTGAGTGAGGGGGCTTAAGGTAAAGGGTGGGGGTCTTACCAGCTTGAGTTAACCCATACATGCAGTCTGACAATCAATAATCAGCACCCTTCCATTCCAGCCACCAAGCCGACAGCACTGCTAAAAGGCGGCAGCCAGCCCTGCGAAGGCGATCCAAGCGTGGATCGAGGGTAAGTCTACAGCTGCTACGTAGCTTCTATCTTGTCTTTAACTGATGCAAACGATTTAGGCTGGCGCTCTCCCACATGCCGCCGTTGAGAACGGCTGGGAAAGGACTGGACAACGATAGGACGCCCGTTGTTTGTTTTTATTTTTCGGAGGTGGCTGCGCTTAAGTGTGGGTGCCTGAGGGATATTTGGAGTGTTCTTTTTTCGGGCTTTTTTTGGTTTCCGGGTTAAAAGTAGGGCAAGTTTCATTGGGTATTTCGGTTCTAGTGGAACTGCTTTTCATTAGTTCTCCTCTGGGCTAAAACTCCCTCCTCTTTTTCACACACATGGCACCCATATAGCATTTTTTGGTACATAATTCAAAACGAGGACCACCGGGAGACTTATCTATTCTGAAGTGGGCTTAGTCCATTCTTCATTATCAACACAAAGCCCTAAAGGGGTATAATTGGACGACAGGTGAGGGGAGGACTCACATAGACCTGCCTTTTTATTTTTTCACGCTTACGTTGGTCCATGTACATAGTCCTGGGCTCTGGGCATCTATCCCTTCGAGGAGCCGCTGTTCTCTAAGTTGGTGGGACTACCTTATTTTCCATATTCATAGAGGGAGCCCCATGCTTGTGTTTGCCCTCCAAATTGCATCAGCCATGCTCGTGTAGGAATTTGTTCAGGGTCAGGCGTTTAATGATACTTGCGTAGTTCTAAATTGTAAGCAGGGGCGTGGTGACGGGTTACGAGATAATTAGAGACCCGGGAGAGGGGGAGGGGGGGGGGACCCACCCACACTTGCCAGTCATCCTCTGTTTTGTATTGTTGTTATTGTGTTGTAGGCTTATTGTTTTGTGAGGCCCACCCTAAGTTGGCCCGCTTAAAACAGAAGGGCGCGTACCTTCTGCAGAATTTGTTCCTTCCAAGCGAATCCCACGCTGTGTCCTCCACCGATGACTCGACTCGTCGAAGTTTCATCGAGACCCACAGATCGGTACGGCTTGGCGTGTCAAATACTTCCTTTTGGCACTCTTTGCCTATCAGTGTGGCCGAGAAGGCTCAGTGGGGTGCAGTGCTCACGTCACTTGTGCCCTCGATCGTTGGTCGTTTGGGAAGGAGTACCCAGCAGGGTCAGAGGTGGTGGCAAGTTCCGTGAAGAGTGGTAGTTAGACTTCTTGTGCCTGTTAGACTAGTCCACCTTCGTGTCGGATTTCGAAAGCAGAGTCAAGCAAGGGTCAAATAGTACCGAAGGGGTCTTATTTTCCTCTGGGAAAAGAGGTTGTATTTCAGGTTAGAGCGGGGGGCCTTGTTTCGATTGGGAGAGAAGGTATTCTGCTCGGGAAAAAGGGCTGTACATTCGGTTGCGAAAAAGGGATTGTTTTCGGGTGGTGAGACGGAGCTGTTTTCGGTTGGAAAAGGGGATCGTATTCTGGGTTGGGGAGGGAAAAGGGCTTTGTGTATCTCGGGTAGGAGAAAGGGCCGTGCTTTTGTTTGGAAGAAGCGGACCGTATTTCGGGGTGGGGAGGGGAGAGATTTTATTTGGGAAAAATTTCTAGAGCTTGCTTGTTGTTTGGTGGGTCCTCCCAAAAAAGGTCTTTAATCTATAGTCTCAAGAACAACGTCAGTCAGGGAAAGGGATGGGATCCCAAGAGATGTTTGGGTGGGGGATACCCATTTCTCAAGGATTTCCAGTGCTTGACCGTGCTTGCGAAATCCTGCATGTGCTGTAACACGCTATTTCGATCTCTCCGTCTACAGAAAGAGTCGACGGACGGGACTTTTCGGTCTTCGCGCTATACGGTACAATCAACATGGTCTCATGTAGAGCATGGACTCTCCAAAGTAGCGATAGGTGGGAAGACGTCACATCTGTCACGGTTCCCATACAATTTTGTGTTGCTGCTGTAGCGATCATCTGCTAGGCTATCTGCAACTATGAGCCTCGAATAACCAGATGATTGAACGTGCCTCGTACTGGGGACTTTTTTGGGTTACTGAGTTTTGACTATCTCCTTGGACTTTTCTGGGTCACCAATTTGGGGGCTTTTTTTTGCGTTTTTAGGTCATAGAACTTTTTCCGGGCCTTCGAATTTGAGGGTATTTTCTTGGCTTTTTGAGGGAATGAAATTTGGGATATTTCTTAAACCTTTTGGGCTATCATATTTTACAAATTTTTCGTCCTTTGTGGCAGTTAACTTCAGGATATTTCTTGGTTTCAAGAATGAAGTTTCCGCCAGGAACACGACTTGCAGAGCACAGAACAGCTCCATGCAAAACGGCCAGCTCTTTTGGTTCCTGGAGTCTTGTGAAGTGTCGTCATCCATCTCAGAATTTGCGGCAGTCCACTTCATCACTTTTCATACGGAAAAGCGTGAAGGTATGTAGTTCGAGTCGTCAGGAAAGCGCTCTGCAATGGCTCGAAAACCATTTTTGGTATAAACTTGGATTTCGTGAGAATTCATGTTGCCAGTTTGACATGCGACGAATAACTACCAAATCTGTCATTCGTGCTAGAATTGGCTCCAATTTCAAGTGAACACATAACAAAGGACAGTGCTAGGGGTAGTCAATACCGAATGGAAAGATCATTGAATATGGAAGTCGAGTTCCGTAGTTTGAAACCGAAGAAAAAGGGAATGAAACGGGCAAAAATCCAAGAAAAAGGACTCCTTTACCATCGTCGGTTCCGAGTGTGGGTGGGCTAGGATAAAATGAGTGGCAGTTGCTGGAAACGATGCTTCTTTCGTTGTTCGGAAAGCTGCTTCCACATGGGATTTCGCATCATCTAGTCTTTTTGGAACCCCTAGTTCACATCTGGATCCCATTTCAAGAATCCTGATTACTCCTATCACTGTCTTTAAGAACATGTTCAGTCAACACAGAGCAGTAGGCGGATAAAAGTTAAGGTAGGCGCAGGCCGTAGATATGAAGTGTAGAACGGCGGAAGCAATCCGAGGCTGTGGGAACGAGTTTTGGAGAATGCTGATTGGGGTTTAGTCAACAACAGTTATCAATTCGATTTTCTGAAGTCAATTACCGGACTCCGAGCGGCCCGTGAATCAGTATCGGCTTTGCAGTATGAGGGTACTACGTGCTGGCTCATTTTCAAAAGTGAGGACCTGTTGGTTTTCCGCTTTTCTGTGGGCCTGGCTAAAGACTACCAGATTGTTATTTGTCAAAATTGAAGCTTTTGCCGCTGTGGGAGCTTTGGCTCTTAATTTCAAACTTACCGCTGCACACGTGTCTTATTTAAGAGACACATTTCGAGAGGGACGGTTTTCTTTGGGAGGTTTCGGGTGCAGTAGAACAACGCGCAGGTTGAGGCACGGAGGCGGGTTTTCCTTTCGATTGTTTACGGTGCCTCAGCAGTGGGTCCCCCTTGTCTGCTCTTGCTGCACGCGTCCAGCATCGCTGTCCGCTCATCAAAGTCAAAGGTGCATCACGCGTCAAGGAAAGCCCATTTCTCTAGGCTCCAATTATGCATTATGCTTTTTTCGAATTAAACCAAGTTTACGCTCGATTGCCGGCCATAAATTCATTTACACGAAAATTGATAAACACGTAAAAAATACGCGTAGCTAACGATCCGTGGCTGTGTTCCGAGTGCAGCGAGCGTGACATTCAGGTGTGTAGCTCGGCTACTCCGGGGACGAGCGCTGTTTTCACAATGGCCATTACAAAGCCCGGTAGTATTAGGTTGATTCATAATAAATCGGACAAATTGACCAATTTTAATCATTGTCTTACAACTTTTTTTACGACAACAGGGATTCACTTGAAATATACTCCATCTTTATCGATGACCTTCTGCCACGGTATAGGCAGATCATGGATGCCCTTGATCCAGAAGGCCGGAAGCTGGAGCTCGAAGAAGTTGCCGAGTGCCGCCTCGACCTCGTCGCAAGTTTTCAAGTCTTGGCCGTCCAGGGGGCGTAGGCTGTGGGAGAAAAGGTGGAAATCTGAAGGGGCCAGGTCTGGGGAGTACGGTGGGTATAGAAGTACGGTCCAACTGTACGACAGCAGCTCGGCCTTGGTCGATCTTGCGAAGTGCGGTCTGTGGAAGTAGACACGTTGTCGTGCCGGTTTTCGTCTTCGATGGAATAGTCGCCTGACGCAAACTTCGAATGCTACAACTACAGTGTACTTCTGCCGGGGGCATGCTCCTTGTGAACTTCTATTAGACGTCTGCCGATATCCGCGGGTTCCTGGCCAGATAGCGATATAAATAGTATGACGTTGCGGATGTGGTCTCTGGACCGCTTGAAATCGTGCGGCATTGTGGCGGAATGAATTTACTTTAGAGTGATTATTTCACGGTTCTTTGAAGAGCTTTTCATACTCATTCCAACGGTACCTCGCGCGTCCATTTTCGTTAATTCGTTACTGAGTTATGATCTCTAGAAATCATCACTACCATTTGTCCGATTTATTATGAATCAACCTAATATAATATGTAAAGTGCGTGAACTGCATCATACGGAGAACCATAAAATTAGAAGGCCTACCGGATTTATTGCTTCCGTCGTCCTATTATTTGCGAAAAAGCTCTAATCGTTTATCATTTCAAAAGAGATTGATTGGACGTCTAAAATTCACTAAAGCAGAGGGTAGGCCATCAAAAACTTTTAACATTTTGCCTTAGTAGAGATGGTGACATAGGTACGCGGGCCGAGCAAACAACCGAGAGTTCAATTTTACCCCGTTTCCTTCTACCTAAGCGCTTAAACGCGGCGGTACTAGAAGCCCCTTTTCCGTACGGGTGAGCGACTCCTCTGCCCGCTTGGAGCTTGGACCATTTTCCACAGCGCTCTCTTATTGTCCTGGTGACTCTGCACAAAAGGAGCTACTTCCCTTCCTAGCTGGTCCTTTTTTGCGCTCTTTTGTTACGCAACTGGGTCCGAACACCTTAGTCTATTCACCAAACATTGCTGGGCTTTTCCTTTGTGAGCTTCGAAATTTCTCATTGTGGTTTCTAAGACGGAGGTCAACTTGTGCGGATGTCAATAATCTGTTTTCCCATGTCCCGAGTTGTGGAAGGCTCTGCGCTTTCAGACCATCTGCGGAATTGTCTCATCCCGATCAATTTTTGAAATCCAGTTTCGAACAATTTAGTGGAGGACTTGCCGACTCACTGCTCTCGTTCTTTCACGCGACATTTGAGCGTAAAACACGGTTATCGCGAACTGTGCGCAGTCATCCGAAACGTCTCAGCCCTTCTCACCTGGTCGCGCGTAGTATGTCGAGGTGGGATATCTACCTGATCCTGGGAATGTCCAAGCCAGTTGTTACAACGATTATCATGACGCGTGGCTACCTAGCATTCCCGTGGCTTGCTCAGATTTTTCCCTGCAAGGAGTTTGTTCGATGGCTGGGTTGGCCAAGTCCACAATTGCGTTTCACGTATTTTCCGTCATGAACAACATATTTCTGATTGCTTACTTCCTTTGCCCTGTAAGGTATTGAAGGCCAAATTGAGCGCGATACAACGTTTTTAGGCAGATCTTGTGTTTGACTGAACATCACGTATTCCAAGAAAAACGAATTCAAGCGCGAATTACGGTCGAAACAGCTTAAGTCAATTACTGTGTAAAAAGAATCGGAAGCTTTTTTTGGAGAAAGGAATCCATAATACGTGAAGGAAAGTTCCTGTGATGTTTCGAATGGGGTAGTTGCAAGGTCATTACCAATTAGCGAGGACATTCAGAGACCAAGTCCGGAGTTATTCGTCGCAAATCAATCAATAACATGATTTCTATGAAATTCAGCTCTATATCATGTATGGTTTTGCGCGATTGTAGAGCGCTTTTCTGAATGTTCGAACTACATAACGTTCACTGCTTAGCAAGTGGAAAGTGATGAACCGGACCGGCTGATTCCAAGAGAGGTGACGACACCTCATGGGATTCCAGGAGCTAGAAAGTTGGTTGTTTTGTACGAAGTTGCCTCGTGTTTTGTGAGCAATTCAAACGAGTAAATGTGAATTTACTTCTTCTCAAATTTGAATTCAGTTTGAAAACCCCTGGTTGAAACTGTAATCTTGAGACCAAGAAAATGGGAGACGCGTTCAATCATCTGGTTGCTCCAAATTCATTAGTTTCGTCGGTGTCACAACTTTATCCTTTCGCACCAGGGCTCATAGTCGTTCAGATAGTCTAGCAATACGTCACTTCAGCCCCAGTATAAAATTGTAGAGAACCGCGACAAAAGGTGATTTACCAGCTATCGCTATTTTGGGCAGTTTATGCTCTGCGTGGGACCATACTGGTTGTACTATATGAGCACGGAGATCAGAAGTTCTGATCCATCGGCTCTCTCTATAGATTGACAGATCGATATCGTGGACTACAGTACATACATGATCTCACAAAATCTGACACGAAGGTGACCCAGGATAACAGACGCAAGATGTTTAACGATCGTTCTTCACGGAGCTAGCCCCCGCCTCTGGACCCTGTTGGGTGCCCCCTACCGAACGGTCATCGATCGAAGGTCCAAGTGGCGTGAGCACCGCACTCCAGTGAGCCGTCTCGGTCACACTGAAAGGCGGAGAGTGCCAAAAGGAAGTATTTGACACGCCAAGCCGTACCGATCTGTGGGTCTCGATGAGACTTCGACGAGTCAAGCCCATCGGTGGAGGACCAAAGAAGCGCGCGTGCGTGGGGGGAGGGCGGGGCGGGAAAACTTGGGGTGGGCACGTTGTTATTGTAATTGTACTTGTGAAACTATTTGTAGTTGTAACTTTTATTGCTATAATAAACATTTGTCGACAAAAAGCTGCTAAAAACAAGAAAAAAACACAACACTAGAGAACAACACCATCCATATGGGGAATCCGGCGGTGTCGTTGCGGAAAGGGTCAACACACACATCACAAACGGAACATGACCAAGTTAAGCACATTGCGCATATCACCCACACCCATCGTCCGTGAAATGAATAGCACGGATGTGAAGAATGTACGGGCATTTCGTTATGCCATCACTAACGTACACTCGCAGTCACACATTCCCGCACAGGACCCCCTGACACTCTGTCGGCTTCTCCCCTCTTTCACCCACAACACCCTCAGACCTTACATCTCTCACCTTTTCAAATCCTCTTCCACTCTCCGAGTCCCACACTCCATAGCGCTCTCCCCCTTCACCCATTTACCCACGAAAACGGTCCGTCCTCTAATCCACGAAAGTAGTCGGAGAACGTATCCTATTCCCTTTAAGAAATAGGGTCCTTCCATTCTCTCTAGGAAATAAGGTCTTTTTCAGAGAAAAAAACTAACGTTGCTAGACGTACCCTTCCCCTTTCCTCAAAAAATTACGGCCTTCTCAGAAAAATTTAGAATTTGCTAAGAGCGCACCCTTTTTTTTCAGGAAACAAAGGTCCTCCCGAAAAAAGGATGGATTTGCAAAACGTATCCTTGCCCTTCTCTCCAGAAAAGTCTTATCTTCCTCCCATTTTGTCTTCGCGTAGGCGAGAAGGCTCAAGAATCTCAAAATTTTTAAGACAAGCTACTCCTCCCCTTCCGTCGGGCATAACCTTTGTAGACCCATCCAAAAAACCACTCGGGGTCCTGGCTTTCTCTTACACTTGCATGCTTACTTATGCCCATTACACGCATCAGAATCAAGCATCGTGGCGAAACAATCGGTCACATTGAAATGTCCCCCCTCCCTTTTTGCTTCTGTAAAATTTCACAACACGACTACCATGTTAAAAGGTTTTCAGCCCCATCCTCATTGAAAGGGGTACGAGAATTTTCGAATATTCCTACAATTACCCAACTTGGCATTTTTCGCTTACTCTAACCCTACTGCCCATTTGCCCAAATCATTACAATCTCAGGTCTTCTACCGACAGACGCTTAATTCGATTATGATGCCCCTCCTCCCTTGGACATTGCAAGTGCTTTAGCCGGACCCATAATCCCCATTTGCTAATACCTATCACCCCTATCAACACCGCAAGCTGACTACTAAATTTGCCATTGCTCTGCCGAGAGAGAGTTCCGCTTTCATTTCTTATCTTCTTCGCAGCAAAATTAGAGGTGACAGTTTGGGTGGTATACGAAAAGATATCAAAAATAAAAGTTGAGCTGCGCAGAAGAATGAATCTGAAGTGAAAACGGAATGAAACGGTCAAGATCGGGAGAAATGGGACCCCGTTCCAACCGTTGATCCTCAAAAGGGGTGTGTCATGTCAAAAAAGGGGCGACCCGGGCCGAAAATGATGGCAGCTGGTAAGTACGGGTTTAGAAACCCTGAATTCCGCCTGATATAGTCTTGCTAGAGCCCTCAAGTTCATTTGAAAGACTCATTGTAGAAGTTCTCATTACCCATACGACCCCCTCAGGTGAATCGATGAGCTTCTTGCCCCACCCCCTTCCGTTTGACTACCACCCGATCTCAGCTGAAACTGCAACTTTTCCCCGCCTCTTCTCCTCTGAGCAGGTTTCTCCACTAATGCTTGACCCTGCTGCAGCATACAGAAACCCGTGCACTCGTTCACAATCGACTGTTCACATCACTGCATCTACATCAACTTTGCGTCCTTAGAGGCCGTATCCGGTGGAGTTTCGAGTTTCGCACGTGAGGAGTGCTTCGATTTCCACCGAATGCGGCCTCCAAGGAGCGCTCACCACAACAAAATCTTTATTAGTATGCAAGGAGATCAATCGGCGTAGGTCCGACTTCCTGCAAGTCCACTTCGATCGCTGTCCACCGATGTAGTCGTCGCAGTGCGATTTCGCTGCATTTGCTGCTGCAATTCTTGCCAGCACCTCCTTCGCACCTATGCCTTGCACCTTTGCCGATTGTCCGCGGGGATTCCTTTTCACCTATCTTGTTAAATTGCTGACCTTTTTCATTTTCATATTTACCTATCTTTTTACTGGCAGGGAATGTCAAATGAGAATAAATAGAGAAGTCTCCCACGCTATTAAACTCAAAATAAAAATAATGTAGAAGTGTCAACAACGGTGTGGTCACAGCATCTACATATACTTAATTTTATAAGTGAATTAACCTGGAGAGTGACCAGTATGATAATTCGTTCGAAGAACTTGTTTCTGTGTCACCCCATAGACTTTGCGTGAAGATTAGCGCCTATTTCTCAAAAATTGAAACATCCAGCTTTCACATGAGGGTGATAGCCGAATGTTGTTTCGATTCCATTTCGAGGAGATAAGTGCTTACAAAAGCTGGCAGCATTCCAAGGTTCCGACGCAGTACCTCGTCTACGATAATGTGAAAACATCGAGGTAAACCCCAAAATTTTTGAGCACAACACTAGCATGGGTTCAAGATGCACGCTTCAGTTTTCAAAAACGGATCTCAATTCAATTCAATTCAAATGCCGAAATTTCAAAGAAGTAGGGATTCTGTTGCAAAGGATGAGCATGCTCATAGATTCTCATCTTCTCACGAACGAACTATGTTCCCTTTCACGCACTTACTGACTTATTAAATTATCATCGTCGTATTGAGCACTGAATATAAAGCCAGGTCAAGTCGCTAAGAAGCGTGTAATATAGGCGCGCTAGAGGTGCAAGACAGAGGCGCTGGGTGAGAATTATTTGCTGTAGTTCCGTTGCAGTGATCCTGAAATAATGACTTGAGCAGATGCCTACAAACTTCCGTTTGACCGTGAAAATTGTGAGCAACGATATATATCATCACACAGTCCACTGCAATTCTTTGCAAAGGAAAGGCCATTACCAATGGAAAAAACGATTGCTCACACACACCACAGGTGCTCGCTTATTCAGATTAAGGAGGATAAAATTCTTGACGTTACTCAATCCCTTCTGTGGGGTGCGCTGCGCATTTTAGTTCCGTTCCGATTCGTGGTGGCAGGTGAATGCGATTTGGCCTACACAATGACTTGTGGGGGCCAGCCGATGTACAAGTGAAAGCTTTTATTCTCCCAGACAAGTATGGTACCAAATCGCCGACCGGGGAGAGATGGAAGGCTTGGTTGCTTGGGTGGGCGTTTATGCACGATTTGATCCGAACCATGAGGGGGTGGGAGTGCCTGCCATCTGTCACTATACCTTCTCAACCCCCGCCTATTCAAACATTCTTGTACGCTCTCGTCAGGAACTGCTAAAAAGAACTGCTGGAAGCTAGGGCGCTCGATCGTAATAGTAGCTGGTTTATAGTAGTCAGTACCCTGGACAACTTCAGCCGTGGAGGAATATCACTAAAAAGGTGCTGTGTGCAGCTGCAGTCACCAGTCTTCAGCAGGACCAAACGCCACAAGTATATGTCCATACAACCACACCCACGAGTATTTAGATGCGATCAAAATCTTGGGTCCTACATCTAGACGACTGGAAACGGAATGCTTAATTTCCTAAGGCCCTATGTCATTAAATAAGTTATCGCGTTGCATCCTGATGCTGTTCTCCTAGTGAGTCCAACAACCAAGCCGATATTGCGGTATTAGTGGAACGAAGGGCTTAATCGACGAAATTTAGTGCTCTGCATAATGATACAGCCACACATAAATTGTCCGAATATTCCCTCAATTTGACACCTTTCCAATTTTGGTTTTCCTCCAGGTCAATTTTTCTGATGGAAAAGGGTCCAGCTATGACATCCCGAACGGCTGCCGACACTATCGCACGAAGGACAAACTCAAGTTTTCAGAAAGGGCTTCAAAGGAAGTGGTGCCATGGTGTGGGATCAAATAATCATTCGAACTTTTGCTTCGTCATGGTGAAACCGTCACGAATGGACACTGCCTCCCGGATAACAACGGGCTCGACTTTTGTCTGATGGAAGATTACTTGGACTTCCATGCCAAAAGAATTTCGGCAGAGAGATGCCGTTCGGAAAGAGGAGTTCCAAAAGACTTTCACCGAAGTGTGACCGCAAGTGGATTGGAAACATTCTGAAGAACCTTACATGGGTATAAATAATCGAAAATTTTGGCTGCTCAAAGCAAAGGAGGACCAGATGCTCGGAGAATCAGCATTTTCTCTTTTTTGTTGTTCCTTCGTTGTCGAATGCTCCAATCTATTCAATCATTTTGCGGAATAGTTAAAACGGCATTTTGGAAACAAAATAAGGGAGAATTTTCTGTCTCTTTTATGTGGGAGTTGGTGTTGGTACATGAATGGACGTAAACACTGGCTACACTTTTCACTCAGAGAGTTATTCGAAATCATTTTGTTAACAAAGTTTGTGGACAACTTATAGGTGGCTGTATCAATATGCAAAGCACAGGAGCTCAATGCTCAAAAGCAAGCACAGCCACATGGCGTTCGCTACCGTTTACCGAATTACAATGTCCCAGGAAAATCCCATTTGACGTTCACTTGCGTTTCCAAACAGAAGTCTTCTTTCTCCACGATTAGCGCTTTTTTACAACTTCACTCACTCTTTTTCCAACCTCAAAACAGAAATCTTTCCTAGATCCCTTATCTCATGCTTGACCATGGTGATGATTCCTATAAACGCAGTTTTCGTATCGAAAGCACTCGTGAAAGCGCTACTTCCCACGAATGACGGTGTGGTGGAATTTCATTATGCGTACCTCTGTAGCGGTTGTGGCTTTCGCTCCGTTCTTGAGAGTCGAGGAGAACCATCGCCAGTAACCCATGTCGCGTCCATCTGAAATAAGAGCTAGAACTTCATCGCACCTCAGACAAACTGCTTCACGACAACGTGAAAACCCACAAACACATATGTTCTTCTGACTATAAGACTTAATATATCACAATATCGTTCAGATGATTGGCATAAGTCGTCTTTACAACTCTGCGGAACAAATCGGTGCAATCGGTCTAATGCAAGCCTAAAAAAGGAGGATTTAGGAACTATCAGAACTGCTATTGTTTTGAACCTAGTGGAAAGGGTCACGCGCTGAAAGGAAGACCAATAGTGCACCACAACCTACAATAAGCTAAAACTATGTGTTCTCTGCGTCAGCAGTAAAGGCACGGTACAGTTTCAATCGAATAAGCGAAGCCACCTGTTGAGTGCGGAGGATTTACGTTTACTATGTACGTAACTGGTCTCCATCTCCTCACCCCTCCTCCTTCCACTCTTGCAGCCCTAAGCCGCCTTCGTGGACCATATCAGTGCTATCCATTCCACAACTTCTATAACCATCAACTGGAAAGGTTCGGCAAGCACTAATAGACCAACAATAAAGAGCATGATAATGCTGAATCTATCGTAGAGTTCCACTAGGGCCGTACTCGTTCACGCCTGAGAGACACTCCGAGATCGACCAGGTGTCAGTACGTATCGGCTCAATCAACGCTACCTGCCACCCAAATGTCTTCTTTATAGAACCAGACGCTATTGTACTCACGGGATAGAGGTAGAGTAAGGGACTGAGCGTTCATCCACCACGAAATTTCATGCCTTCCTAAGCCTCCAGATAGATTCTTCTCAACTCAAAGTCATCTGCTAGTTATGGTCGTGTTGTGATGTGAATTGATACATTCGCATAATAGTTTCCCTCCCTCCCCTCACCCCCCGACCTCCTGAATGAAACTGACCATCGTTAAAATCATTATATAGCAAAGCGTTCAAGGAGCCAAGGAAACAGGTACGAAAATCCGGGCACAACACATAGGAGACCCCTGGCTGTACAGCAGCAGCAGTAGAGAACCGTGCAGAATTTTGAGAAAGTGAGTGAAAGTGAATAAAAAATGACACGTTTCGACAAGAGAAAGAACCATAATTAAGGCAAGGATAGGCAGCAAAATCAGGTTGCACGCATTTCTTGGCTCGCCTGGTGTTGAGTGATTTTCGCGCGCGTTATTGATATCCAATCGTGATAACCGATGGCACATTCCATTTGGGTGGTTGTTAACCAGACACTCAAATGATGCCCATCACGATTGCTTCACTTAATCAACTGTATACAGGAACATTAATGGGTCCATGGAATATGAGTGTGAGATCCAAGTGGGAACCAACTAGGAATGAAAGGATTCTGGCGCTGTACCCTTTCTCCATTTGAAGAAGTGAGCCTTCCGTTGGTTTGACCAAGGTGTCAGTACCGAAGCGGGTCGACGAAATAAGCGACCCAGGTCGATCGTTCACTTAATCCGAACCCAACTCCCTTTCCAAAAATCGAAACAAAGATACGGCCGGAACGAGCCTGATCGAGTATCTTAGACTCCATCACAGCAAAGCAAATTTCGTCAAAATCCTGTCAGAGCGTCACTAACACGGTCAACGCAAAAATGAAACGTAGAAGCCATGCAATGAAGTATGAATAGGCGAACAATGGAGGCACCGTAGCATTTCACTTCCTGATGGCGCACACCTTGGATTAACTGATACGTCTGCGATTTCGCCCCTTTTCCAGAAAATGAATAAAATAAGAATAATAAGAATGGGAAGTAGAGAGGCAAGGGCCACTTAAACTGTGCAGACCAAAACCATTCGATCCTTCGAGGGTCATTTTCAAGACGTAAAATGAAAAAAAACCGGGGATTGAATCAGAAAATTTATAATCGAAAAAGAACATTATGGAGAAAACGCGTCGATAATAGGGATTGGAAGGCACAGTGATGATGGGCCAATGTGGCGCGCGATCACAGGAGCATTGTCTACGAGACAACCGAATAAATGACAATCATGTATAATTTCAACCTCAACTTGTTTATTAAATTGAATTCAAAGTACTCCTTGGCTGATTACTACACCGTTTTTCATTCATTCTATGGTCAGTAGTAATCACTTGTGTGAATTTTGTGATTATATAATTACGGATGTCTGATCTCTGTTTTTGAACGGAACCGGGGCATTGCCTGCCTACTCAAGGCCGATATTGATTTCAGGACACCTGCCTATATCAGTGATTATCACACCTTGCCACTCATATTGATCACTTCGAAGCATGAACCAGGGAAATTTGTCCAGTCTGGGTCCAAAAATGAGCCAACAACATTTCAAGCCACTACCTACAAATTTACAAGGGGGGCCAATGAAAGGGTGATTTTTTCTCCCCACTTTCAACAGTATATTAGTCGAACATCATTTGGTTCTGACGAGGTGCATCGATCCCTAAAGTTAAGAACAGAACTCACTCTGTCACGATACTCCGTAACAGCCTTTTGCACAGCAGGAACGGATCTTATTTCGAATGAACAAGATACATATATCATCTCAACTGTGCAAAATCCGAAATTTCGTCGCCCTCGTTCACAACCTTGCTGAGGCCGTTCACTCGGGCCGCATAAGAGGATACAAATTCAGTGGTGTCAAATACAAATTCAGGGAAGTGAAAATCGTACTCGGACCAAATGCAGCGTTGACCAATGCAGCCGTGTCTCGCGAACGGTGCCGTGTTGGTGCTCGTAAAGGTAGCTAACTCGAGGTTGACGCCGTTCCATTTTCGCATCGATTTTGCTTTGCACAGTGACTGCGCTTTTTCATACCCATGGGGCTGGAGCTCCGAGAGCCTTCTACACTGACCGGGGTCAAACAATTTTGGAAAACTTTGAAGTGATAGCCATGAGGGGAGGGGAGCGCATTTTATCAAAATTTGCTTAAACGTTATAAGTGAAGCAGAATCCACTAAATCACGTAATGGAATGAAGCCACCTCGCGCACACCTGACACCTGAAACCCTCTCGTTCCATGCTCTTCATGTAGCTTAACTTCACATGAGGACCTTCATTATAAATAGAATGGTTATTACTTTTTTTCTTAATCCGAACTTATTTGGAAACATAAAACTGCACTTTCAATATCCCTCAAACAGCTGGTATGATGTGGGCCGGTATCAAAAGTCCAAGTAATTCCCAAGTAGTAATTGCCCAGACGATATTCCAAGATTCATATTAATCTCAGATTTGATCACGGTTTGTAACACTTCCACACCAAGGCAGATCTTTAATATCCCATGCAATTCCATGAGTATCAAAAATTGCTGAAAGAAACCCCTTTCCCAGTAGCCCTTGAATAAGTGCTAACACGGCGACACGTGGACAACAGGTGAGCGCGATGTCACACTGGGTTCTGCGCGGGTTATGGGCTATATCATATGTAGTAGTAAAGCGTACATGCAGAAAACACAAATTATCTTCGAGGATGCTTTAACGGTTTCTTACATTTCTCGAGGTAGATTTCCGTTTTTGATCATGCTCCACTAAATTCGTTGAAACTGAAAAAACTCCTGACTGGGGTGTTCTACTTTTGTCATTTCGAAATAGCGCAAGTCTCATTCCCATGACTTTGACCAAGTAGAAGCAAATATTTCGAAATCATGCCTACAGAATTTTTCCAGGAATTTTTTTAGATCAAGTTCGGCCCAATGTCTGCTACAAGGTCGGGGTTATCACTTTTCAGAATCAAATATCTCGATTCCTCCAAAACGAATTGCAGAGCTAGAAATTGCATTAGGAAGAGTATCGATAGTGCTTTCTAGCAGTACCAGAAAACTTCCTGCTCACAGTGAAACAGGAATTTTTTTAGATCAAGTTCGGCCCAATGTCTGCTACAAGGTCGGGGTTATCACACTTCAAAATCAAATATCTCGATTCCTCCAAAACGAATTGCAGAGCTAGAAATTGCATTAGGAAGAGTATCGATAGTGCTTTCTAGCAGTACCAGAAAACTTCCTGCTCACAGTGAACCAGGAATTTTTTTAGATCAAGTTCGGCCCAATGTCTGCTACAAGGTCGGGGTTATCACACTTCAAAATCAAATATCTCGATTCTTACAAAACGAATTGCAGAGCTGTGCAGTGCATTAGAAAGAGCATTGATAGCGCTTTCTAGCAGTACCAGAAAACTTCCTGCTCACAGTGAACCAGGAATTTTTTTAGATCAAGTTCGGCCCAATGTCTGCTACAAGGTCGGGGTTATCACTTTTCAGAATCAAATATCTCGATTCTTACAAAACGAATTGCAGAGCTGTGCAGTGCATTAGAAAGAGCATTGATAGCGCTTTCTAGCAGTACCAGAAAACTTCCTGCTCACAGTGAAACAGGAATTTTTTTAGATCAAGTTCGGCCCAATGTCTGCTACAAGGTCGGGGTTATCACACTTCAAAATCAAATATCTCGATTCTTACAAAACGAATTGCAGAGCTGTGCAGTGCATTAGAAAGAGCATTGATAGCGCTTTCTAGCAGTACCAGAAAACTTCCTGCTCACAGTGAACCAGGAATTTTTTTAGATCAAGTTCGGCCCAATGTCTGCTACAAGGTCGGGGTTATCACACTTCAAAATCAAATATCTCGATTCTTACAAAACGAATTGCAGAGCTGTGCAGTGCATTAGAAAGAGCATTGATAGCGCTTTCTAGCAGTACCAGAAAACTTCCTGCTCACAGTGAAACAGGAATTTTTTTAGATCAAGTTCGGCCCAATGTCTGCTACAAGGTCGGGGTTATCACACTTCAAAATCAAATATCTCGATTCCTCCAAAACGAATTGCAGAGCTAGAAATTGCATTAGGAAGAGTATCGATAGTGCTTTCTAGCAGTACCAGAAAACTTCCTGCTCACAGTGAAACAGGAATTTTTTTAGATCAAGTTCGGCCCAATGTCTGCTACAAGGTCGGGGTTATCACTTTTCAGAATCAAATATCTCGATTCCTCCAAAACGAATTGCAGAGCTAGAAATTGCATTAGGAAGAGTATCGATAGTGCTTTCTAGCAGTACCAGAAAACTTCCTGCTCACAGTGAACCAGGAATTTTTTTAGATCAAGTTCGGCCCAATGTCTGCTACAAGGTCGGGGTTATCACACTTCAAAATCAAATATCTCGATTCCTCCAAAACGAATTGCAGAGCTAGAAATTGCATTAGGAAGAGTATCGATAGTGCTTTCTAGCAGTACCAGAAAACTTCCTGCTCACAGTGAACCAGGAATTTTTTTAGATCAAGTTCGGCCCAATGTCTGCTACAAGGTCGGGGTTATCACACTTCAAAATCAAATATCTCGATTCTTACAAAACGAATTGCAGAGCTGTGCAGTGCATTAGAAAGAGCATTGATAGCGCTTTCTAGCAGTACCAGAAAACTTCCTGCTCACAGTGAAACAGGAATTTTTTTAGATCAAGTTCGGCGCAGGGTTTGCTACAAGTTCGGGGTTATCACACTTCAGAATCAAATATCTCGATTCCTCCAAAACGAATTGCAGAGCTAGAAATTGCATTAGGAAGAGTATCGATAGTGCTTTCTAGCAGTACCAGAAAACTTCCTGCTCACAGTGAACCAGGAATTTTTTTAGATCAAGTTCGGCCCAATGTCTGCTACAAGGTCGGGGTTATCACACTTCAAAATCAAATATCTCGATTCTTACAAAACGAATTGCAGAGCTAGAAATTGCATTAGAAAGAGCATTGATAGCGCTTTCTAAGAGTACCACAAAACTTCCTGCTCACAGTGAAACAGGAATTTTTTTAGATCAAGTTCGGCCCAGTGTTTGCTACAAGGTCGGGGTTATCACACTTCAAAATCAAATATCTCGATTCTTACAAAACGAATTGCAGAGCTGTGCAGTGCATTAGAAAGAGCATTGATAGCGCTTTCTAAAAGTACCACAAAACTTCCTGCTCACAGTGAAACAGGAATTTTTTTAGATCAAGTTCGGCCCAGTGTTTGCTACAAGGTCGGGGTTATCACACTTCAAAATCAAATATCTCGATTCTTCCGAAACGAATTGCAGAGCTGTGCAGTGCATTAGGAAGAGTATCGATAGTGCTTTCTAGCAGTACCAGAAAACTTCCTGTTCACTGTGAAACAGGAATTTTTTTAGATCAAGTTCGGCCCAATGTCTGCTACAAGGTCGGGGTTATCACACTTCAAAATCAAATAGCTCGATTCTTCCGAAACGAATTACAGAGCTGTGCAGTGCATTAGAAAGAGCATTGATAGCGCTTTCTAGCAGTACCAGAAAACTTCCTGCTCACAGTGAAACAGGAATTTTTTTAGATCAAGTTCGGCCCAGTGTTTGCTACAAGGTCGGGGTTATCACACTTCAAAATCAAATATCTCGATTCTTACAAAACGAATTGCAGAGCTAGAAATTGCATTAGAAAGAGCATTGATAGCGCTTTCTAAGAGTACCACAAAACTTCCTGCTCACAGTGAAACAGGAATTTTTTTAGATCAAGTTCGGCCCAATGTCTGCTACAAGGTCGGGGTTATCACACTTCAAAATCAAATAGCTCGATTCTTCCGAAACGAATTACAGAGCTGTGCAGTGCATTAGAAAGAGCATTGATAGCGCTTTCTAGCAGTACCAGAAAACTTCCTGCTCACAGTGAAACAGGAATTTTTTTAGATCAAGTTCGGCCCAGTGTTTGCTACAAGGTCGGGGTTATCACACTTCAAAATCAAATATCTCGATTCTTACAAAACGAATTGCAGAGCTAGAAATTGCATTAGAAAGAGCATTGATAGCGCTTTCTAAGAGTACCACAAAACTTCCTGCTCACAGTGAAACAGGAATTTTTTTAGATCAAGTTCGGCCCAGTGTTTGCTACAAGGTCGGGGTTATCACACTTCAAAATCAAATATCTCGATTCTTACAAAACGAATTGCAGAGCTGTGCAGTGCATTAGAAAGAGCATTGATAGCGCTTTCTAAAAGTACCACAAAACTTCCTGCTCACAGTGAAACAGGAATTTTTTTAGATCAAGTTCGGCCCAGTGTTTGCTACAAGGTCGGGGTTATCACACTTCAAAATCAAATATCTCGATTCTTCCGAAACGAATTGCAGAGCTGTGCAGTGCATTAGGAAGAGTATCGATAGTGCTTTCTAGCAGTACCAGAAAACTTCCTGTTCACAGTGAAACAGGAATTTTTTTAGATCAAGTTCGGCCCAATGTCTGCTACAAGGTCGGGGTTATCACACTTCAAAATCAAATAGCTCGATTCTTCCGAAACGAATTACAGAGCTGTGCAGTGCATTAGAAAGAGCATTGATAGCGCTTTCTAGCAGTACCAGAAAACTTCCTGCTCACAGTGAAACAGGAATTTTTTTAGATCAAGTTCGGCCCAGTGTTTGCTACAAGGTCGGGGTTATCACACTTCAAAATCAAATATCTCGATTCTTACAAAACGAATTGCAGAGCTGTGCAGTGCATTAGAAAGAGCATTGATAGCGCTTTCTAAAAGTACCACAAAACTTCCTGCTCACAGTGAAACAGGAATTTTTTTAGATCAAGTTCGGCCCAGTGTTTGCTACAAGGTCGGGGTTATCACACTTCAAAATCAAATATCTCGATTCTTCCGAAACGAATTGCAGAGCTGTGCAGTGCATTAGGAAGAGTATCGATAGTGCTTTCTAGCAGTACCAGAAAACTTCCTGTTCACAGTGAAACAGGAATTTTTTTAGATCAAGTTCGGCCCAATGTCTGCTACAAGGTCGGGGTTATCACACTTCAAAATCAAATAGCTCGATTCTTCCGAAACGAATTACAGAGCTGTGCAGTGCATTAGAAAGAGCATTGATAGCGCTTTCTAGCAGTACCAGAAAACTTCCTGCTCACAGTGAAACAGGAATTTTTTTAGATCAAGTTCGGCCCAGTGTTTGCTACAAGGTCGGGGTTATCACACTTCAAAATCAAATATCTCGATTCTTACAAAACGAATTGCAGAGCTGTGCAGTGCATTAGAAAGAGCATTGATAGCGCTTTCTAAAAGTACCACAAAACTTCCTGCTCACAGTGAAACAGGAATTTTTTTAGATCAAGTTCGGCCCAGTGTTTGCTACAAGGTCGGGGTTATCACACTTCAAAATCAAATATCTCGATTCTTCCGAAACGAATTGCAGAGCTGTGCAGTGCATTAGGAAGAGTATCGATAGTGCTTTCTAGCAGTACCAGAAAACTTCCTGTTCACAGTGAAACAGGAATTTTTTTAGATCAAGTTCGGCCCAATGTCTGCTACAAGGTCGGGGTTATCACACTTCAAAATCAAATATCTCGATTCTTCCGAAACGAATTGCAGAGCTGTGCAGTGCATTAGAAAGAGCATTGATAGCGCTTTCTAGCAGTACCAGAAAACTTCCTGCTCACAGTGAAACAGGAAATTTTTTAGATCAAGTTCGGCCCAGTGTTTGCTACAAGGTCGGGGTTATCACACTTCAAAATCAAATATCTCGATTCTTCCGAAACGAATTGCAGAGCTGTGCAGTGCATTAGGAAGAGTATCGATAGTGCTTTCTAGCAGTACCAGAAAACTTCCTGTTCACAGTGAAACAGGAATTTTTTTAGATCAAGTTCGGCCCAATGTCTGCTACAAGGTCGGGGTTATCACACTTCAAAATCAAATATCTCGATTCTTCCGAAACGAATTGCAGAGCTGTGCAGTGCATTAGAAAGAGCATTGATAGCGCTTTCTAGCAGTACCAGAAAACTTCCTGCTCACAGTGAAACAGGAATTTTTTTAGATCAAGTTCGGCCCAGTGTTTGCTACAAGGTCGGGGTTATCACACTTCAAAATCAAATATCTCGATTCTTCCAAAACGAATTGCAGAGCTAGAAATTGCATTAGAAAGAGCATTGATAGCGCTTTCTAAAAGTACCACAAAACTCCCTGCTCACAGTGAAACAGGAATTTTTTTAGATCAAGTTCGGCCCAGTGTTTGCTACAAGGTCGGGGTTATCACACTTCAAAATCAAATATCTCGATTCTTACAAAACGAATTGCAGAGCTGTGCAGTGCATTAGAAAGAGCATTGATAGCGCTTTCTAGCAGTACCAGAAAACTTCCTGTTCACAGTGAAACAGGAATTTTTTTAGATCAAGTTCGGCCCAATGTCTGCTACAAGGTCGGGGTTATCACACTTCAAAATCAAATATCTCGATTCTTCCGAAACGAATTGCAGAGCTGTGCAGTGCATTAGAAAGAGCATTGATAGCGCTTTCTAGCAGTACCAGAAAACTTCCTGCTCACAGTGAAACAGGAATTTTTTTAGATCAAGTTCGGCCCAGTGTTTGCTACAAGGTCGGGGTTATCACACTTCAAAATCAAATATCTCGATTCTTCCAAAACGAATTGCAGAGCTAGAAATTGCATTAGAAAGAGCATTGATAGCGCTTTCTAAAAGTACCACAAAACTCCCTGCTCACAGTGAAACAGGAATTTTTTTAGATCAAGTTCGGCCCAGTGTTTGCTACAAGGTCGGGGTTATCACACTTCAAAATCAAATATCTCGATTCTTACAAAACGAATTGCAGAGCTGTGCAGTGCATTAGAAAGAGCATTGATAGCGCTTTCTAAAAGTACCACAAAACTTCCTGCTCACAGTGAAACAGGAATTTTTTTAGATCAAGTTCGGCCCAGTGTTTGCTACAAGGTCGGGGTTATCACACTTCAAAATCAAATATCTCGATTCTTCCGAAACGAATTGCAGAGCTGTGCAGTGCATTAGGAAGAGTATCGATAGTGCTTTCTAGCAGTACCAGAAAACTTCCTGTTCACAGTGAAACAGGAATTTTTTTAGATCAAGTTCGGCCCAGTGTTTGCTACAAGGTCGGGGTTATCACACTTCAAAATCAAATATCTCGATTCTTCCGAAACGAATTGCAGAGCTGTGCAGTGCATTAGGAAGAGTATCGATAGTGCTTTCTAGCAGTACCAGAAAACTTCCTGTTCACAGTGAAACAGGAATTTTTTTAGATCAAGTTCGGCCCAATGTCTGCTACAAGGTCGGGGTTATCACACTTCAAAATCAAATAGCTCGATTCTTCCGAAACGAATTACAGAGCTGTGCAGTGCATTAGAAAGAGCATTGATAGCGCTTTCTAGCAGTACCAGAAAACTTCCTGCTCACAGTGAAACAGGAATTTTTTTAGATCAAGTTCGGCCCAGTGTTTGCTACAAGGTCGGGGTTATCACACTTCAAAATCAAATATCTCGATTCTTACAAAACGAATTGCAGAGCTGTGCAGTGCATTAGAAAGAGCATTGATAGCGCTTTCTAAAAGTACCACAAAACTTCCTGCTCACAGTGAAACAGGAATTTTTTTAGATCAAGTTCGGCCCAGTGTTTGCTACAAGGTCGGGGTTATCACACTTCAAAATCAAATATCTCGATTCTTCCGAAACGAATTGCAGAGCTGTGCAGTGCATTAGGAAGAGTATCGATAGTGCTTTCTAGCAGTACCAGAAAACTTCCTGTTCACAGTGAAACAGGAATTTTTTTAGATCAAGTTCGGCCCAATGTCTGCTACAAGGTCGGGGTTATCACACTTCAAAATCAAATATCTCGATTCTTCCGAAACGAATTGCAGAGCTGTGCAGTGCATTAGAAAGAGCATTGATAGCGCTTTCTAGCAGTACCAGAAAACTTCCTGCTCACAGTGAAACAGGAAATTTTTTAGATCAAGTTCGGCCCAGTGTTTGCTACAAGGTCGGGGTTATCACACTTCAAAATCAAATATCTCGATTCTTCCGAAACGAATTGCAGAGCTGTGCAGTGCATTAGGAAGAGTATCGATAGTGCTTTCTAGCAGTACCAGAAAACTTCCTGTTCACAGTGAAACAGGAATTTTTTTAGATCAAGTTCGGCCCAATGTCTGCTACAAGGTCGGGGTTATCACACTTCAAAATCAAATATCTCGATTCTTCCGAAACGAATTGCAGAGCTGTGCAGTGCATTAGAAAGAGCATTGATAGCGCTTTCTAGCAGTACCAGAAAACTTCCTGCTCACAGTGAAACAGGAATTTTTTTAGATCAAGTTCGGCCCAGTGTTTGCTACAAGGTCGGGGTTATCACACTTCAAAATCAAATATCTCGATTCTTCCAAAACGAATTGCAGAGCTAGAAATTGCATTAGAAAGAGCATTGATAGCGCTTTCTAAAAGTACCACAAAACTCCCTGCTCACAGTGAAACAGGAATTTTTTTAGATCAAGTTCGGCCCAGTGTTTGCTACAAGGTCGGGGTTATCACACTTCAAAATCAAATATCTCGATTCTTACAAAACGAATTGCAGAGCTGTGCAGTGCATTAGAAAGAGCATTGATAGCGCTTTCTAGCAGTACCAGAAAACTTCCTGTTCACAGTGAAACAGGAATTTTTTTGGATCAAGTTCGGCCCAATGTCTGCTACAAGGTCGGGGTTATCACACTTCAAAATCAAATATCTCGATTCTTCCGAAACGAATTGCAGAGCTGTGCAGTGCATTAGAAAGAGCATTGATAGCGCTTTCTAAAAGTACCACAAAACTCCCTGCTCACAGTGAAACAGGAATTTTTTTAGATCAAGTTCGGCCCAGTGTTTGCTACAAGGTCGGGGTTATCACACTTCAAAATCAAATATCTCGATTCTTACAAAACGAATTGCAGAGCTGTGCAGTGCATTAGAAAGAGCATTGATAGCGCTTTCTAAAAGTACCACAAAACTTCCTGCTCACAGTGAAACAGGAATTTTTTTAGATCAAGTTCGGCCCAGTGTTTGCTACAAGGTCGGGGTTATCACACTTCAAAATCAAATATCTCGATTCTTCCGAAACGAATTGCAGAGCTGTGCAGTGCATTAGAAAGAGCATTGACAGCGCTTTCTAGCAGTACCAGAAAACTTCCTGCTCACAGTGAAACAGGAATTTTTTTAGATCAAGTTCGGCCCAGTGTTTGCTACAAGGTCGGGGTTATCACACTTCAAAATCAAATATCTCGATTCTTACAAAACGAATTGCAGAGCTGTGCAGTGCATTAGAAAGAGCATTGATAGCGCTTTCTAAAAGTACCACAAAACTCCCTGCTCACAGTGAAACAGGAATTTTTTTAGATCAAGTTCGGCCCAGTGTTTGCTACAAGGTCGGGGTTATCACACTTCAAAATCAAATATCTCGATTCTTCCGAAACGAATTGCAGAGCTGTGCAGTGCATTAGGAAGAGTATCGATAGTGCTTTCTAGCAGTACCAGAAAACTTCCTGTTCACAGTGAAACAGGAATTTTTTTAGATCAAGTTCGGCCCAGGGTTTGCTACAAGGTCGGGGTTATCACACTTCAAAATCAAATATCTCGATTCTTCCAAAACGAATTGCAGAGCTAGAAATTGCATTAGAAAGAGCATTGATAGCGCTTTCTAAAAGTACCACAAAACTCCCTGCTCACAGTGAAACAGGAATATTTTTAGATCAAGTTCGGCCCAGTGTTTGCTACAAGGTCGGGGTTATCACACTTCAAAATCAAATATCTCGATTCTTCCGAAACGAATTGCAGAGCTGTGCAGTGCATTAGAAAGAGCATTGATAGCGCTTTCTAAAAGTACCACAAAACTCCCTGCTCACAGTGAAACAGGAATTTTTTTAGATCAAGTTCGGCCCAGTGTTTGCTACAAGGTCGGGGTTATCACACTTCAAAATCAAATATCTCGATTCTTACAAAACGAATTGCAGAGCTGTGCAGTGCATTAGAAAGAGCATTGATAGCGCTTTCTAGCAGTACCAGAAAACTTCCTGCTCACAGTGAAACAGGAATTTTTTTAGATCAAGTTCGGCCCAGTGTTTGCTACAAGGTCGGGGTTATCACACTTCAAAATCAAATATCTCGATTCTTACAAAACGAATTGCAGAGCTGTGCAGTGCATTAGAAAGAGCATTGATAGCGCTTTCTAAAAGTACCACAAAACTCCCTGCTCACAGTGAAACAGGAATTTTTTTAGATCAAGTTCGGCCCAGTGTTTGCTACAAGGTCGGGGTTATCACACTTCAAAATCAAATATCTCGATTCTTCCGAAACGAATTGCAGAGCTGTGCAGTGCATTAGAAAGAGCATTGACAGCGCTTTCTAGCAGTACCAGAAAACTTCCTGCTCACAGTGAACCAGGAATTTTTTTAGATCAAGTTCGGCCCAATGTCTGCTACAAGGTCGGGGTTATCACACTTCAAAATCAAATATCTCGATTCTTACAAAACGAATTGCAGAGCTAGAAATTGCATTAGAAAGAGCATTGATAGCGCTTTCTAAAAGTACCACAAAACTTCCTGCTCACAGTGAAACAGGAATTTTTTTAGATCAAGTTCGGCCCAGTGTTTGCTGCAAGGTCGGGGTTATCACACTTCAAAATCAAATATCTCGATTCTTCCGAAACGAATTGCAGAGCTGTGCAGTGCATTAGAAAGAGCATTGATAGCGCTTTCTAGCAGTACCAGAAAACTTCCTGCTCACAGTGAAACAGGAATTTTTTTAGATCAAGTTCGGCCCAGGGTTTGCTACAAGGTCGGGGTTATCACATTTCAAAATCAAATATCTCGATTCTTCCGAAACGAATTGCAGAGCTAGAAATTGCATTAGAAAGAGCATTGATAGTGCTTTCTAGAAGTACCAGAAAACTTCCTGCTCACAGTGAAACAGGAATTTTTTTAGATCAAGTCCGGCCCAGGGTTTGCTACAAGGTCGGGGTTATCACACTTCAAAATCAAATATCTCGATTCTTACAAAACGAATTGCAGAGCTGTGCAGTGCATTAGAAAGAGCATTGATAGTGCTTTCTAGCAGTACCAGAAAACTTCCTGCTCACAGTGAAACAGGAATTTTTTTAGATCAAGTTCGGCCCAGTGTTTGCTACAAGGTCGGGGTTATCACACTTCAAAATCAAATATCTCGATTCTTCCAAAACGAATTGCAGAGCTAGAAATTGCATTAGAAAGAGCATTGATAGCGCTTTCTAAAAGTACCACAAAACTCCCTGCTCACAGTGAAACAGGAATTTTTTTTTAGATCAAGTTCGGCCCAGTGTTTGCTACAAGGTCGGGGTTATCACACTTCAGAATCAAATATCTCGATTCCTCCAAAACGAATTGCAGAGCTAGAAATTGCATTAGGAAGAGTATCGATAGTGCTTTCTAGCAGTACCAGAAAACTTCCTGCTCACAGTGAACCAGGAATTTTTTTAGATCAAGTTCGGCCCAATGTCTGCTACAAGGTCGGGGTTATCACACTTCAAAATCAAATATCTCGATTCTTACAAAACGAATTGCAGAGCTAGAAATTGCATTAGAAAGAGCATTGATAGCGCTTTCTAAAAGTACCACAAAACTTCCTGCTCACAGTGAAACAGGAATTTTTTTAGATCAAGTTCGGCCCAGTGTTTGCTGCAAGGTCGGGGTTATCACACTTCAAAATCAAATATCTCGATTCTTCCGAAACGAATTGCAGAGCTGTGCAGTGCATTAGAAAGAGCATTGATAGCGCTTTCTAGCAGTACCAGAAAACTTCCTGCTCACAGTGAAACAGGAATTTTTTTAGATCAAGTTCGGCCCAGGGTTTGCTACAAGGTCGGGGTTATCACATTTCAAAATCAAATATCTCGATTCTTCCGAAACGAATTGCAGAGCTAGAAATTGCATTAGAAAGAGCATTGATAGTGCTTTCTAGCAGTACCAGAAAACTTCCTGCTCACAGTGAAACAGGAATTTTTTTAGATCAAGTCCGGCCCAGGTTTTGCTACAAGGTCGGGGTTATCACACTTCAAAATCAAATATCTCGATTCTTACAAAACGAATTGCAGAGCTAGAAATTGCATTAGAAAGAGCATTGATAGCGCTTTCTAAGAGTACCACAAAACTTCCTGCTCACAGTGAAACAGGAATTTTTTTAGATCAAGTTCGGCCCAGGGTTTGCTACAAGGTCGGGGTTATCACACTTCAAAATCAAATATCTCGATTCTTCCGAAACGAATTGCAGAGCTGTGCAGTGCATTAGAAAGAGCATTGATAGCGCTTTCTAGCAGTACCAGAAAACTTCCTGCTCACAGTGAAACAGGAATTTTTTTAGATCAAGTTCGGCCCAGGGTTTGCTACAAGGTCGGGGTTATCACATTTCAAAATCAAATATCTCGATTCTTCCGAAACGAATTGCAGAGCTAGAAATTGCATTAGAAAGAGCATTGATAGTGCTTTCTAGCAGTACCAGAAAACTTCCTGCTCACAGTGAAACAGGAATTTTTTTAGATCAAGTCCGGCCCAGGTTTTGCTACAAGGTCGGGGTTATCACACTTCAAAATCAAATATCTCGATTCTTACAAAACGAATTGCAGAGCTAGAAATTGCATTAGAAAGAGCATTGATAGCGCTTTCTAAGAGTACCACAAAACTTCCTGCTCACAGTGAAACAGGAATTTTTTTAGATCAAGTTCGGCCCAGTGTTTGCTACAAGGTCGGGGTTATCACACTTCAAAATCAAATATCTCGATTCTTCCGAAACGAATTGCAGAGCTGTGCAGTGCATTAGAAAGAGCATTGATAGCGCTTTCTAGCAGTACCAGAAAACTTCCTGCTCACAGTGAACCAGGAATTTTTTTAGATCAAGTTCGGCCCAGGGTTTGCTACAAGGTCGGGGTTATCACATTTCAAAATCAAATATCTCGATTCTTCCGAAACGAATTGCAGAGCTAGAAATTGCATTAGAAAGAGCATTGATAGTGCTTTCTAGCAGTACCAGAAAACTTCCTGCTCACAGTGAAACAGGAATTTTTTTAGATCAAGTCCGGCCCAGTGTTTGCTACAAGGTCGGGGTTATCACACTTCAAAATCAAATATCTCGATTCTTCCGAAACGAATTGCAGAGCTGTGCAGTGCATTAGAAAGAGCATTGATAGCGCTTTCTAGCAGTACCAGAAAACTTCCTGCTCACAGTGAAACAGGAATTTTTTTAGATCAAGTTCGGCCCAGGGTTTGCTACAAGGTCGGGGTTATCACATTTCAAAATCAAATATCTTGATTCTTCCGAAACGAATTGCAGAGCTAGAAATTGCATTAGAAAGAGCATTGATAGTGCTTTCTAGCAGTACCAGAAAACTTCCTGCTCACAGTGAACCAGGAATTTTTTTAGATCAAGTTCGGCCCAATGTCTGCTACAAGGTCGGGGTTATCACACTTCAAAATCAAATATCTCGATTCTTTCAAAACGAATTGCAGAGCTAGAAATTGCATTAGAAAGAGCATTGATAGCGCTTTCTAAAAGTACCACAAAACTTCCTGCTCACAGTGAAACAGGAATTTTCTTAGATCAAGTTCGGCCCAGTGTTTGCTGCAAGGTCGGGGTTATCACACTTCAAAATCAAATATCTCGATTCTTCCGAAACGAATTGCAGAGCTGTGCAGTGCATTAGAAAGAGCATTGATAGCGCTTTCTAGCAGTACCAGAAAACTTCCTGCTCACAGTGAAACAGGAATTTTTTTAGATCAAGTTCGGCCCAGGGTTTGCTACAAGGTCGGGGTTATCACATTTCAAAATCAAATATCTCGATTCTTCCGAAACGAATTGCAGAGCTAGAAATTGCATTAGAAAGAGCATTGATAGTGCTTTCTAGCAGTACCAGAAAACTTCCTGCTCACAGTGAAACAGGAATTTTTTTAGATCAAGTCCGGCCCAGGTTTTGCTACAAGGTCGGGGTTATCACACTTCAAAATCAAATATCTCGATTCTTACAAAACGAATTGCAGAGCTAGAAATTGCATTAGAAAGAGCATTGATAGCGCTTTCTAAGAGTACCACAAAACTTCCTGCTCACAGTGAAACAGGAATTTTTTTAGATCAAGTTCGGCCCAGTGTTTGCTACAAGGTCGGGGTTATCACACTTCAAAATCAAATATCTCGATTCTTCCGAAACGAATTGCAGAGCTGTGCAGTGCATTAGAAAGAGCATTGATAGCGCTTTCTAGCAGTACCAGAAAACTTCCTGCTCACAGTGAACCAGGAATTTTTTTAGATCAAGTTCGGCCCAGGGTTTGCTACAAGGTCGGGGTTATCACATTTCAAAATCAAATATCTCGATTCTTCCGAAACGAATTGCAGAGCTAGAAATTGCATTAGAAAGAGCATTGATAGTGCTTTCTAGCAGTACCAGAAAACTTCCTGCTCACAGTGAAACAGGAATTTTTTTAGATCAAGTCCGGCCCAGGGTTTGCTACAAGGTCGGGGTTATCACACTTCAAAATCAAATATCTCGATTCTTACAAAACGAATTGCAGAGCTGTGCAGTGCATTAGAAAGAGCATTGATAGTGCTTTCTAGCAGTACCAGAAAACTTCCTGCTCACAGTGAAACAGGAATTTTTTTAGATCAAGTTCGGCCCAGTGTTTGCTACAAGGTCGGGGTTATCACACTTCAAAATCAAATATCTCGATTCTTCCAAAACGAATTGCAGAGCTAGAAATTGCATTAGAAAGAGCATTGATAGCGCTTTCTAAAAGTACCACAAAACTCCCTGCTCACAGTGAAACAGGAATTTTTTTTTAGATCAAGTTCGGCCCAGTGTTTGCTACAAGGTCGGGGTTATCACACTTCAGAATCAAATATCTCGATTCCTCCAAAACGAATTGCAGAGCTAGAAATTGCATTAGGAAGAGTATCGATAGTGCTTTCTAGCAGTACCAGAAAACTTCCTGCTCACAGTGAACCAGGAATTTTTTTAGATCAAGTTCGGCCCAATGTCTGCTACAAGGTCGGGGTTATCACACTTCAAAATCAAATATCTCGATTCTTACAAAACGAATTGCAGAGCTAGAAATTGCATTAGAAAGAGCATTGATAGCGCTTTCTAAAAGTACCACAAAACTTCCTGCTCACAGTGAAACAGGAATTTTTTTAGATCAAGTTCGGCCCAGTGTTTGCTGCAAGGTCGGGGTTATCACACTTCAAAATCAAATATCTCGATTCTTCCGAAACGAATTGCAGAGCTGTGCAGTGCATTAGAAAGAGCATTGATAGCGCTTTCTAGCAGTACCAGAAAACTTCCTGCTCACAGTGAAACAGGAATTTTTTTAGATCAAGTTCGGCCCAGGGTTTGCTACAAGGTCGGGGTTATCACATTTCAAAATCAAATATCTCGATTCTTCCGAAACGAATTGCAGAGCTAGAAATTGCATTAGAAAGAGCATTGATAGCGCTTTCTAAGAGTACCACAAAACTTCCTGCTCACAGTGAAACAGGAATTTTTTTAGATCAAGTTCGGCCCAGTGTTTGCTACAAGGTCGGGGTTATCACACTTCAAAATCAAATATCTCGATTCTTCCGAAACGAATTGCAGAGCTGTGCAGTGCATTAGAAAGAGCATTGATAGCGCTTTCTAGCAGTACCAGAAAACTTCCTGCTCACAGTGAACCAGGAATTTTTTTAGATCAAGTTCGGCCCAGGGTTTGCTACAAGGTCGGGGTTATCACATTTCAAAATCAAATATCTCGATTCTTCCGAAACGAATTGCAGAGCTAGAAATTGCATTAGAAAGAGCATTGATAGTGCTTTCTAGCAGTACCAGAAAACTTCCTGCTCACAGTGAAACAGGAATTTTTTTAGATCAAGTCCGGCCCAGTGTTTGCTACAAGGTCGGGGTTATCACACTTCAAAATCAAATATCTCGATTCTTACAAAACGAATTGCAGAGCTAGAAATTGCATTAGAAAGAGCATTGATAGCGCTTTCTAAAAGTACCACAAAACTTCCTGCTCACAGTGAAACAGGAATTTTTTTAGATCAAGTTCGGCCCAGTGTTTGCTACAAGGTCGGGGTTATCACACTTCAAAATCAAATATCTCGATTCTTCCGAAACGAATTGCAGAGCTGTGCAGTGCATTAGGAAGAGTATCGATAGTGCTTTCTAGCAGTACCAGAAAACTTCCTGTTCACAGTGAAACAGGAATTTTTTTAGATCAAGTTCGGCCCAGGGTTTGCTACAAGGTCGGGGTTATCACACTTCAAAATCAAATATCTCGATTCTTCCAAAACGAATTGCAGAGCTAGAAATTGCATTAGAAAGAGCATTGATAGCGCTTTCTAAAAGTACCACAAAACTCCCTGCTCACAGTGAAACAGGAATTTTTTTAGATCAAGTTCGGCCCAGTGTTTGCTACAAGGTCGGGGTTATCACACTTCAAAATCAAATATCTCGATTCTTCCGAAACGAATTGCAGAGCTGCGCAGTGCATTAGAAAGAGCATTGACAGCGCTTTCTAGCAGTACCAGAAAACTTCCTGCTCACAGTGAAACAGGAATTTTTTTAGATCAAGTTCGGCGCAGGGTTTGCTACAAGTTCGGGGTTATCACACTTCAGAATCAAATATCTCGATTCCTCCAAAACGAATTGCAGAGCTAGAAATTGCATTAGAAAGAGCATTGATAGTGCTTTCTAGCAGTACCAGAAAACTTCCTGCTCACAGTGAAACAGGAATTTTTTTAGATCAAGTTCGGCCCAGTGTTTGCTGCAAGGTCGGGGTTATCACACTTCAAAATAATCAAATATCTCGATTCTTCCGAAACGAATTGCAGAGCTGTGCAGTGCATTAGGAAGAGTATCGATAGTGCTTTCTAGCAGTACCAGAAAACTTCCTGTTCACAGTGAAACAGGAATTTTTTTAGATCAAGTTCGGCCCAGGGTTTGCTACAAGGTCGGGGTTATCACACTTCAAAATCAAATATCTCGATTCTTCCAAAACGAATTGCAGAGCTAGAAATTGCATTAGAAAGAGCATTGATAGCGCTTTCTAAGAGTACCACAAAACTCCCTGCTCACAGTGAAACAGGAATTTTTTTAGATCAAGTTCGGCCCAGTGTTTGCTACAAGGTCGGGGTTATCACACTTCAAAATCAAATATCTCGATTCTTCCGAAACGAATTGCAGAGCTGCGCAGTGCATTAGAAAGAGCATTGACAGCGCTTTCTAGCAGTACCAGAAAACTTCCTGCTCACAGTGAAACAGGAATTTTTTTAGATCAAGTTCGGCGCAGGGTTTGCTACAAGTTCGGGGTTATCACACTTCAGAATCAAATATCTCGATTCCTCCAAAACGAATTGCAGAGCTAGAAATTGCATTAGAAAGAGCATTGATAGTGCTTTCTAGCAGTACCAGAAAACTTCCTGCTCACAGTGAAACAGGAATTTTTTTTAGATCAAGTCCGGCCCAGTGTTTGCTACAAGGTCGGGGTTATCACACTTCAAAATCAAATATCTCGATTCTTACAAAACGAATTGCAGAGCTAGAAATTGCATTAGAAAGAGCATTGATAGCGCTTTCTAAAAGTACCACAAAACTTCCTGCTCACAGTGAAACAGGAATTTTTTTAGATCAAGTTCGGCCCAGTGTTTGCTACAAGGTCGGGGTTATCACACTTCAAAATCAAATATCTCGATTCTTCCGAAACGAATTGCAGAGCTGTGCAGTGCATTAGGAAGAGTATCGATAGTGCTTTCTAGCAGTACCAGAAAACTTCCTGCTCACAGTGAACCAGGAATTTTTTTAGATCAAGTTCGGCCCAATGTCTGCTACAAGGTCGGGGTTATCACACTTCAAAATCAAATATCTCGATTCTTACAAAACGAATTGCAGAGCTAGAAATTGCATTAGAAAGAGCATTGATAGCGCTTTCTAAAAGTACCACAAAACTTCCTGCTCACAGTGAAACAGGAATTTTTTTAGATCAAGTTCGGCCCAGTGTTTGCTGCAAGGTCGGGGTTATCACACTTCAAAATCAAATATCTCGATTCTTCCGAAACGAATTGCAGAGCTGTGCAGTGCATTAGAAAGAGCATTGATAGCGCTTTCTAGCAGTACCAGAAAACTTCCTGCTCACAGTGAAACAGGAATTTTTTTAGATCAAGTTCGGCCCAGGGTTTGCTACAAGGTCGGGGTTATCACATTTCAAAATCAAATATCTCGATTCTTCCGAAACGAATTGCAGAGCTAGAAATTGCATTAGAAAGAGCATTGATAGTGCTTTCTAGCAGTACCAGAAAACTTCCTGCTCACAGTGAAACAGGAATTTTTTTAGATCAAGTCCGGCCCAGGGTTTGCTACAAGGTCGGGGTTATCACACTTCAAAATCAAATATCTCGATTCTTACAAAACGAATTGCAGAGCTGTGCAGTGCATTAGAAAGAGCATTGATAGCGCTTTCTAGCAGTACCAGAAAACTTCCTGCTCACAGTGAAACAGGAATTTTTTTAGATCAAGTTCGGCCCAGGGTTTGCTACAAGGTCGGGGTTATCACACTTCAGAATCAAATATCTCGATTCCTCCAAAACGAATTGCAGAGCTAGAAATTGCATTAGGAAGAGTATCGATAGTGCTTTCTAGCAGTACCAGAAAACTTCCTGCTCACAGTGAACCAGGAATTTTTTTAGATCAAGTTCGGCCCAATGTCTGCTACAAGGTCGGGGTTATCACACTTCAAAATCAAATATCTCGATTCTTCCAAAACGAATTGCAGAGCTGTGCAGTGCATTAGAAAGAGCATTGATAGCGCTTTCTAGCAGTACCAGAAAACTTCCTGCTCACAGTGAAACAGGAATTTTTTTAGATCAAGTTCGGCCCAGTGTTTGCTGCAAGGTCGGGGTTATCACACTTCAAAATCAAATATCTCGATTCTTCCGAAACGAATTGCAGAGCTGTGCAGTGCATTAGAAAGAGCATTGATAGCGCTTTCTAGCAGTACCAGAAAACTTCCTGCTCACAGTGAAACAGGAATTTTTTTAGATCAAGTTCGGCCCAGGGTTTGCTACAAGGTCGGGGTTATCACATTTCAAAATCAAATATCTCGATTCTTCCGAAACGAATTGCAGAGCTAGAAATTGCATTAGAAAGAGCATTGATAGTGCTTTCTAGCAGTACCAGAAAACTTCCTGCTCACAGTGAAACAGGAATTTTTTTAGATCAAGTCCGGCCCAGGGTTTGCTACAAGGTCGGGGTTATCACACTTCAAAATCAAATATCTCGATTCTTACAAAACGAATTGCAGAGCTGTGCAGTGCGTTAGAAAGAGCATTGATAGTGCTTTCTAGCAGTACCAGAAAACTTCCTGCTCACAGTGAAACAGGAATTTTTTTAGATCAAGTTCGGCCCAGTGTTTGCTACAAGGTCGGGGTTATCACACTTCAAAATCAAATATCTCGATTCTTACAAAACGAATTGCAGAGCTGTGCAGTGCATTAGAAAGAGCATTGATAGCGCTTTCTAAAAGTACCACAAAACTTCCTGCTCACAGTGAAACAGGAATTTTTTTAGATCAAGTTCGGCCCAGTGTTTGCTACAAGGTCGGGGTTATCACACTTCAAAATCAAATATCTCGATTCTTCCGAAACGAATTGCAGAGCTGTGCAGTGCATTAGAAAGAGCATTGATAGCGCTTTCTAGCAGTACCAGAAAACTTCCTGCTCACAGTGAAACAGGAATTTTTTTAGATCAAGTTCGGCCCAGGGTTTGCTACAAGGTCGGGGTTATCACATTTCAAAATCAAATATCTCGATTCTTCCGAAACGAATTGCAGAGCTGTGCAGTGCATTAGAAAGAGCATTGATAGCGCTTTCTAGCAGTACCAGAAAACTTCCTGCTCACAGTGAACCAGGAATTTTTTTAGATCAAGTTCGGCCCAGGGTTTGCTACAAGGTCGGGGTTATCACATTTCAAAATCAAATATCTCGATTCTTCCGAAACGAATTGCAGAGCTAGAAATTGCATTAGAAAGAGCATTGATAGTGCTTTCTAGCAGTACCAGAAAACTTCCTGCTCACAGTGAAACAGGAATTTTTTTAGATCAAGTCCGGCCCAGTGTTTGCTACAAGGTCGGGGTTATCACACTTCAAAATCAAATATCTCGATTCTTACAAAACGAATTGCAGAGCTAGAAATTGCATTAGAAAGAGCATTGATAGCGCTTTCTAAAAGTACCACAAAACTTCCTGCTCACAGTGAAACAGGAATTTTTTTAGATCAAGTTCGGCCCAGTGTTTGCTACAAGGTCGGGGTTATCACACTTCAAAATCAAATATCTCGATTCTTCCGAAACGAATTGCAGAGCTGTGCAGTGCATTAGGAAGAGTATCGATAGTGCTTTCTAGCAGTACCAGAAAACTTCCTGTTCACAGTGAAACAGGAATTTTTTTAGATCAAGTTCGGCCCAGGGTTTGCTACAAGGTCGGGGTTATCACACTTCAAAATCAAATATCTCGATTCTTCCAAAACGAATTGCAGAGCTAGAAATTGCATTAGAAAGAGCATTGATAGCGCTTTCTAAAAGTACCACAAAACTCCCTGCTCACAGTGAAACAGGAATTTTTTTAGATCAAGTTCGGCCCAGTGTTTGCTGCAAGGTCGGGGTTATCACACTTCAAAATCAAATATCTCGATTCTTCCGAAACGAATTGCAGAGCTGTGCAGTGCATTAGAAAGAGCATTGATAGCGCTTTCTAGCAGTACCAGAAAACTTCCTGCTCACAGTGAAACAGGAATTTTTTTAGATCAAGTTCGGCCCAGGGTTTGCTACAAGGTCGGGGTTATCACATTTCAAAATCAAATATCTCGATTCTTCCGAAACGAATTGCAGAGCTAGAAATTGCATTAGAAAGAGCATTGATAGTGCTTTCTAGCAGTACCAGAAAACTTCCTGCTCACAGTGAAACAGGAATTTTTTTAGATCAAGTCCGGCCCAGGGTTTGCTACAAGGTCGGGGTTATCACACTTCAAAATCAAATATCTCGATTCTTACAAAACGAATTGCAGAGCTGTGCAGTGCATTAGAAAGAGCATTGATAGTGCTTTCTAGCAGTACCAGAAAACTTCCTGCTCACAGTGAAACAGGAATTTTTTTAGATCAAGTTCGGCCCAGGGTTTGCTACAAGGTCGGGGTTATCACATTTCAAAATCAAATATCTCGATTCTTCCGAAACGAATTGCAGAGCTAGAAATTGCATTAGAAAGAGCATTGATAGTGCTTTCTAGCAGTACCAGAAAACTTCCTGCTCACAGTGAAACAGGAATTTTTTTAGATCAAGTCCGGCCCAGGGTTTGCTACAAGGTCGGGGTTATCACACTTCAAAATCAAATATCTCGATTCTTACAAAACGAATTGCAGAGCTGTGCAGTGCATTAGAAAGAGCATTGATAGTGCTTTCTAGCAGTACCAGAAAACTTCCTGCTCACAGTGAAACAGGAATTTTTTTAGATCAAGTTCGGCCCAGTGTTTGCTACAAGGTCGGGGTTATCACACTTCAAAATCAAATATCTCGATTCTTACAAAACGAATTGCAGAGCTAGAAATTGCATTAGAAAGAGCATTGATAGCGCTTTCTAAAAGTACCACAAAACTTCCTGCTCACAGTGAAACAGGAATTTTTTTAGATCAAGTTCGGCCCAGTGTTTGCTGCAAGGTCGGGGTTATCACACTTCAAAATCAAATATCTCGATTCTTCCGAAACGAATTGCAGAGCTGTGCAGTGCATTAGAAAGAGCATTGATAGCGCTTTCTAGCAGTACCAGAAAACTTCCTGCTCACAGTGAAACAGGAATTTTTTTAGATCAAGTTCGGCCCAGGGTTTGCTACAAGGTCGGGGTTATCACATTTCAAAATCAAATATCTCGATTCTTCCGAAACGAATTGCAGAGCTAGAAATTGCATTAGAAAGAGCATTGATAGCGCTTTCTAAGAGTACCACAAAACTTCCTGCTCACAGTGAAACAGGAATTTTTTTAGATCAAGTTCGGCCCAGTGTTTGCTACAAGGTCGGGGTTATCACACTTCAAAATCAAATATCTCGATTCTTCCGAAACGAATTGCAGAGCTGTGCAGTGCATTAGAAAGAGCATTGATAGCGCTTTCTAGCAGTACCAGAAAACTTCCTGCTCACAGTGAACCAGGAATTTTTTTAGATCAAGTTCGGCCCAGGGTTTGCTACAAGGTCGGGGTTATCACATTTCAAAATCAAATATCTCGATTCTTCCGAAACGAATTGCAGAGCTAGAAATTGCATTAGAAAGAGCATTGATAGTGCTTTCTAGCAGTACCAGAAAACTTCCTGCTCACAGTGAAACAGGAATTTTTTTAGATCAAGTCCGGCCCAGTGTTTGCTACAAGGTCGGGGTTATCACACTTCAAAATCAAATATCTCGATTCTTACAAAACGAATTGCAGAGCTAGAAATTGCATTAGAAAGAGCATTGATAGCGCTTTCTAAAAGTACCACAAAACTTCCTGCTCACAGTGAAACAGGAATTTTTTTAGATCAAGTTCGGCCCAGTGTTTGCTACAAGGTCGGGGTTATCACACTTCAAAATCAAATATCTCGATTCTTCCGAAACGAATTGCAGAGCTGTGCAGTGCATTAGGAAGAGTATCGATAGTGCTTTCTAGCAGTACCAGAAAACTTCCTGTTCACAGTGAAACAGGAATTTTTTTAGATCAAGTTCGGCCCAGGGTTTGCTACAAGGTCGGGGTTATCACACTTCAAAATCAAATATCTCGATTCTTCCAAAACGAATTGCAGAGCTAGAAATTGCATTAGAAAGAGCATTGATAGCGCTTTCTAAAAGTACCACAAAACTCCCTGCTCACAGTGAAACAGGAATTTTTTTAGATCAAGTTCGGCCCAGTGTTTGCTACAAGGTCGGGGTTATCACACTTCAAAATCAAATATCTCGATTCTTCCGAAACGAATTGCAGAGCTGCGCAGTGCATTAGAAAGAGCATTGACAGCGCTTTCTAGCAGTACCAGAAAACTTCCTGCTCACAGTGAAACAGGAATTTTTTTAGATCAAGTTCGGCGCAGGGTTTGCTACAAGTTCGGGGTTATCACACTTCAGAATCAAATATCTCGATTCCTCCAAAACGAATTGCAGAGCTAGAAATTGCATTAGAAAGAGCATTGATAGTGCTTTCTAGCAGTACCAGAAAACTTCCTGCTCACAGTGAAACAGGAATTTTTTTAGATCAAGTTCGGCCCAGTGTTTGCTGCAAGGTCGGGGTTATCACACTTCAAAATCAAATATCTCGATTCTTCCGAAACGAATTGCAGAGCTGTGCAGTGCATTAGGAAGAGTATCGATAGTGCTTTCTAGCAGTACCAGAAAACTTCCTGTTCACAGTGAAACAGGAATTTTTTTAGATCAAGTTCGGCCCAGGGTTTGCTACAAGGTCGGGGTTATCACACTTCAAAATCAAATATCTCGATTCTTCCAAAACGAATTGCAGAGCTAGAAATTGCATTAGAAAGAGCATTGATAGCGCTTTCTAAGAGTACCACAAAACTCCCTGCTCACAGTGAAACAGGAATTTTTTTAGATCAAGTTCGGCCCAGTGTTTGCTACAAGGTCGGGGTTATCACACTTCAAAATCAAATATCTCGATTCTTCCGAAACGAATTGCAGAGCTGCGCAGTGCATTAGAAAGAGCATTGACAGCGCTTTCTAGCAGTACCAGAAAACTTCCTGCTCACAGTGAAACAGGAATTTTTTTAGATCAAGTTCGGCGCAGGGTTTGCTACAAGTTCGGGGTTATCACACTTCAGAATCAAATATCTCGATTCCTCCAAAACGAATTGCAGAGCTAGAAATTGCATTAGAAAGAGCATTGATAGTGCTTTCTAGCAGTACCAGAAAACTTCCTGCTCACAGTGAAACAGGAATTTTTTTAGATCAAGTCCGGCCCAGTGTTTGCTACAAGGTCGGGGTTATCACACTTCAAAATCAAATATCTCGATTCTTACAAAACGAATTGCAGAGCTAGAAATTGCATTAGAAAGAGCATTGATAGCGCTTTCTAAAAGTACCACAAAACTTCCTGCTCACAGTGAAACAGGAATTTTTTTAGATCAAGTTCGGCCCAGTGTTTGCTACAAGGTCGGGGTTATCACACTTCAAAATCAAATATCTCGATTCTTCCGAAACGAATTGCAGAGCTGTGCAGTGCATTAGGAAGAGTATCGATAGTGCTTTCTAGCAGTACCAGAAAACTTCCTGCTCACAGTGAACCAGGAATTTTTTTAGATCAAGTTCGGCCCAATGTCTGCTACAAGGTCGGGGTTATCACACTTCAAAATCAAATATCTCGATTCTTACAAAACGAATTGCAGAGCTAGAAATTGCATTAGAAAGAGCATTGATAGCGCTTTCTAAAAGTACCACAAAACTTCCTGCTCACAGTGAAACAGGAATTTTTTTAGATCAAGTTCGGCCCAGTGTTTGCTGCAAGGTCGGGGTTATCACACTTCAAAATCAAATATCTCGATTCTTCCGAAACGAATTGCAGAGCTGTGCAGTGCATTAGAAAGAGCATTGATAGCGCTTTCTAGCAGTACCAGAAAACTTCCTGCTCACAGTGAAACAGGAATTTTTTTAGATCAAGTTCGGCCCAGGGTTTGCTACAAGGTCGGGGTTATCACATTTCAAAATCAAATATCTCGATTCTTCCGAAACGAATTGCAGAGCTAGAAATTGCATTAGAAAGAGCATTGATAGCGCTTTCTAGCAGTACCAGAAAACTTCCTGCTCACAGTGAAACAGGAATTTTTTTAGATCAAGTTCGGCCCAGGGTTTGCTACAAGGTCGGGGTTATCACACTTCAGAATCAAATATCTCGATTCCTCCAAAACGAATTGCAGAGCTAGAAATTGCATTAGGAAGAGTATCGATAGTGCTTTCTAGCAGTACCAGAAAACTTCCTGCTCACAGTGAACCAGGAATTTTTTTAGATCAAGTTCGGCCCAATGTCTGCTACAAGGTCGGGGTTATCACACTTCAAAATCAAATATCTCGATTCTTCCGAAACGAATTGCAGAGCTGTGCAGTGCATTAGAAAGAGCATTGATAGTGCTTTCTAGCAGTACCAGAAAACTTCCTGCTCACAGTGAAACAGGAATTTTTTTAGATCAAGTTCGGCCCAGTGTTTGCTACAAGGTCGGGGTTATCACACTTCAAAATCAAATATCTCGATTCTTCCAAAACGAATTGCAGAGCTAGAAATTGCATTAGAAAGAGCATTGATAGCGCTTTCTAAAAGTACCACAAAACTCCCTGCTCACAGTGAAACAGGAATTTTTTTTTAGATCAAGTTCGGCCCAGTGTTTGCTACAAGGTCGGGGTTATCACACTTCAAAATCAAATATCTCGATTCTTCCGAAACGAATTGCAGAGCTGTGCAGTGCATTAGGAAGAGTATCGATAGTGCTTTCTAGCAGTACCAGAAAACTTCCTGCTCACAGTGAACCAGGAATTTTTTTAGATCAAGTTCGGCCCAATGTCTGCTACAAGGTCGGGGTTATCACACTTCAAAATCAAATATCTCGATTCTTACAAAACGAATTGCAGAGCTAGAAATTGCATTAGAAAGAGCATTGATAGCGCTTTCTAAAAGTACCACAAAACTTCCTGCTCACAGTGAAACAGGAATTTTTTTAGATCAAGTTCGGCCCAGTGTTTGCTGCAAGGTCGGGGTTATCACACTTCAAAATCAAATATCTCGATTCTTCCGAAACGAATTGCAGAGCTGTGCAGTGCATTAGAAAGAGCATTGATAGCGCTTTCTAGCAGTACCAGAAAACTTCCTGCTCACAGTGAAACAGGAATTTTTTTAGATCAAGTTCGGCCCAGGGTTTGCTACAAGGTCGGGGTTATCACATTTCAAAATCAAATATCTCGATTCTTCCGAAACGAATTGCAGAGCTAGAAATTGCATTAGAAAGAGCATTGATAGTGCTTTCTAGCAGTACCAGAAAACTTCCTGCTCACAGTGAAACAGGAATTTTTTTAGATCAAGTCCGGCCCAGGGTTTGCTACAAGGTCGGGGTTATCACACTTCAAAATCAAATATCTCGATTCTTACAAAACGAATTGCAGAGCTGTGCAGTGCATTAGAAAGAGCATTGATAGCGCTTTCTAGCAGTACCAGAAAACTTCCTGCTCACAGTGAAACAGGAATTTTTTTAGATCAAGTTCGGCCCAGGGTTTGCTACAAGGTCGGGGTTATCACACTTCAGAATCAAATATCTCGATTCCTCCAAAACGAATTGCAGAGCTAGAAATTGCATTAGGAAGAGTATCGATAGTGCTTTCTAGCAGTACCAGAAAACTTCCTGCTCACAGTGAACCAGGAATTTTTTTAGATCAAGTTCGGCCCAATGTCTGCTACAAGGTCGGGGTTATCACACTTCAAAATCAAATATCTCGATTCTTCCGAAACGAATTGCAGAGCTGTGCAGTGCATTAGAAAGAGCATTGATAGTGCTTTCTAGCAGTACCAGAAAACTTCCTGCTCACAGTGAAACAGGAATTTTTTTAGATCAAGTCCGGCCCAGTGTTTGCTACAAGGTCGGGGTTATCACACTTCAAAATCAAATATCTCGATTCTTACAAAACGAATTGCAGAGCTAGAAATTGCATTAGAAAGAGCATTGATAGCGCTTTCTAAAAGTACCACAAAACTTCCTGCTCACAGTGAAACAGGAATTTTTTTAGATCAAGTTCGGCCCAGTGTTTGCTACAAGGTCGGGGTTATCACACTTCAAAATCAAATATCTCGATTCTTCCGAAACGAATTGCAGAGCTGTGCAGTGCATTAGGAAGAGTATCGATAGTGCTTTCTAGCAGTACCAGAAAACTTCCTGTTCACAGTGAAACAGGAATTTTTTTAGATCAAGTTCGGCCCAGGGTTTGCTACAAGGTCGGGGTTATCACACTTCAAAATCAAATATCTCGATTCTTCCAAAACGAATTGCAGAGCTAGAAATTGCATTAGAAAGAGCATTGATAGCGCTTTCTAAAAGTACCACAAAACTCCCTGCTCACAGTGAAACAGGAATTTTTTTAGATCAAGTTCGGCCCAGTGTTTGCTACAAGGTCGGGGTTATCACACTTCAAAATCAAATATCTCGATTCTTCCGAAACGAATTGCAGAGCTGCGCAGTGCATTAGAAAGAGCATTGACAGCGCTTTCTAGCAGTACCAGAAAACTTCCTGCTCACAGTGAAACAGGAATTTTTTTAGATCAAGTTCGGCGCAGGGTTTGCTACAAGTTCGGGGTTATCACACTTCAGAATCAAATATCTCGATTCCTCCAAAACGAATTGCAGAGCTAGAAATTGCATTAGAAAGAGCATTGATAGTGCTTTCTAGCAGTACCAGAAAACTTCCTGCTCACAGTGAAACAGGAATTTTTTTAGATCAAGTTCGGCCCAGTGTTTGCTGCAAGGTCGGGGTTATCACACTTCAAAATCAAATATCTCGATTCTTCCGAAACGAATTGCAGAGCTGTGCAGTGCATTAGGAAGAGTATCGATAGTGCTTTCTAGCAGTACCAGAAAACTTCCTGTTCACAGTGAAACAGGAATTTTTTTAGATCAAGTTCGGCCCAGGGTTTGCTACAAGGTCGGGGTTATCACACTTCAAAATCAAATATCTCGATTCTTCCAAAACGAATTGCAGAGCTAGAAATTGCATTAGAAAGAGCATTGATAGCGCTTTCTAAGAGTACCACAAAACTCCCTGCTCACAGTGAAACAGGAATTTTTTTAGATCAAGTTCGGCCCAGTGTTTGCTACAAGGTCGGGGTTATCACACTTCAAAATCAAATATCTCGATTCTTCCGAAACGAATTGCAGAGCTGCGCAGTGCATTAGAAAGAGCATTGACAGCGCTTTCTAGCAGTACCAGAAAACTTCCTGCTCACAGTGAAACAGGAATTTTTTTAGATCAAGTTCGGCGCAGGGTTTGCTACAAGTTCGGGGTTATCACACTTCAGAATCAAATATCTCGATTCCTCCAAAACGAATTGCAGAGCTAGAAATTGCATTAGAAAGAGCATTGATAGTGCTTTCTAGCAGTACCAGAAAACTTCCTGCTCACAGTGAAACAGGAATTTTTTTAGATCAAGTCCGGCCCAGTGTTTGCTACAAGGTCGGGGTTATCACACTTCAAAATCAAATATCTCGATTCTTACAAAACGAATTGCAGAGCTAGAAATTGCATTAGAAAGAGCATTGATAGCGCTTTCTAAAAGTACCACAAAACTTCCTGCTCACAGTGAAACAGGAATTTTTTTAGATCAAGTTCGGCCCAGTGTTTGCTACAAGGTCGGGGTTATCACACTTCAAAATCAAATATCTCGATTCTTCCGAAACGAATTGCAGAGCTGTGCAGTGCATTAGGAAGAGTATCGATAGTGCTTTCTAGCAGTACCAGAAAACTTCCTGCTCACAGTGAACCAGGAATTTTTTTAGATCAAGTTCGGCCCAATGTCTGCTACAAGGTCGGGGTTATCACACTTCAAAATCAAATATCTCGATTCTTACAAAACGAATTGCAGAGCTAGAAATTGCATTAGAAAGAGCATTGATAGCGCTTTCTAAAAGTACCACAAAACTTCCTGCTCACAGTGAAACAGGAATTTTTTTAGATCAAGTTCGGCCCAGTGTTTGCTGCAAGGTCGGGGTTATCACACTTCAAAATCAAATATCTCGATTCTTCCGAAACGAATTGCAGAGCTGTGCAGTGCATTAGAAAGAGCATTGATAGCGCTTTCTAGCAGTACCAGAAAACTTCCTGCTCACAGTGAAACAGGAATTTTTTTAGATCAAGTTCGGCCCAGGGTTTGCTACAAGGTCGGGGTTATCACACTTCAAAATCAAATATCTCGATTCTTCCAAAACGAATTGCAGAGCTGTGCAGTGCATTAGAAAGAGCATTGATAGCGCTTTCTAGCAGTACCAGAAAACTTCCTGCTCACAGTGAAACAGGAATTTTTTTAGATCAAGTTCGGCCCAGTGTTTGCTGCAAGGTCGGGGTTATCACACTTCAAAATCAAATATCTCGATTCTTCCGAAACGAATTGCAGAGCTGTGCAGTGCATTAGAAAGAGCATTGATAGCGCTTTCTAGCAGTACCAGAAAACTTCCTGCTCACAGTGAAACAGGAATTTTTTTAGATCAAGTTCGGCCCAGGGTTTGCTACAAGGTCGGGGTTATCACATTTCAAAATCAAATATCTCGATTCTTCCGAAACGAATTGCAGAGCTAGAAATTGCATTAGAAAGAGCATTGATAGTGCTTTCTAGCAGTACCAGAAAACTTCCTGCTCACAGTGAAACAGGAATTTTTTTAGATCAAGTCCGGCCCAGGGTTTGCTACAAGGTCGGGGTTATCACACTTCAAAATCAAATATCTCGATTCTTACAAAACGAATTGCAGAGCTGTGCAGTGCGTTAGAAAGAGCATTGATAGTGCTTTCTAGCAGTACCAGAAAACTTCCTGCTCACAGTGAAACAGGAATTTTTTTAGATCAAGTTCGGCCCAGTGTTTGCTACAAGGTCGGGGTTATCACACTTCAAAATCAAATATCTCGATTCTTACAAAACGAATTGCAGAGCTGTGCAGTGCATTAGAAAGAGCATTGATAGCGCTTTCTAAAAGTACCACAAAACTTCCTGCTCACAGTGAAACAGGAATTTTTTTAGATCAAGTTCGGCCCAGTGTTTGCTACAAGGTCGGGGTTATCACACTTCAAAATCAAATATCTCGATTCTTCCGAAACGAATTGCAGAGCTGTGCAGTGCATTAGAAAGAGCATTGATAGCGCTTTCTAGCAGTACCAGAAAACTTCCTGCTCACAGTGAAACAGGAATTTTTTTAGATCAAGTTCGGCCCAGGGTTTGCTACAAGGTCGGGGTTATCACATTTCAAAATCAAATATCTCGATTCTTCCGAAACGAATTGCAGAGCTGTGCAGTGCATTAGAAAGAGCATTGATAGCGCTTTCTAGCAGTACCAGAAAACTTCCTGCTCACAGTGAACCAGGAATTTTTTTAGATCAAGTTCGGCCCAGGGTTTGCTACAAGGTCGGGGTTATCACATTTCAAAATCAAATATCTCGATTCTTCCGAAACGAATTGCAGAGCTAGAAATTGCATTAGAAAGAGCATTGATAGTGCTTTCTAGCAGTACCAGAAAACTTCCTGCTCACAGTGAAACAGGAATTTTTTTAGATCAAGTCCGGCCCAGTGTTTGCTACAAGGTCGGGGTTATCACACTTCAAAATCAAATATCTCGATTCTTACAAAACGAATTGCAGAGCTAGAAATTGCATTAGAAAGAGCATTGATAGCGCTTTCTAAAAGTACCACAAAACTTCCTGCTCACAGTGAAACAGGAATTTTTTTAGATCAAGTTCGGCCCAGTGTTTGCTACAAGGTCGGGGTTATCACACTTCAAAATCAAATATCTCGATTCTTCCGAAACGAATTGCAGAGCTGTGCAGTGCATTAGGAAGAGTATCGATAGTGCTTTCTAGCAGTACCAGAAAACTTCCTGTTCACAGTGAAACAGGAATTTTTTTAGATCAAGTTCGGCCCAGGGTTTGCTACAAGGTCGGGGTTATCACACTTCAAAATCAAATATCTCGATTCTTCCAAAACGAATTGCAGAGCTAGAAATTGCATTAGAAAGAGCATTGATAGCGCTTTCTAAAAGTACCACAAAACTCCCTGCTCACAGTGAAACAGGAATTTTTTTAGATCAAGTTCGGCCCAGTGTTTGCTGCAAGGTCGGGGTTATCACACTTCAAAATCAAATATCTCGATTCTTCCGAAACGAATTGCAGAGCTGTGCAGTGCATTAGAAAGAGCATTGATAGCGCTTTCTAGCAGTACCAGAAAACTTCCTGCTCACAGTGAAACAGGAATTTTTTTAGATCAAGTTCGGCCCAGGGTTTGCTACAAGGTCGGGGTTATCACATTTCAAAATCAAATATCTCGATTCTTCCGAAACGAATTGCAGAGCTGTGCAGTGCATTAGAAAGAGCATTGATAGCGCTTTCTAGCAGTACCAGAAAACTTCCTGCTCACAGTGAACCAGGAATTTTTTTAGATCAAGTTCGGCCCAGGGTTTGCTACAAGGTCGGGGTTATCACATTTCAAAATCAAATATCTCGATTCTTACAAAACGAATTGCAGAGCTAGAAATTGCATTAGAAAGAGCATTGATAGCGCTTTCTAAAAGTACCACAAAACTTCCTGCTCACAGTGAAACAGGAATTTTTTTAGATCAAGTTCGGCCCAGTGTTTGCTGCAAGGTCGGGGTTATCACACTTCAAAATCAAATATCTCGATTCTTCCGAAACGAATTGCAGAGCTGTGCAGTGCATTAGAAAGAGCATTGATAGCGCTTTCTAGCAGTACCAGAAAACTTCCTGCTCACAGTGAAACAGGAATTTTTTTAGATCAAGTTCGGCCCAGGGTTTGCTACAAGGTCGGGGTTATCACACTTCAAAATCAAATATCTCGATTCTTCCAAAACGAATTGCAGAGCTGTGCAGTGCATTAGAAAGAGCATTGATAGCGCTTTCTAGCAGTACCAGAAAACTTCCTGCTCACAGTGAAACAGGAATTTTTTTAGATCAAGTTCGGCCCAGTGTTTGCTGCAAGGTCGGGGTTATCACACTTCAAAATCAAATATCTCGATTCTTCCGAAACGAATTGCAGAGCTGTGCAGTGCATTAGAAAGAGCATTGATAGCGCTTTCTAGCAGTACCAGAAAACTTCCTGCTCACAGTGAAACAGGAATTTTTTTAGATCAAGTTCGGCCCAGGGTTTGCTACAAGGTCGGGGTTATCACATTTCAAAATCAAATATCTCGATTCTTCCGAAACGAATTGCAGAGCTAGAAATTGCATTAGAAAGAGCATTGATAGTGCTTTCTAGCAGTACCAGAAAACTTCCTGCTCACAGTGAAACAGGAATTTTTTTAGATCAAGTCCGGCCCAGGGTTTGCTACAAGGTCGGGGTTATCACACTTCAAAATCAAATATCTCGATTCTTACAAAACGAATTGCAGAGCTGTGCAGTGCGTTAGAAAGAGCATTGATAGTGCTTTCTAGCAGTACCAGAAAACTTCCTGCTCACAGTGAAACAGGAATTTTTTTAGATCAAGTTCGGCCCAGTGTTTGCTACAAGGTCGGGGTTATCACACTTCAAAATCAAATATCTCGATTCTTACAAAACGAATTGCAGAGCTGTGCAGTGCATTAGAAAGAGCATTGATAGCGCTTTCTAAAAGTACCACAAAACTTCCTGCTCACAGTGAAACAGGAATTTTTTTAGATCAAGTTCGGCCCAGTGTTTGCTACAAGGTCGGGGTTATCACACTTCAAAATCAAATATCTCGATTCTTCCGAAACGAATTGCAGAGCTGTGCAGTGCATTAGAAAGAGCATTGATAGCGCTTTCTAGCAGTACCAGAAAACTTCCTGCTCACAGTGAACCAGGAATTTTTTTAGATCAAGTTCGGCCCAGGGTTTGCTACAAGGTCGGGGTTATCACATTTCAAAATCAAATATCTCGATTCTTCCGAAACGAATTGCAGAGCTGTGCAGTGCATTAGAAAGAGCATTGATAGCGCTTTCTAGCAGTACCAGAAAACTTCCTGCTCACAGTGAAACAGGAATTTTTTTAGATCAAGTTCGGCCCAGGGTTTGCTACAAGGTCGGGGTTATCACATTTCAAAATCAAATATCTCGATTCTTCCGAAACGAATTGCAGAGCTGTGCAGTGCATTAGAAAGAGCATTGATAGCGCTTTCTAGCAGTACCAGAAAACTTCCTGCTCACAGTGAACCAGGAATTTTTTTAGATCAAGTTCGGCCCAGGGTTTGCTACAAGGTCGGGGTTATCACATTTCAAAATCAAATATCTCGATTCTTCCGAAACGAATTGCAGAGCTGTGCAGTGCATTAGAAAGAGCATTGATAGCGCTTTCTAGCAGTACCAGAAAACTTCCTGCTCACAGTGAACCAGGAATTTTTTTAGATCAAGTTCGGCCCAGGGTTTGCTACAAGGTCGGGGTTATCACATTTCAAAATCAAATATCTCGATTCTTCCGAAACGAATTGCAGAGCTAGAAATTGCATTAGAAAGAGCATTGATAGTGCTTTCTAGCAGTACCAGAAAACTTCCTGCTCACAGTGAAACAGGAATTTTTTTAGATCAAGTCCGGCCCAGTGTTTGCTACAAGGTCGGGGTTATCACACTTCAAAATCAAATATCTCGATTCTTACAAAACGAATTGCAGAGCTAGAAATTGCATTAGAAAGAGCATTGATAGCGCTTTCTAAAAGTACCACAAAACTTCCTGCTCACAGTGAAACAGGAATTTTTTTAGATCAAGTTCGGCCCAGTGTTTGCTACAAGGTCGGGGTTATCACACTTCAAAATCAAATATCTCGATTCTTCCGAAACGAATTGCAGAGCTGTGCAGTGCATTAGGAAGAGTATCGATAGTGCTTTCTAGCAGTACCAGAAAACTTCCTGTTCACAGTGAAACAGGAATTTTTTTAGATCAAGTTCGGCCCAGGGTTTGCTACAAGGTCGGGGTTATCACACTTCAGAATCAAATATCTCGATTCTTCCGAAACGAATTGCAGAGCTGTGCAGTGCATTAGAAAGAGCATTGATAGCGCTTTCTAGCAGTACCAGAAAACTTCCTGCTCACAGTGAACCAGGAATTTTTTTAGATCAAGTTCGGCCCAGGGTTTGCTACAAGGTCGGGGTTATCACATTTCAAAATCAAATATCTCGATTCTTCCGAAACGAATTGCAGAGCTAGAAATTGCATTAGAAAGAGCATTGATAGTGCTTTCTAGCAGTACCAGAAAACTTCCTGCTCACAGTGAAACAGGAATTTTTTTAGATCAAGTCCGGCCCAGTGTTTGCTACAAGGTCGGGGTTATCACACTTCAAAATCAAATATCTCGATTCTTACAAAACGAATTGCAGAGCTAGAAATTGCATTAGAAAGAGCATTGATAGCGCTTTCTAAAAGTACCACAAAACTTCCTGCTCACAGTGAAACAGGAATTTTTTTAGATCAAGTTCGGCCCAGTGTTTGCTACAAGGTCGGGGTTATCACACTTCAAAATCAAATATCTCGATTCTTCCGAAACGAATTGCAGAGCTGTGCAGTGCATTAGGAAGAGTATCGATAGTGCTTTCTAGCAGTACCAGAAAACTTCCTGTTCACAGTGAAACAGGAATTTTTTTAGATCAAGTTCGGCCCAGGGTTTGCTACAAGGTCGGGGTTATCACACTTCAAAATCAAATATCTCGATTCTTCCAAAACGAATTGCAGAGCTAGAAATTGCATTAGAAAGAGCATTGATAGCGCTTTCTAAAAGTACCACAAAACTCCCTGCTCACAGTGAAACAGGAATTTTTTTAGATCAAGTTCGGCCCAGTGTTTGCTGCAAGGTCGGGGTTATCACACTTCAAAATCAAATATCTCGATTCTTCCGAAACGAATTGCAGAGCTGTGCAGTGCATTAGAAAGAGCATTGATAGCGCTTTCTAGCAGTACCAGAAAACTTCCTGCTCACAGTGAAACAGGAATTTTTTTAGATCAAGTTCGGCCCAGGGTTTGCTACAAGGTCGGGGTTATCACATTTCAAAATCAAATATCTCGATTCTTCCGAAACGAATTGCAGAGCTAGAAATTGCATTAGAAAGAGCATTGATAGTGCTTTCTAGCAGTACCAGAAAACTTCCTGCTCACAGTGAAACAGGAATTTTTTTAGATCAAGTCCGGCCCAGGGTTTGCTACAAGGTCGGGGTTATCACACTTCAAAATCAAATATCTCGATTCTTACAAAACGAATTGCAGAGCTGTGCAGTGCATTAGAAAGAGCATTGATAGTGCTTTCTAGCAGTACCAGAAAACTTCCTGCTCACAGTGAAACAGGAATTTTTTTAGATCAAGTTCGGCCCAGTGTTTGCTACAAGGTCGGGGTTATCACACTTCAAAATCAAATATCTCGATTCTTCCAAAACGAATTGCAGAGCTAGAAATTGCATTAGAAAGAGCATTGATAGCGCTTTCTAAAAGTACCACAAAACTCCCTGCTCACAGTGAAACAGGAATTTTTTTTTAGATCAAGTTCGGCCCAGTGTTTGCTACAAGGTCGGGGTTATCACACTTCAAAATCAAATATCTCGATTCTTACAAAACGAATTGCAGAGCTAGAAATTGCATTAGAAAGAGCATTGATAGCGCTTTCTAAAAGTACCACAAAACTTCCTGCTCACAGTGAAACAGGAATTTTTTTAGATCAAGTTCGGCCCAGTGTTTGCTACAAGGTCGGGGTTATCACACTTCAAAATCAAATATCTCGATTCTTCCGAAACGAATTGCAGAGCTGTGCAGTGCATTAGGAAGAGTATCGATAGTGCTTTCTAGCAGTACCAGAAAACTTCCTGTTCACAGTGAAACAGGAATTTTTTTAGATCAAGTTCGGCCCAGGGTTTGCTACAAGGTCGGGGTTATCACACTTCAAAATCAAATATCTCGATTCTTCCAAAACGAATTGCAGAGCTAGAAATTGCATTAGAAAGAGCATTGATAGCGCTTTCTAAAAGTACCACAAAACTCCCTGCTCACAGTGAAACAGGAATTTTTTTAGATCAAGTTCGGCCCAGTGTTTGCTACAAGGTCGGGGTTATCACACTTCAGAATCAAATATCTCGATTCCTCCAAAACGAATTGCAGAGCTAGAAATTGCATTAGAAAGAGCATTGATAGTGCTTTCTAGCAGTACCAGAAAACTTCCTGCTCACAGTGAAACAGGAATTTTTTTAGATCAAGTCCGGCCCAGTGTTTGCTACAAGGTCGGGGTTATCACACTTCAAAATCAAATATCTCGATTCTTCCAAAACGAATTGCAGAGCTAGAAATTGCATTAGAAAGAGCATTGATAGCGCTTTCTAAAAGTACCACAAAACTCCCTGCTCACAGTGAAACAGGAATTTTTTTAGATCAAGTTCGGCCCAGTGTTTGCTACAAGGTCGGGGTTATCACACTTCAAAATCAAATATCTCGATTCTTCCGAAACGAATTGCAGAGCTGTGCAGTGCATTAGGAAGAGTATCGATAGTGCTTTCTAGCAGTACCAGAAAACTTCCTGTTCACAGTGAAACAGGAATTTTTTTAGATCAAGTTCGGCCCAGGGTTTGCTACAAGGTCGGGGTTATCACACTTCAAAATTAAATATCTCGATTCTTCCAAAACGAATTGCAGAGCTAGAAATTGCATTAGAAAGAGCATTGATAGCGCTTTCTAAAAGTACCACAAAACTCCCTGCTCACAGTGAAACAGGAATTTTTTTAGATCAAGTTCGGCCCAGTGTTTGCTACAAGGTCGGGGTTATCACACTTCAAAATCAAATATCTCGATTCTTCCGAAACGAATTGCAGAGCTGCGCAGTGCATTAGAAAGAGCATTGACAGCGCTTTCTAGCAGTACCAGAAAACTTCCTGCTCACAGTGAAACAGGAATTTTTTTAGATCAAGTTCGGCGCAGGGTTTGCTACAAGTTCGGGGTTATCACACTTCAGAATCAAATATCTCGATTCCTCCAAAACGAATTGCAGAGCTAGAAATTGCATTAGAAAGAGCATTGATAGTGCTTTCTAGCAGTACCAGAAAACTTCCTGCTCACAGTGAAACAGGAATTTTTTTAGATCAAGTTCGGCCCAGTGTTTGCTGCAAGGTCGGGGTTATCACACTTCAAAATCAAATATCTCGATTCTTCCGAAACGAATTGCAGAGCTGTGCAGTGCATTAGGAAGAGTATCGATAGTGCTTTCTAGCAGTACCAGAAAACTTCCTGTTCACAGTGAAACAGGAATTTTTTTAGATCAAGTTCGGCCCAGGGTTTGCTACAAGGTCGGGGTTATCACACTTCAAAATCAAATATCTCGATTCTTCCAAAACGAATTGCAGAGCTAGAAATTGCATTAGAAAGAGCATTGATAGCGCTTTCTAAGAGTACCACAAAACTCCCTGCTCACAGTGAAACAGGAATTTTTTTAGATCAAGTTCGGCCCAGTGTTTGCTACAAGGTCGGGGTTATCACACTTCAAAATCAAATATCTCGATTCTTCCGAAACGAATTGCAGAGCTGCGCAGTGCATTAGAAAGAGCATTGACAGCGCTTTCTAGCAGTACCAGAAAACTTCCTGCTCACAGTGAAACAGGAATTTTTTTAGATCAAGTTCGGCGCAGGGTTTGCTACAAGTTCGGGGTTATCACACTTCAGAATCAAATATCTCGATTCCTCCAAAACGAATTGCAGAGCTAGAAATTGCATTAGAAAGAGCATTGATAGTGCTTTCTAGCAGTACCAGAAAACTTCCTGCTCACAGTGAAACAGGAATTTTTTTAGATCAAGTCCGGCCCAGTGTTTGCTACAAGGTCGGGGTTATCACACTTCAAAATCAAATATCTCGATTCTTACAAAACGAATTGCAGAGCTAGAAATTGCATTAGAAAGAGCATTGATAGCGCTTTCTAAAAGTACCACAAAACTTCCTGCTCACAGTGAAACAGGAATTTTTTTAGATCAAGTTCGGCCCAGTGTTTGCTACAAGGTCGGGGTTATCACACTTCAAAATCAAATATCTCGATTCTTCCGAAACGAATTGCAGAGCTGTGCAGTGCATTAGGAAGAGTATCGATAGTGCTTTCTAGCAGTACCAGAAAACTTCCTGCTCACAGTGAACCAGGAATTTTTTTAGATCAAGTTCGGCCCAATGTCTGCTACAAGGTCGGGGTTATCACACTTCAAAATCAAATATCTCGATTCTTACAAAACGAATTGCAGAGCTAGAAATTGCATTAGAAAGAGCATTGATAGCGCTTTCTAAAAGTACCACAAAACTTCCTGCTCACAGTGAAACAGGAATTTTTTTAGATCAAGTTCGGCCCAGTGTTTGCTGCAAGGTCGGGGTTATCACACTTCAAAATCAAATATCTCGATTCTTCCGAAACGAATTGCAGAGCTGTGCAGTGCATTAGAAAGAGCATTGATAGCGCTTTCTAGCAGTACCAGAAAACTTCCTGCTCACAGTGAAACAGGAATTTTTTTAGATCAAGTTCGGCCCAGGGTTTGCTACAAGGTCGGGGTTATCACATTTCAAAATCAAATATCTCGATTCTTCCGAAACGAATTGCAGAGCTAGAAATTGCATTAGAAAGAGCATTGATAGTGCTTTCTAGCAGTACCAGAAAACTTCCTGCTCACAGTGAAACAGGAATTTTTTTAGATCAAGTCCGGCCCAGGGTTTGCTACAAGGTCGGGGTTATCACACTTCAAAATCAAATATCTCGATTCTTACAAAACGAATTGCAGAGCTGTGCAGTGCATTAGAAAGAGCATTGATAGCGCTTTCTAGCAGTACCAGAAAACTTCCTGCTCACAGTGAAACAGGAATTTTTTTAGATCAAGTTCGGCCCAGGGTTTGCTACAAGGTCGGGGTTATCACACTTCAGAATCAAATATCTCGATTCCTCCAAAACGAATTGCAGAGCTAGAAATTGCATTAGGAAGAGTATCGATAGTGCTTTCTAGCAGTACCAGAAAACTTCCTGCTCACAGTGAACCAGGAATTTTTTTAGATCAAGTTCGGCCCAATGTCTGCTACAAGGTCGGGGTTATCACACTTCAAAATCAAATATCTCGATTCTTCCAAAACGAATTGCAGAGCTGTGCAGTGCATTAGAAAGAGCATTGATAGCGCTTTCTAGCAGTACCAGAAAACTTCCTGCTCACAGTGAAACAGGAATTTTTTTAGATCAAGTTCGGCCCAGTGTTTGCTGCAAGGTCGGGGTTATCACACTTCAAAATCAAATATCTCGATTCTTCCGAAACGAATTGCAGAGCTGTGCAGTGCATTAGAAAGAGCATTGATAGCGCTTTCTAGCAGTACCAGAAAACTTCCTGCTCACAGTGAAACAGGAATTTTTTTAGATCAAGTTCGGCCCAGGGTTTGCTACAAGGTCGGGGTTATCACATTTCAAAATCAAATATCTCGATTCTTCCGAAACGAATTGCAGAGCTAGAAATTGCATTAGAAAGAGCATTGATAGTGCTTTCTAGCAGTACCAGAAAACTTCCTGCTCACAGTGAAACAGGAATTTTTTTAGATCAAGTCCGGCCCAGGGTTTGCTACAAGGTCGGGGTTATCACACTTCAAAATCAAATATCTCGATTCTTACAAAACGAATTGCAGAGCTGTGCAGTGCGTTAGAAAGAGCATTGATAGTGCTTTCTAGCAGTACCAGAAAACTTCCTGCTCACAGTGAAACAGGAATTTTTTTAGATCAAGTTCGGCCCAGTGTTTGCTACAAGGTCGGGGTTATCACACTTCAAAATCAAATATCTCGATTCTTACAAAACGAATTGCAGAGCTGTGCAGTGCATTAGAAAGAGCATTGATAGCGCTTTCTAAAAGTACCACAAAACTTCCTGCTCACAGTGAAACAGGAATTTTTTTAGATCAAGTTCGGCCCAGTGTTTGCTACAAGGTCGGGGTTATCACACTTCAAAATCAAATATCTCGATTCTTCCGAAACGAATTGCAGAGCTGTGCAGTGCATTAGAAAGAGCATTGATAGCGCTTTCTAGCAGTACCAGAAAACTTCCTGCTCACAGTGAAACAGGAATTTTTTTAGATCAAGTTCGGCCCAGGGTTTGCTACAAGGTCGGGGTTATCACATTTCAAAATCAAATATCTCGATTCTTCCGAAACGAATTGCAGAGCTGTGCAGTGCATTAGAAAGAGCATTGATAGCGCTTTCTAGCAGTACCAGAAAACTTCCTGCTCACAGTGAAACAGGAATTTTTTTAGATCAAGTCCGGCCCAGGGTTTGCTACAAGGTCGGGGTTATCACACTTCAAAATCAAATATCTCGATTCTTACAAAACGAATTGCAGAGCTGTGCAGTGCATTAGAAAGAGCATTGATAGCGCTTTCTAGCAGTACCAGAAAACTTCCTGCTCACAGTGAAACAGGAATTTTTTTAGATCAAGTTCGGCCCAGGGTTTGCTACAAGGTCGGGGTTATCACACTTCAAAATCAAATATCTCGATTCTTCCAAAAGGAATTGCAGAGCTAGAAATTGCATTAGAAAGAGCATTGATAGCGCTTTCTAAAAGTACCACAAAACTCCCTGCTCACAGTGAAACAGGAATTTTTTTAGATCAAGTTCGGCCCAGTGTTTGCTACAAGGTCGGGGTTATCACACTTCAAAATCAAATATCTCGATTCTTACAAAACGAATTGCAGAGCTGTGCAGTGCATTAGAAAGAGCATTGATAGCGCTTTCTAAAAGTACCACAAAACTTCCTGCTCACAGTGAAACAGGAATTTTTTTAGATCAAGTTCGGCCCAGTGTTTGCTACAAGGTCGGGGTTATCACACTTCAAAATCAAATATCTCGATTCTTACAAAACGAATTGCAGAGCTGTGCAGTGCATTAGAAAGAGCATTGATAGCGCTTTCTAAAAGTACCACAAAACTTCCTGCTCACAGTGAAACAGGAATTTTTTTAGATCAAGTTCGGCCCAGTGTTTGCTACAAGGTCGGGGTTATCACACTTCAAAATCAAATATCTCGATTCTTCCGAAACGAATTGCAGAGCTGTGCAGTGCATTAGGAAGAGTATCGATAGTGCTTTCTAGCAGTACCAGAAAACTTCCTGTTCACAGTGAAACAGGAATTTTTTTAGATCAAGTTCGGCCCAGGGTTTGCTACAAGGTCGGGGTTATCACACTTCAAAATCAAATATCTCGATTCTTCCAAAACGAATTGCAGAGCTAGAAATTGCATTAGAAAGAGCATTGATAGCGCTTTCTAAAAGTACCACAAAACTCCCTGCTCACAGTGAAACAGGAATTTTTTTAGATCAAGTTCGGCCCAGTGTTTGCTACAAGGTCGGGGTTATCACACTTCAAAATCAAATATCTCGATTCTTCCGAAACGAATTGCAGAGCTGTGCAGTGCATTAGAAAGAGCATTGACAGCGCTTTCTAGCAGTACCAGAAAACTTCCTGCTCACAGTGAAACAGGAATTTTTTTAGATCAAGTTCGGCGCAGGGTTTGCTACAAGTTCGGGGTTATCACACTTCAGAATCAAATATCTCGATTCCTCCAAAACGAATTGCAGAGCTAGAAATTGCATTAGGAAGAGTATCGATAGTGCTTTCTAGCAGTACCAGAAAACTTCCTGCTCACAGTGAACCAGGAATTTTTTTAGATCAAGTTCGGCCCAATGTCTGCTACAAGGTCGGGGTTATCACACTTCAAAATCAAATATCTCGATTCTTACAAAACGAATTGCAGAGCTAGAAATTGCATTAGAAAGAGCATTGATAGCGCTTTCTAAAAGTACCACAAAACTTCCTGCTCACAGTGAAACAGGAATTTTTTTAGATCAAGTTCGGCCCAGTGTTTGCTGCAAGGTCGGGGTTATCACACTTCAAAATCAAATATCTCGATTCTTCCGAAACGAATTGCAGAGCTGTGCAGTGCATTAGAAAGAGCATTGATAGCGCTTTCTAGCAGTACCAGAAAACTTCCTGCTCACAGTGAAACAGGAATTTTTTTAGATCAAGTTCGGCCCAGGGTTTGCTACAAGGTCGGGGTTATCACATTTCAAAATCAAATATCTCGATTCTTCCGAAACGAATTGCAGAGCTAGAAATTGCATTAGAAAGAGCATTGATAGTGCTTTCTAGCAGTACCAGAAAACTTCCTGCTCACAGTGAAACAGGAATTTTTTTAGATCAAGTCCGGCCCAGGGTTTGCTACAAGGTCGGGGTTATCACACTTCAAAATCAAATATCTCGATTCTTCCGAAACGAATTGCAGAGCTAGAAATTGCATTAGAAAGAGCATCTATAGCGCTTTCTAGCAGTACCACAGAGGTTCTTACTCACTTGCCATGCTCCTATTTGCATACCCATCAAACCTTCGCAGTCGCCCAACCGCACATGCAGTCTGTTTGATTATGCAGCCTGTAGGCTTGGGAATCATGTAGACGGTGCCAGAGTAAAGCGTGATGTCGAGGGAAATTTTCAGAAAATATGATTCTTCCCCATTCTTCAGGTTGCACTGTATCTGTGGTTTCTTCCCAGTCAATGCCATTCGTCAAGGACAGCTTCAAGAAAGATTCATCAGAAAGCTCTACGTTGACAGCATACTTATGGTAGCAAACTCCGAAGACGTAGCTGAAGCAAAGTAAAGAGAGGCAAAAGAAATTTTCGCTTCTATAAGAATGAATTTACGCGCGTCTTTAGGGATGAATTTACGCGTGCCTAGTCCTGCACCTAGAGCTTTGATTTCTGATGTGAGGAGTGACGGGAATAACATGTCCCACTGAATCGCGTATTTGAGAAACGGTGCAGCACATATTCGTGCATGGCCCGGGAATCGAACTCGGGCCGCCCGCGCGGCGGTGAGCATTCTAACGCGTGTACTTTCGCACATGTTCCGAAAACAACTGCAAAAAACATTAAAAAATAAAACATAAAAACAAAAAACACAAAAACAGCACAAAAATATGAGGCAACTGTGCAGTACCGGCTTAATCCATCTCCCTATGATCTTGGTAACAATGAGGTCTCGAAGTTAACGCAGAGTATATGCGAAGTCCCTCCATTATGCAAACATGCATCGATTTTACTTTTTAAGGCCCTCATTTGCAGCTCCAGTCGTTGGCCAGAAAGGTCTATACTCTCGATGTTAGTGATTTTCTCTTATATTCTTTCACTAACAGGATTGCTGATTTGGTTTGAGATACAGAAATGCAAAAATCAGTAATTACCGTAGCCAAGTGACTCCAACATTGAGCTGACCGTAATATCTCAGCGACAAGAAAGACGGAAAGCACCACTTCGTTGTCAGCAATCAGACCTGCAGCCCCACACTTTCCTGAAACGGCGTTCATTGTAATATCGGTGCTATACGCATTATGTTCTGCTTGCCAAGATGGTTATATGAGGCAATCCGTAGAATTTTCGTTTTGCCCCCAGCAGTACACAGCCCAACATCTGTCACAATGGGTTCCGATAATAAAAGGCTTCAACCGTTTACAAACGCGTCTTTGCTTGCAACTTCGACATGGTAATATCACCGTGGTTAAAACAAAGGAAACAGCGACTCAGAGCATTCAGGCGTAAAAAATCTCGTTGTTCTGGATGAAGGGAATTTGTCAGCGACTGGATGCCAGCAACTGGATCATATTGTGACATGTAGGGGACTAGGATCCTACCACGACGAGGTATTTGAGACTCTGTCACTTATTGATATAATTCCAGAGCTCAATTTTTGTGCCTCATACCCCGATTACTCCGCTTGCGCACTCCAATACAGTGACACCAGCTGCATTTGCGCAATGCCATTAAGAACTTACACCTTCTATCGCATCCCACATATACCAGTATCACCCCAAACAGACGAGGTATTCAAATACGCAGCATGGAAGCCAAACATTGTCTCTGGGTAGAGGCAGATATCTACAACAACAGACAACGAGCCCGACTACCGCTCATTCCGTACGTTATAAAGCAGCTTGCAACCTAGCAATCACGGAAATATCTACCCATACATCACAACCGCCACCGTAACAGAAATTTGCGCAATCTAGCAATGAGACGTCAACAATACCAGACGAACTCCTGTTCACTGTTACGTGTCGAACCCAAGTACAAGCGCGACATAATTTTCCGCTGTGCGACAGCAAGCTTTAATGCACATGCGACGCTAGGCCGCGTTCATACTTTGTGCACCGACGCTGGCACCGGCAGCGACGGCGTCAAGATCATTTGTCCTCTGTGACATGCTCTCTTTACAAAACGCTCGACCCACCATACCATAGATAATAGTGGTGAGAGCTGAATTTGATTTCGAATTTGGCATAGTGCCATACTATGGCAAGATTCGAATATGAATTCGTGGGCTCTCGCTCATCATATTGTAGTGTGGCTGAGTCGAGCATTTTACAACGGAGCGCGTCACCTGAGTGCCGCCGTGGTCGGCGACGGACCGCTGCGCTGCCGGTACCGGCGTCAAATTGCCGTCGTCCCCGACGGTGCCGGCGTCGGTGCGCAAAGTATGAACGCGGCGTTACAGGGATTAGACGCAACTGCCGCTGTCCGCACTTCTCACTTGCACGAATCCGTCTCAACAACAACAATATACTATCGGTATCGATCCCATATATCACAGTAATTGTAACTGGGAAAGTGACAACCGAATCCTCCAAAAACTTACATGTTTTGAAAAATTTTATATGAAAAAAGCTTTGATACAGCAATTATGTTGCATGACAACATATTAATGCTATATCACCACGTTCACCGAGACGATTGTTGAGGTCATGAATTCACAAAAAAGCTTCAAAGTATAATATAGTAGATATTACTCGAGTTTGTCATACATGCAACACTGGTTTGAATTATTTCTCAAAGAGTGCGTTCATAGGGACCCATTTCAAAATATCGACGCCGAATACATGATTGTACGCGTCTTACACAATATGCAAATTGAAATAATAATGACAGAAATCACATTCGATGGAGTAGGTTGTTTAGGAAACAAGCCGTCGGTACAAAAGTGTAAATGATAAACAAAAACAAGTATCACATTGAACGAAAACACAGCATCAATCAGCAACATCAGTGAAGTCTATCTATGACTGGATAGATAGCTAATCTGTGATACATGGGAACCCGCCCACTTTCTAAGTACCGGATGATACATTGCTTGGTTTTAATGGTTTGCATAAGCTCCTTTGAATAAAATTGAAGAACAAAATGGTGGGCACTGGATTCTTCTGCTCTTCTCAACTGTTTCTCTTGTCCTTGACGGCGCTCATCAATACGCATGAGAAGATCATTGCGAAGAGCTGAAAAAAGGAATTCGAATCTCATAATATGGTTGAGTGGTTGAGTCATTACCCTTCCCACACCGAGTTAATCGGGTTGCTAGTTTCTAAATGAAGTGGTTGGATCGAGTCTTCCTCACGCATTCTGCTCCGCTTTTGACCTTTTACATCGCGAATACTTTCACACTGAGCGATTTCACAGTGAAAATAATGAGGGTCGGCATTTAATACGGACGTGTACAAAGCACCTCGCAACGCAGTGGCAATCGTATGGTAAGGCTGCGTTCATACTTTGCGGTGCCGGCGGCAGCGGTAGTTGTGACGTTTCTGTACCTCCCCGTGCCACTCTGCCTCGCTGCATGTGAACTCAGTCACGCGCTGCGGGTGCAACTAATGAACGCGGCCTGAAAGGAGTCTTCCTTTGAAGGTGAAGCCTACCAAACTGAAAAGGAAGACGCCAGAACAGGCGCAACCTATTGCAGGTCAAAAAATCATAGTATCGTAGAATGCTTCTTACTCATGGTGAAGTGAGCTACGAAAATAGTCATTTCACATCGTAGTGAGAAAAGCATTCCCGGATTCCCTTAGCACGACGGGGGTGTAATGAAACGGTCTCCCTACGACATTTCACGAGTGATGATTCAAGAAATACACATCTTTTGGCTACCGCAGATCGAAGACGAGAAGTAAGAAATAGTCACCTCAACTAGGAGAATAACTGCAGCTACAATGATCACATAGATATAGTGCGACTCCAATATCTGCCATATAAATGTGGCACATCCAACCTGAATTGAAAACTGATTTTAATTCAAACAATATGTACTAAACACGTGGATTTATTAATACTGGCAATCCCTTTATCCCTAGACGTGGTAAGATAGCATGAGTAGCATGCGTAATTCTACATGAGATGAATAGATTAAAATCCAGTTGTTAGCTCTCACCTGTGCTGGGTTATTGGCGCACTGGCATGAGCCAGGATAGTAGCCAAAGACTGAGTAGTCAGAACATCCGGCAGCACCACAACAATTCAACTGAAACATTACAGACTGACATACATGTATGGGATATTAACCATTTTGCTATTGTTTGTTGTTGCTGCTCAACCACAATAAGATCGCAAATAAGGAGCTCGGAGACGGTGCGGATGATCGCTTTTATTCAGTCATATGCCCGTTACGAACAAATTCGTTTGAGACCCCAGGTGTGCAGCCAAGGGGATCTCAAGCGTATGCCATAGTCTGCATGAGAGCTCATTTATCAGCAGATCAACTGGGGGAAGAGCTACACCAGCTGAGGAGTGGCCTTTAGACGACTTGACATTACTACTATGGTGGGTTACAGGTAGCTGTCAAGTGGGTCTGTACCCTAATGTCAGGATGCCGCACTGCGGCATGTCGCAAGTCAAACAATGCGGACGAGCTAAATTGTTGGGTCCCGAAGTGATTAGAAGTCAGCTGCGTATCGCACCATTTGCATTACGTTGTAATCGTTCCAAGACCCAACTACCGCGACGCGCAAAGCTCGCACACACTGTGTCGCACGCCGCTCATCGTCATGCGGCATCCTGACATTAGGGTACAAACCCCTGTCAAGTAAATGCTGCAAAGGAATGGTGGTGGAGACTATCAGAAGCACAGTGCTTATAAGGGAAGGTCGATAGGTCAGCCTGGTCATTCTGAATGTGGTGCACATCGCTGTGAGCGTCTGGAGACGCAGAAATCAAATCAGCTCTCCACGTTGATGGAACGATTCCATGAGCGAAGTAGGTTACATGTTGAGTAGGTCGAGTTCCCCTGGAGACAAGTTTTAAGCTAACTTGGTGAGTGGCGAGAGTGAGAGTGTGTGGCAAGAGTGAGAGTGTGTGGCGGTGTGAGAGAGTTTGATACACTCTCACCCGAGTGCGTAGGCCACGCCCTGTCAGGCGCTGTGAAATGGACTGTGTACCGGTGCCTTTCGCAGCAAACGCGCGTGGCAAATGCCAAAAGAGCATTTTTTCGGCAAGAGTCACTAACTTTCCCTGTATTGGATGTGTTGTCATTGAATTACCCACGGATCATTCTGCATTTCGGTCAAAATCTCGATCAGGCTTAAAACTTCTCTCAAGGGTAATTTGATCTCCTAGTTATAATAACAAAACGATTCTGAGCGAAAACGCCTGGCTCGCCAGTTACGGATGCCTGTACTTATTATGTAATAGTAGTGCTTATTCAGAAAACCCTCCACAACACGTTCGCAGAGCAGAGCATTTCCCCAAGTTTGGAGAGCAACTTCGAGTTCAGCGTAGTCAGACGCATACATACAACGATGTGCACCTCACTGAGAATGGCCAGGCTGACCTATTCACCCTTCCTTGTCAGGCAAAGACATCCGAATACTTGAAATTCTTGTTTTTGCGTATTTCAGAATTCGGGTGAATTTCTTCTGATACGTTCACTGTCCCTTTTTACTCAGAGAGATTCTATTGCCGATCACCCAAGTGCCCTTCTAAGATCTCGGATTAGACCCCACCGTAATCGCATCCTCACCGCACATTTTGAAATCCCTCAAAAACTATTCGGGAGAGAAACCTTATCCAAATACCTTTCAGGTGATTATTCATAAGGATTTTTGTTACTGCAGTAGTATAATGAGGGAGTAGGATTGTGTAATACAGTATGTCTCAGGATTTGTTATTGATAACGGAACTGGCTACAGGGAATGGAATAAATCAAAATACGCTGTCAAGCAGAACCTCTATCAATAGAAAGACTAGAAATTCGATTTGAGTTGCTAAGATTACTGCAGAAATTCCGTTCGTAGTCAGAACGACGTGTGACGACCACAAACTGAAATTCAATCATACCCACTCAAGCTGTGTGGGTTTGGTCAACTGCGCTGTTACCATTATACCAGTTGTGCCCTACCAAATAAAAAGGCAGGGTAAGATTGAAAGGCGATCTAGAACGTATATCGGAGGCAACGCTCGAGGCAGATTTGTTTCAGATTATCCCGTCACATCGGAAACATACGCACTGTTCATTCTCACTGCAACGTGAAACATTGAAAAGAATTTACATTTTGTGTAGTGACGATGATTCCTTTTTTGGTGAAAAATGTTTACCCGAACTGTTGTTCCACCTGAGGGGAGGAAATCGATTATGGAAAATGGGGCTCGAAAAGATGTGGGGCTTATTCAAACAGAAGACTGATTTACGGAGAACGAAGCACTGAGTGTGTAGGCGGAACGTTCTGCGAGCGGTAAGGCTATTCGGAGCACGCTGGGAGCCAACTGATGCTTTGGTCGGCTCTTCACGTGGAACACGTCATGAACCCCACTGTCCGTGTATTCCACATATTCAAGGTGAATTACACATACCGATTTTTATGACCATTACAGGCACTATGCATTCTCAATTGCAAGCATCAATTAGTGAAAAAAATGTGGCGCTGTAATAGTAGCAGATCAATTTTCAGTTTTGACGCAAAGAACTTATCATTTTTCATTGATTAGAGTGCCTATCGAATCAATTGTTGTTCGAACCGAGTCGCTAATCAAAACTTTGAGCAGCCTTGAGAATGTCAATTGACTTCTCTCATTCACTGAATAAATTTCGCTACATAACACGACCCGTTTTGCTTGCAATTATTAATCCCGATGCAATTACCACTCATGTTTCTACAACTCACATTTGTTGATTACTACTTTGAGGTAAATCACCTGCGTTTGAATATTGTCGAGTGTTTCCCGAACCTGCTGCGAAGACTGGTATTTATTTACCAACTCATTGCGCCACAATGTCACGAAACCGTCACGTATCTGAAACTCGTATTTGTAGTTGAAATATTTCTTGAATACAAAGTAGGGTACGGGATTATTTTTTGATCTGAGAAAGGCATCGGTGTGAAATTTCATGAAGTATGTATTGCAGCCTTGATAAATGGTAATTTCTATTCCGACTTCCGATCCCCAGCCACTTTCACCTTGACTTCCTTTTGAGGTTTTTAAATACGTTTCCCAAATCAGGATGTGGAAGGTACAAACGTCAAGCCTACCAGAGATGTAGCTTTCCTTTACGTTTTTCAGATCTGTACTTCCAATATATTTTAATCGAGAGTGGAAGAAGCTGTTTCGATTTTTTCGATTTCCGTACTTTCTAGTTCTACTCGCTTACACATTGACAGTCACTGTGTATTCACATCAATGAAGTACAAATGCATCATCGTGATGATCAGCTACTGTCACTCCAGGCTAACCGTCTTGCTCACGCATATGATTTAGAGGCGGGCGGACATGTACAATTGGGGCCGCTCCCATACGCATATTCGTGGAATCTAATCCGTAAATCTATGTAATCGCCTTCCATTTCTCCAGGATAGTTCAATTGGTATCATATTCGTCTTGAAGGTTAAAAGCACCAAAATGTACATGCCATTGTATAGCCCAAGCGCAGTCATATGCCAGTGGACTCCGTACAGGATTGGAATGCGCGAATGCGTGGCGCACACCAGAAAGTAATTGCTTAAAAGAAACGGAAAGGGTGAATTTGGTAGACTGTGGAATATGAGAGTAGGGGTGCTCAGCTATGAAATACTAGAGAAAAACGAGACATAGCGGCGAAAATCGTGGGAAAAAAGAACAAAAAAAACTTCTCTTCTCTCTCGCACCACTCTGCGTCACTAGCCGGGGTAGACTGCAGACGGGTGGAGAGGCTAAATCAGCCGGCGCCGAACGTTGTCCCGCCTTCACCGGCAACTCGCTCGGCTGCAGGACTGCAGGACGACACGCCACGCTGCGGGGTCGACATAAGACCCCAAAGGGCTTTTTCGATGCGAGTTTCGCCACACATCACCCCTTGTGAAGTAGAAGGTTTCCAGGAAAACATGTATTCGAAGTTCCCAGTTTACTCTTATCCGTGCCGGTGCCTTTAACGCGGGATTCTTCATCCTTTATCCTTTATTCTCACTAGAAATGGCTCTAGTTTGGGAAACGATGCAAGTACACCAAATTGTCGGATCGATATGAATGTTTTCGAAGCATAAAATTTCCTATTATTTTATGGAAATGCCATTCGATGAAGCATGTCAAAACAGACGAAACAAGAAGAAGACACTCACCGTACTCTTATAAACAAAATACAGCACGATGCCAACGATTTCCGCAAGGAAAAGCACGAGCACGAAGAAAAAATACTGAAACAAGAAAATGGAATCATTTGAGTTAACCACGTCTATTGAATGGTCGATGGATCAGGACGGCTGTGAGTCATTTGTTTTCGACGAAATTTATTTCACAACAGGATTGAAGAGCAATTCCATTTTAAAAGCCACGCCCTGCGTTGCTCTGTCTTAAGCTACCGATTAGAACATAACCTTAAGTCATTGGCTACCAATGAACGATAATGCTAATTTTTAGTGTGTAATAGACCTTTTCCAGTGTTTTCACGTACCACTATTCCGGCACTCGACCTCATCCTTGTAATCAACCTTTCACCACTATTTTTCACATAAAGTGTTTCAGAAAAACTAATAATCTCATTAGCGCACTCGAATCCCAGTAATACGGTGGCAGCTGTTTGTTGTCCGCAAAATTGTAATACTAAGTTCATTAAACTCCAATGGGGTAATGATGTTTTATGAATACAAATCGAACCTGAACTTGTTCCATGGAATTGATTTCAACTATTGAGTGGGTCAAGTAAGAAACACAGAAGAGAACGAAGAATTCGATTGAGAAAGAGTTTTTCTGGGTTACTTTTTTCTTTTTGAATCAGTAATTAAGAATATCATGCAATATGTAGTAAATTACCTTCAGAGTTTCCTACGAATTGGATTTGCAGAAAACCCCAAACAATGAGCAGGTGGTTATCCCCGAGAGAAATCCCAAAGTGTTATTTCTGGGCATGTAAAAATGAATCGTATCCGTGACAAATGGAATGATGTTATCACTCTTTTTCAAGCTCTAATACTGAATTTCTCTGAGTAGGAGTTTAGAAAGTTATGATCAAAAAACTTTAACTTCGCCCTACAAACCTTTCGCTGCCCCTTCCGGTATATTCCATTTAAGTCGTGATTCACAAGCACAATACTGATTTTTACACGTTGTTAAACAGAACATTTTCAAACCAAAAAAGATCCGCACTGAGCACTTATCAACTTTTATTGATGTTGCACTGATGTTATTGGTACTGGTAGTAAATATATTATTTTATTACAGGTTCAACTACCACAGCGAAAATAAGCACTTATCACTAGGAGAAATTGTATACTTCACTTTGAGGCTGGAATTCGATGCCTAGTGCTTATTTCACATTTGAGACGAGTTCTGCTAAAAAAGATTGGGTCACTTCATAAGTGACCCAATATTATTAGCAGAACTCGTCCCAAATGTGAGTCGGTAGTCGTTTTTCTTTCAAGCGAAATTTTTCCTATAGAATCGCAAGTTTGTGCAGCACTACATATTGCTCGAAAGAAATTTTCGGCTACAAAAAGCATTAATCAGTTTTAGAGTATGCTAGAATGGGGCAGGCAGATATTCAGGCTAGCGATGGTAACTCCACAGGACAAAAATTGACCAAACCGGCAATTAATTAAAACACTACATTTCACTTTAGAAAATTGGCGTGTCCCATAGTTAGCCACGACCTCTTCCGCAAGTTTTAGTACTTGGTTTACCGAAAAGTCGCGTCGTTTTTTTTCTAAATTCCCTTTTTCGAAAGCACTCACGTTTTCAAAATGAAAATTTTCTTTTCAGATCCCTTGCTCAGCACTGCTTTGTAAACCACTCGTAAGGATTTTTCTACTTCATCAAAAATATGTATCCAGTTTGATTTAGCTGCGATTAATACTGAACTTCAAAACCATGTAATAGGGTCCCGTTGACATCATTTCACAACTTATTTTTTTCAACAGAAAGTTAAGAAATCGGTAATGATGTTTCCCCGTCGCTGCTCACTACTTCTTCTTGACATTTCACCTCGCTTTCGGCAGACTGGTCGTGAAAATTTTATTGCCTTGATTCGACGAAATTGCCAAAGATCACCGGGTTGTGGTGGCAAAACCAAATTTGAAAAAAGTGCGACGCAACTTTTCAAGCAATCAGTTGGTGGAACATACATATATGTAGAAGAGGTCGGGCTCAGTATGAGACATATAATTGATTGATTTTCCCCAAGTGGAATAAAATGTTTTAATTAATAGCCGCTGCGGTCAGTTTTTGTCGAGTAGACCAACCACTACGTCAATGTGAAAATCGTTCCCATCATAGCATACAAAAAGCTGAGCATTCCATTCATTTTGTAGAGCAGAAAATTTCCTTTCAAATGGTTCATGACTTGTTGCACAAGATTGTAATTTTTCAGCAGAAATTTCTGATTGAAAAAAGCGACATTATTTGTGGGATGATCAATACTAATTACTGCATTCCTAGAGGGCAGTATCATATGGCCAAGCGCAGTTATAATGTCTTAACGAGAACGCTTCGCGTGATCGAACATGCATAATACTGGATCGAGGGATAAGTTCCGCAGTTTTTTTAAATCTCGTTTTTCACATGGTTCCCTTCATCTTTCGACAAAGCTTATACATGTATTCTATGGAGCTTTTTTTTGCTCTACAAAACGCTACTATCTGTTTTTCACTTCCTTCGAATGCCTAATATTTATGAGGTTTGGAAATGAAGTAAACTGAAGGCACAAAATTGGCACTCTCGGCACTTTATCTCCCTCCTCTGCCATCGAGACCAAAAAATGTGTGTGCATATGTTTTCGATGGAGCCTTCTCTGCTGTACAAGACGATTTCATTTGTTTTTGATCGTTTGATTGCTTGTCATTTTTAAGGTTCAGAAATGGAGTAATTTACAGGGGAAAGTCTGCACTTTGACGTGTTCGAGGTCCACAAAAGCTGACCTTTTTCACGTCAGATGGAATCAACTGGGGGAAAAAGGCATCCTCGCATCATCTACTGTTATAATTGAGGGGTTTCTTGTACGACAGAAGTGTTTGGTAAAATTTCGATTTTTTGCGAAAAAAGTGCAGGGCTTTTACTGTGTACCCCATTTGTAAGCCTCAGGTATATCAAACTGTGAAAGTATTCAGAAGACCTAGTGGCATCATCTTGTGAAGCAAAAAAATCCCTATCGAATGCATCGATAGATATTCTCTTCAATCTCGATGGTAGGCGAGAAAGAGGAGATAACGAATGTGCACACTTTTGTGTGTACTGCATTTGTGAGTCTTAAAAACAGCAAAAAGTTGGGCGATTTAAATAAAAGGCAATACCATTCTGTAGAGCTGAAAAAGCTCCATCGAAATGTATGCACATACATTTTTTGATCTCGAGGGCAGACGGGCAAGATGAAGTGTCTGGAGTGCCAGTTTTTGCATTCTGCTTACTTCATTTCCGAGTATCATAAATATTGGGGAATCGAAAAAAAATCGAAAAACAAAGAGCAGCGCTGTGGAGAGCAGTAAAAGCGCTTACCAAAGTATATAAAAGTTCTGTCTAAAGATGAAGGGAACGATGAGAAAAGCAGAAACAAAAAGCGGCAAATACCTATTCCTCAACCTAATAGTATCGATTGATGATTGAGAACTCCCAGACCAAATCCCCTAGTACATGAACTTGGTCCAAAACATTTACTCACAGCTTTTCTTGATGCAATAGTTAACGGAATTACTCACCAGTCCAATAGCACAGATAACCTCACAAGCGCTACCGCAACAACCGAGAAATCCAAGAATGAGAAGCACGAGGCCGAAAGCGATTGTAACATACAGTATCCAGTAAAACTAAAATACTTTATTCAAGATTGGCTCCTCAATAATAGCGATCCATATAACTCACACTCTCCAATGGCAACTTATCAGTATCGATTCTCACTGTGCTTATAGCTTTACTGAGAAATGATTTGTCAAATCGAAGCCATACTGAAAGACCAACGATCGCGGCTCCCAGCGCCTAAAATATCATGATTTTTTTGAGATTAGCAAGCTCACATGTGCTTTATGCACATGCAACACGCTTAAAAAGAGCTGTGATTGGATGGTCACAAAATGCGCCAATCACAAGCACGAATGCTCCTTTGACAAAGTTTGGCTAAAGGAAAACTCACAAAAAACAGGAAATTGATCAACCAAAAGATATACTTGATGCATTTATTGCCACAGCCGGCTACCATCCTGAAAGTGAGGAAGTAAGGGGGTGAAGCAAACTGAAAAATTGTGAGCGTCGGCATGATCAATAATTATGGAAATATTCATGAATGCTGTGATGGAAATGATGGAAAGCTCTTATCTTGTAACAACATTGTTCATTGTGCAAATTCAATATGATTCATCCAAAAGGGCAATATTGTGTACCCTTCAGAATTGGTTTCGGCATAGCAGGTGTACTTCCAGAGAAACAGAACTTCTCGCATGATAAGCGGGGTTACGGTAGAACAGAGAAGGGCGCCGTAAGGGATTCGTGACGAAACTAACGCGGAAATGATGTGTACTGGTAACCTAGTCAATGGTTAAGTCACATGTGGCCCTTGATAATACCGTGTCTATGGGAACGCGGGGCGACATAGCGAGGTGTGCGATGTTGAAGCGAAGGCCGAAGCCTGCCTAGTCAGCAGTCTGATGTTGATTAACGAGCCGTCATCACAAAGCCAATACTTCCGTATGTAAGTGTGTGTGTGCGTGCGTGTCAGAGCTGATACAGAAGGAAATGATGGCTGTAGAGCTAATTGAGAAAAGAGTCGAAACTATGTCGAAGACGTCCACAGCCGTGGAGCGTCCAATTTAGCCTAGCACACCTGCTACAATGACGCTAGTCAAGGTCGTTACCGCCTGAGAGTACACGAGTGGGTGCTTGCGGAAATCGAATTGCTTTGAGAGTATATCCTTCTTTAATTAGGTTGCTAGGCCAAGCAAGTCATGCGATATTTTACGAAGAATTGTATTTCTTATCCTTACAGTCGAATAACCAATCAACGTTGTGTTATTAGCAACACTGATGAAATAGCGCTCCTTTAGTAGAGATATCTTTCGAAGGTGGTATACGGTACTTGGGTCATAGTTAGCGGTCTGTTCTTACCTACAAAGTATTACAGATAATGTATGTCACGGCAATGCACCTTGCAGCAGCATATGCGATTTCGAGTGAAAGATAGCAGCAGTAAAATATTACAACGAGGCCGAATCCTTGAACTAATGTGCATAAAACAAGACGTGGTAAGGTTAAAAAGCTGTTTATTGTTGTTCAGTTACAAGATGAACGCACATTTCAGGATTACCGTGTGTGGGTTAAAGCGCTGATTTATGAAATCAGAGATGTTGAGGAATACGTCGACAAAAAAATCCGAGAGAAGTCCCCGAAAATGGCAAAGATAAAACCTTTTGACATCTGGCCTTAAACGAGATTGCTGCGTGAAGACGTGCCTTTGAATCAGTTCCCACTGTATGGTATCATGAGGAGCTCATGAGGGAAAATCACCTGTTTCCTCATGTTAACGTCTCTTTTATCACTGGCATCCCCTCCTGATCTTATATTATCGTAGGTTTCATTTACCATGTTGTTGCCACCGTTGCTGGCACCGTCATTGCCAACAATCACGTCTCGGGTGGGCGGCGCTGAGCTGCTTGGTGGAGTCGCGCTTGCTTCTATGGCTCTGCACGCTACAGGAATTGACGCTGACGTTCCGGTAAAGGTACAGCCTACTGGCTGTGGGTCGAACTACATATCTGACCACGGTGGGACCTGTAATACCTCAATAATCCTGAAATGTGCCTTTAGGGTAAATCACTCACTTAATATCTTCTGCTGCTCACTGGCGTATACGACATTCCAAAAGCTCATGTCTAGGACAACCAGCTCAGATCAGAACATCCTTGAATGCACCATGAGAGCAATGGTTGAAAAGAGAGGCTTTCGAAAAAGGAACGTTCTGACTGCACAACAACCCCCCTACCAGCAAGGAGCAAGATCCTTTAACCGCAAGTCAGCCTGTTTTCACCTATCATGTGGAAGTTAAGAGACACCCACGGGAGCGTCCTGGTAAGCTCGGCAACAGCACTAGCCACGCCCACTTTTCAATCATAATTACAATATATGCCATGATTTAATTACAATATTGCCATAACTCGATTTATATGCCATGGTAATGCCATAATTAACAGTCCGTAAAGTGCCCGGTCGAGGAAGCGGGGAATAATTGTAAAGAAGCCCTGATTTTGAACTAGTTTCACTGCTTAACTGACTAGAGTCCAACGCAGCTTGTTAGATCGGACAAAAATTTCCCCCCGCTTTGCGCGGTGAGCTATTTCCTCGTAAATTTTCAGTAACATCTTTCACGATTTCGCATGAGTCAGGTATCACCTTGTAGAAAGAAGCTTGCTCTTTCTTTCACATGCAGAGCCATAAGGAGTTCCAGAGCGGACGCTGCTCTAGCTGTAACTTGAGTCTAAGGAAAATCAGGTTTTTACTGCACTTGATGCTTCGGAGCCTACAGGACATGCGTCAGACTTAGCTCAGGATATGACGACTGGTTTTGTGAGGGACTTTGCTAGCAATAGACTTGCCTTACAAGTTTACATTTTAGGGGACAAATGTCCAAAATAGGGCACCCTTTGATCCCCTTTTTGGCCCATCGTGACCGCAGTCCACTACAAATGCCACGAGTCAATTTTTTACACATTAGCGAAACCCAGCAATGATAACGGCTTTCAATGAACAAGCGAAATTTCATCACTCCTCCCGATGATGCCAGTCCCTTATGTTAACACATGACGTACCGAGGTTACATATTTTCACCGTACCTGCCTGTATGGTCAGACAATTTCATCTAGTCTTCAAATTGTGCAAAACCGTGCGTTGCACTTGGCCACCCAGGACCGTCTTTTTGGGGTTACATGAAACCGCCGCTTAGCGAAGGAATAGTGACAGCTTTTAACCATGATACAGTTTCGAAATACGAAAAAATTGTGGCTTGATACTGGTGCAACACCATGTGTTGCACGCGGTTATGGGTTAAAACATGAGCTATCCAGAAAATTGAAGAATAAATCAGGTGCGCAAGTATTGCTCCACTTTTTGTGAACCTTGAGCCTATCAAAAACGAACGCCCTTTTTCGCACTTTGAGGTGATTGTCAGAGTGTCAGAGGAGAAAAGGTTTCAAGAAGAAATGAAAGTTTTCAAAGTCGTTTTTCAACACTTTTCGGATTTTGAGGAAGCAAATTTCTTGTATGGAAGAGCAGCGTTATGATCATCCAAGCTTAAGCTACCAATGCAGATGAAACATCTTGAAGCGGGGAGGGGAGGGGTCGAAAACGTGAAAAATATTGAAATCAGCAAACGTAGGAGTTGAGAAATGAATACGGAAGGTAATGAGTTGTGGGTGTATGAGTGTGTCTGTGTGTGTGTTACCATACCAACTCGCTGATAGCGTAACAGCTCACGGGTTCTAATTAAAAAGCAAAAAGTTCCCCACTTTAGTACATTTTTAGTGCATTGAGAGAACTTTACCTCAGACTGATGGGCTATCAGGCAACATTCATGTCAGTCAAACTTTTAGATAGACTTAGACAAAGCCTCTGAATATCTTCTGAAATGGTTCTATCTCATCACACAACACGGTGAATCTTGTATACCTTTTAGAAACCACCAGAGACTCTAAAGTTGAATAAGCAGGACCGGAAAGCAATTCGCAAAAACCCCGCCCACCTGAGAACTCCGCCCCTTGGGCAGTGATGATGTTCCAAGGACAGAACAAAAAACTGAGGACGCGCCCCAGGAACATTTTACATTTTCAGAATTTCGCTGCACTAATAAGGAAGGTCTATTAGATCACGATGCACTTTTTGAAAAGGTCTCTTTCATCATATGGTTGTGGTACATGCATGAAACATATAAGACGTCCATTTATGTTGAGCTCTTTCTGTATATGACGATGGACCCTCAAGTGATCGATGGTTACGGGATGTGGCTCAAATCCTGCCCGTGGCAAGCATTTGCATTGGGTTGCTTTCATTTTTTCATCTTCATGTATGTCTGTTTACGCCAAATGACCAGGATTTTCATTGACAGCGTGCCAGGATGACTCTAATTGCGATACCTGACTGTTGTGGACGCGTAGGGGCCCGGAAAGCTCAAAATTCGCTTTTCGTGCTGAATGAGTAGAACATTCGTGTTTTGACCCCCTGTGCACGAATATCAAATCCATTTCGAGCAAAAATTGCCTCGCTGTGCGCTATGAGCGCTGGCAAGCTCAGAAACTGAACTGGCAACTTCGTTGAAAAACGATAATGGGGAGCAGCCTAAGACTCTGATGGGAATCATTATACTCGATTTTCATACTCAAACGTTTACGAACCTTGAAATAAAGATCAAAATTTTGCAAAAATTCGCCCTCAGTGCGGATCAAAACAGCAACCCCTTCTTTGCCTTTTACGGCCGCTCAGCAGAAATGGACGTCAGTTATTGTTCACACACGTTTCCCACACGATGTTAATTAACAGCTTTCATAGAGCACGCCATAGGACCTTCCTCGTAAGTTGAAAAGAGCAAAAGTCTATGTCCGTCTATGTGCAGCAGGATGACCTTCAAGAACAGTGGAAACTTGCATCCTACACAGCTTTCAGAGTAAGCTGAAATGCAATTTTTGGTTCAGTCACATAAAAGCAGTGATAAGGAAACTTCGGACGAAATGTGAAAAAGTAGCGACTAGTAAGAAGTCGAGGTGCTAAGTAATACGAGGGTGAAGAAAAAACGGAAGGAAATGGCCAATGACCCGAGAAATAGGACCCCCTTCCTACCACTGAAACAGCGTAGAAGCTATAGAAAAACTCAAGACATTTCATCGCTAACCGTAAAAGAGCTTAAACAACAAGTAAGAAAATCTTAGCAGCCTCCACAGGTAACCATCAGAAATCAAAAACACTGAAAAAGATAAGGCTGTTCCGAGAAGAGCATACTACATGCCTTTTTACGAAAGCGCGCCGAGATATCTCCAACCTTGCTGCAGCTACTTGGCCACTCACAACTGCAGCCAGTCAGGAATCACGTCTCTAGGAGGCAGGCTCTGTTATTAAGGCGTAAACCGTTAATCGCTAAGCCGTCTTCACAGCTCAAGGGGAGAGGGCCTTTCGCCGGGGAAATGTATCCTTTCAGGGATTCCTCCTTATAGGCACTCCACGCGGTAATCACAATAGGCACTTACCTTTCTGGGGCAGCTAGACCCTTGGGTAGATGTTCAGGCCGCCCCCTTTTTGCGGCGTCACGGCGCACCCTCGCGAAGGTAGGCTCGCTCGACCTCAGCCGAGCTGCACCCATAGAGCCGAGTCCCAACGATACACCAGAGAACGCCCTGAACCGAATTCCAACAATACACCAGAAAACGTTAAATTGCGTTTTGCCTCTATGGTTTGCTGGTTTTTGCTGGTTTTTTCTCTGCTATTGAGTAACTTACCGGCTCTACGTCCATTTTTGAGTGCGTACATGGTCAATTTTTTATCGCGTGGTATGCCTTTAATCACATTACCCCTCTCACTGCCTTTACTAGTATGAAAGATCGTTAGGTTCTCATTCCAGAGGTCCAGCCCTTAACGACAGCGAATAACTTTGATATCAAGTTCTGTCCATCCACACTGTGGTTAAAAAAGCGTAGCCTTTTCAGTAACTTCTTTGTTATGACCGTAGACAAAATATTTTGCGCATACATTATCACAGCTGTGCTAAGGCTGGACACGTCTGGGAGTAATGGCTTGACCAGCGAGCTTCAGTGGACTCTTCAGTCAATGACGACTACATCACGCGATTTCCCACATTTCAAATTCTCATAAAGCTCGCACTTTTGTCATCAGCCCACCATATCGTGGAACTAAGTGTAGTGCAAAATTTCAAGTGTGCGATACAATATGCAATGTTCCGTAGCATACACAAGCATTCCAGTACGTGCTCTTCTTATTCTGAAAGTAATACCATTACCTAAGTAGGCTCCTCAGTTTTTTGCGCAAGGGCCTCATCCTACACCTGTAGAGATGGGGACAAGTGTGATATGGGTAGGGAATGGGAGAAGAAGTAAAGACCACACGTTGGCCAAGTTAAGCTCCGCCCGCGATGGGCGGGGCGTGCACTGGGATGTTCCGTTTTCAGGCCCAAAGTTATAAGTTGGGTTCGAATATGACCCAAACGTGAGGGAAAGGTGGATTAAAGTCAGGAGTGAAATTTTGAAAGCATGAAAGAGGGTTAGGTACAGTGGGAGTACCATTCGTGATGGTAAGCGGAGCTTGAACGTCACATGAAAAAAAACCTACCCGTGGAAATGAGGACAAATTTGGGATGGGTAGGGCATGGAACAAGAAGGAAGGAGCACACATGAACCAAGCTGAGATCGCCCACCATAGGCGGAGCGTGCACTGGGATGTTCCGTTCTCGGACCGAAATTTGTAAATTGGGTACCAATATGGGTCAATCGTGGAGAAAGGTGGATTAAGATCAAGAATGAGATTTCTAAAGTCACGAAAGAGGCATGGGCACAGTGGGCGGAGCTCGCTCTGAATGGGAGTCCGTACAACAAAAATTCATAACTCGGTTCTAACGCAGCCTTGAAAGCAGGAAAAAACTGGTAGAAACGACCAATGTCCAAGTTATCATGGACACACATAAAATGAGATTAAATCCACCCACAGTGGGCGGGGCGTGATGTGCCAATGGGCGCTGAGTAAGATTATAAAAAAAGTAATTCTGATCAACCCATTGATGCCCATGATGCTCACAGTAGTGTGCGCCAGCGAACTAGTGTACTGATAAAAGATCTACAATCTACCTAAGAAAATGCAGTAGAAAGAGAGATGCAGTATGAGGTCTGTGCCTCACACATGCGTGGAGAATTAGGATGCGTTGACATCCTTCAGTAAGAAATAGATTAGACTGGTGATTGACAGCCGCACTCGTTTTCCCATTTTCACAGCTTGTGAAACCTATTACTATCGATCCTCTTTTCTTCGAGCCATGTGGGATATCGGTGTTTCATCAGTACTCTACTGCTCTCTACTTCAAATAAGTAGTGAAGTTGTGAGGAAGCAGCGTATAGGGAAGAAAACACTGAAAGTCTTCATTAAAACGTGGCTCTTTTCGTAGGTCTGGGAGTAGGCGTAAAGGATACTGGACATGGAGTCATCTTCAGCAGTACTGTGCTCTACCGTCCTAAGGCAGAAGCACATTACATGTGCGATCGAGCCCTGTGATTGGTGACTGTATTCGCTGACCAATCAGCAATATCCACCGCACACAGGACGCTCCATCGAAAAAAACTCAGGTTCAGTTCTACTTTTTTTTATAAAGCCCTCCTGGCGACTATCGAGCCAAGTATAGACAGCGCGACCTGCTTTGATGGAAAAGAACATAACTTCGATACGGAAAGAAACTGACGCGATTATCATAACTGCTTACTCATAACAGCATGCTGTATATCAGGTGTCGCTAAGAAATAGCTGACGTCAAAAGAGCCCCTAGACTAATAACTATAGACGTGAATGGACGACTGACAGCGTCATCTGCTTCTTGAATAATAGCAATCAGCGATCAGCGAATGAAGATGTGTGGCTTCATCGTGAATGAGTTAATAAATGGGACCGCCAACGTCCTATGAAGTTTGCTCGGAAGCGGTGATCGGAGCCGTAAGCAAGGAAAGAATAGATCTGCGATGCTTTCAAAAAGGAAAGAAGCTTTATCTCTGTACCTGTTTTCTACTGTTCCTGATTTTCTTGACCATTCACACAAAATATCAACATTCCATGTAAAGCGTATGGAAACGTTTTGCAGTTTTTGAAAAAATTACAGTCCCATAATTTTTATGATTTATGCCGAGTTTCAAGGGGTTTAACATGGATGAGGGACGATTTGAACTCTCTGGTCTGTTCTCGTCCCAACGGGCGAGATTGCAGGCAGACAAAGGACAACGTCTGATGTCGGCTTGAAGGAATCGTTCACGGAAAATGAGTTTCTCTAGTACCCATATATTTATGTTGCATTCGCCTATCAAGGGTCGCATACAAAGTTTCGAGCGAAAAAGTGAGATAAGGCTAAGATACAGCACCACAAAAACTCGGCCGGTCGGGCGGGGCCTCCATGCAAGTGCCCACCCAGTCGTCCGCAGCGATCGAAGACGCACTGAAGGTATAGAAAGTTACGTAAACAGCCCCACTTTACGTTTCCAACAGCGGTGAACGACGGGAGGGGACTTTTACTCGGAGCCCCGTCCATCCGATCGAAAATTTGGAGAGCTGTATCTTAGCCGAGTTCTCACTTTTCGCGTGGAACTTTGCATGCGGCCCTTATCAGGCAAATACAACATAAATGTATGGGTAACAGAGGTTTCAGGCAAATACAACATAAATGTATGGGTAACAGAGGTTCCATGGGCGATTCCTTTGAGCCAAAGGTGGAGAGACTACCCAGCTAGTGAGTCACTCGAATAGAGCCCAGATGAACAGAAATCTGAAAACCCTTTGCGCGCGAATTTGAAGATGAGTTTAAAATGTTTGTAAGCCCTAGAAATACCTGCTGCGAATATGGTTATAGTAACCCATACGTGCAACCGGTTGCAATAAGTCTCATCTCAGGGAGATTGATAACTCGAAATGCAGCTTTTCTCATTCAGCGAGTTTCACATCGCTAGATTCCTAATTACATCCTTTCAATCAGACTTGTTTACGGCTTCCTTCACTGCCTTGTCCGTTAGGGTATTTTCTTTGGGTGTTTTTTCAAAGAACGTAATGCAGGAGTATTGCCAAGACTGATGGGGCACAACATGTTCGCGTAAAAAGTGCAAAAACGTGACAAAAAATGCATCAAATAAGCAATGGAGTACATATCATATCATATCGGTGCAGATGACGCATTCAATAGAAATGTCATGTGATTAGGTTGAGCAAAGAGGTGAGGGGGAGGTAGGTAATGAATCTGTGAGCTTCCCTGTGAATGCTTTAGTATGCATGACCATAGTAAAACCCCATGGAAGTGCATACTAGCGTCTATGCAGCCTGTACTAAATGCGTCCGAATAAATGTTTTAGATGACGTATCAACTGATGACGAAACGAAGCGTGTTCATGAGCGATTAGGCATCAGAAAGGTTCTCATTCAGTTCTCGGGGGGTTCTATCAAACTACGCTGAACTTCCATAGATTTAACCTGTGAAAACGTGAAACGAACTCCAGCCTGGCACCATGACAACGGTAATTTGTGCGCAAACCGTTGTTTTTGTACCTGATTCCATGATAACAGAGGTGCTGATGGTCACGAAAAATGCAGCAACAAGAACTTATCATGCCTGGGAATCCACGTCATTCTAACCCCCTACAGTATAGTCACGGCTATCGATCACTGAACAATTCAAATGCAAGACACATCTAGCTTGCCAAGCTAAGCATATCTCAAAGAAGATAGGGACAAGAATGGTCATTGTCAGAGTCAACTCGTGTATTATCTCTAAAGATATCTGACAAAATTCAAAGAAATCGCGCACGTGAAAATGAGTTTCTCTGTTAACATATACTTATGTTGTATTTGCCTAGCAAGGGTCGCATGCAAAGTTTCATGGGAAAAAAATGAGAATCCAACTATAATACAGCTCCCTAAAGCGTGACCGAAGACAGAATGGGCGGGACCCCGGAGTAAATGCACGCCCCGTCGTCCGCCGCGGTCGGAGGCGCACAGTGGGAGCAGGGAGTTACGCAAGGAGTCCCACTCTTTGTCTGCGACCGCGGAGGATGACGGGGAGGAGCATTCACTCCGAGGCTCCGCCCCGTCATCCGATGATCACTCCCATGTGGGGACGAGCCATTCAGTCTTCGACCACCACTTTCAGAAGCTGTATCTCAGCAGGATTCTAACTTTTTCGCGTGAATCTTTGCATGCGGCAGTATTAAGCAAATGCAAAATAAATATATGGGTAACAAAGAAACTCTTTTTCCGTGCACGCTTCCTTTAACAATACCGGTAACGTAGGATGGCCGTTTATACAAAATTTCGGAGACTTCTAGTCATTTGTTCGTGGTAGCGCGCTTTTCAAACATGGCACTCTGATAAGCGTGCTAGTGATGGACCGCGAATCATCCGCCACCTTCGCCACTTCATGCGTGACTATTTTCGCTAATTTTTTGCAGTTCTCCGCTCATGGTATGCATAAGAGCAGATGAGTGACCGAAGGAACTTTTTCCAGAGAAAAAAAAGAAAAGAAAAAAGAAAAGCTCGTTTGCAAGAGGGTCGGTGGAAGTACGTCCACCTCAGAGACATCCAGTGGCAGGTCGTGCCAAATGAAAGATATTTGCGCCCGTTCAGGATATTCAAATTTGAACGATAAAGGCACGAGAACAATTCACCGCATTCAGAAAAATTCAAACAAGCTGAACCGTCGCACCTTTTGTGGGAGCAGTTTATCGCGCGGCGAATGAGCCTACTTTATTAAACACCTGTCCACCTACATACATATGTATGGGTGTGGTCCGAACTAACAAACTTTCTGTCGGGCAACGGTGACAGCCATTGTCGCAAATGGGTTACGCGAATTCCAAAATTTGTGACGCTGATGTGGATGAATACTCAAAGCGCTTGTTCGTGCGCTTGAAACATTCAAGGCCGGTGCTAAGTATGCCTATTAGTTGACCCCGATGGTCACTCCCATGTGGGGACGGGCCATTTTATCGTTATTGCATAAAGTCGCGTAGCGCGCCGCGCATCATTCGACAAACGGCGCGGCGATTTCCAGACCTCGACCACATACAACGTGTGAAACTGCCCGACCAAATCGAAGGATTACGAGAGCGGAAAATACAGTGTGTCCCAAAAGTATAGGTCCACCCTATTTTTCATCCATATCCCCAGAATGGACCAGGGATTCCTTTCCAAATTTTTATCTGTGATACCTGATCACTAAAGCGATCAAACGCCTAGGTAAATTTGGAGACATAAAATTGCAAAATTTTATTTGCTTTCTTTTTCAAAAATAAGGGTGTCCCAAAAGTATAGGTCCACTCAGTCTCTCCGCCCTGTTTCCATTGAAAGGTAAGTTGTGAAGTAGATGTGCTGGCGCATCCTTCTGAGATTTACTCTACAGTGCCATGCCACAAGGTACGCATTTATCCGAGTACGAAAAAGGGCAAATTCTGGCCTACAAGGACGCGGGACACAGCAATCGCAAAATTTATGAGAAGATGAACCTATCCCACTACTTGATCAGCAGCTTCTGTCGCAACATGGACCTGTACGGAACGAAGAAGAGAAGTGGAAGGCTGCAGAAGCTTTCTGAGAGGCAGAAGTGTCGGATCCTCAACGCTGCGTCCAATTCCAGAAAGGGTGTTCGTCGGCTGTGCAGGGAACTGGCACCTCATGTATGTATTTACCGCTGTTTATATGGTAGTAAATTACTTTCTAGGACGTCCTGATATGCCCTGGAATCCGTACGATGCGTAATGAATAGTATCCTGCTCTTACCAAAGCGAGAGAAGGCGGCACAAACCATAACATTACAACCAGTGAATCCGCGCCTCGAAAAGTGGCGCGGCTCCTTCCTCAAATCCTTCCAATGACTTGCCAAGCCTCCAATTTGAACCTTTCTCATCAAAAAAGATACCGGCAACGCTATTACTGATACGCCGTGAACTACACTATGTCAATAATGTAACCCCGCAGGCTACCTCATCCCATTGATGCATCCAGCTGACATTTTACTTGGCAAAATGGATTCGAGCCTCTTCGTGCGCCCTCGTGAAGTATGCCATGAACGAAAACCGTCTTCGCTCGATGTGAGAAGACGACTTGAGCAGACAGTGCACAGTGCTTTTCGATGCAGTAGGTGCCAGTCCCCTGCACAGCCGACAAACACCCTTCCTGAAATTGGACGCAGCGTTAGGATCCGACGCTTCTGCCTCTCAGAAAGCTTCTGCAGCCTTCCACTTCTCTTTTTCGTTCCGTACAGGTCCATGGTGCGACAGAAGCTGTTGATCAAGCTTCAGGATAGGCCCATCTTCTCAGAAATTTTGCGATTGCTGAGTCCCACATCCTTGTAGGCCAGAATTTGCCCTTTTTCGTACTCGGATAAATGCGTACCGTGTGGCATGGCACTGTAGAGTAAATCTCAGAAGGATGCGTCAACACATCTACTTCACAACTTACCTATCGATGGAAGCAAGGCGGAAAGACTGAGTGGACCTATACTTTTGGGACACCCTTGTTTTTGAAAAAAAAAGCATATAAAATTTTGCAATTTCACGTCTCCAATTTTACTGAGGCGTTTGATCGCTACAGTGATCAGGTACCACAGATAAAAATTTGGAAAGGAATCACTCGTCCATTCTAGAGATATGGATGAAAAATAGGGTGGACCTATACTTTTGGGACACACTGTACTGCTGGCGAAAATTGTGCTAGCGAAAAATGCTTCAAAAATTTTTATTTGGGAGATGTCATGGGAATCAGTTACGTCACTTACGTTTTTTACGTTACGTTTAGTGAGATGGAAAGCAAGAAGAAGGCTATTCGATGCATAGGAATGAAAACATCAAAAGACTCTGGAAATCTCCCGCAGCAGTAAACTGCTACGCGCGGTGACTACACGTACCTCGCGATAGATACGCACCCGTCCCATGTAGGTCCAAGCCCTACATCCAGGCCCTACACCCGGTCACAAGAATTAAGCAAAAAGAATTGAACGAATCATAGCGTGTCGAATTATTTTGGATCAAATTAGTTCTTCTCAGTCGTGCAATCTTTGTTCTAGCAGCATTTGAAGTATTAGGTGTTTGCAGAATAAATGGCCAAAACATAAATAGCCATAGACACAACTTTATTCGTCGAAACAAAAACCATTCGAATCTACAGAATTTCGCCAACGATCTGGTAAAGAAAATAAGCCATCACGATCAAATTCTGGATAGCGAGAATAAATAAAGTCAAGGATGGCATTTTTACCGTGCATAGTGTCGGCGAATTTTTTCTGACGCAGGTTTGCATCGAGAACCCGGAAAAAGTGGTAATCCGTTGTGGATAGGTCTGGGGAATAAGTGGGGTGAGGGAGAGGCTCGATGCCTAACTGCATCATTCTTTTACTGGGTGCGCAAAACAACGCAAAACCCCACAGTTCGAAAGTCACCCGGCATGAACTGATGCAGTTAGGCATCGAGACTCTCCCTTATCCCCCTTATTCCCCAGACCTATCATTAACGGATTACCACTTTTTCCCGGTTCTCGATACAAGCCTGCGTCAGAACAAATTCGCCGATACTATGCATGTTGAAAATGGCATCGTTGACTTTATTAATTTTCGCAATCCAGAATTTTATCATGATTGCATATTTTCTTTACCAGACCGTTGGCAAAGTTGTGTAGATTCGAGGTTTTTATTTCAACAAATAAAGTTGTGTCTGAGCGAAGTTATGGCATTTTGAAAAAAGTGGTCCGTTTGGCCATTTATTTGCACACCTAATATATTAGGTAGTCTAAAAAGTCTTTTCGAATTTTCAAATACCTCTTTTTCCCTCAAAACTGCTTTCCACAAAATTTCTTCTGTACATATATATGTAGTACAAGTCCACACGCATCTATAGGTATTATTGTCTTCCATCTCCCGGATAACCCTTTTCGGCAAAATAAAAATATCAAAAGTCACTTCATTTTCAATTCCAATTTTTTTTCTTCGAATGGCGTTAGACAGGGAAAGGAAAAGGTGATAATCCGATGGAGCAAGATCAGGGCTATAAGGCAGCAATTTTTATCCAAGCTCGAGAACTTTTTGAAAGAAAAAATTTTAAAAAATTTCTACCACTAGTGAAAAAATGACTCGCCAAAAAATTCTCGAGCTTGGATAAAAATTGCTGCCCCATCCACCTTATAGCCCTCATCTTGCTCTATCGGATTATCACCTTTTCCTTTCTCTGTCTAACGCCATTCAAGAAAAAAATTTTTTAAAATTTTTGTATTGAAAATGAGGTTGACCGTTGATATGTTTATTTCGCCGAAAAGGGTTATTCGGGAGAAGGAAGACAATAATACCTATAGATGCGCGTGGACTTGTACTACATGTGTATGTGCAGAAGAGATTGCTGGAAAGCAGTTTGGAGGGAAAAAGCGGTGTTTGAAAATACGAAAAAACTTTTTAGACTACCCAATATATTACTGGAAAAATTGCAATAACTGATCCTCCGTTATAAAACAATCACCAGCTGGAAGAATTACTATCGCTCCGAACCCCTTGGTTAACAAACTCTATTTTTTCTCGAAGACAAGGCTAAACTGCCGCTCAAAGGGAGGGGAAATTGCGAGTACATGAATGAAGCACCCGATCAATACATTGATATAAGATTAACGCGATCGAATTGAATTTGTCCTGAAAGATGTAAACTTAAGTACAGATTGCAGAACGACTGAGGGGACTTTTCTGAAACGTTTCTTGTATGTACAGTCTGAAACCCTCTAAAGACAGAAGGCGTGGTGAGCGTGTGGGTGGAGCGAGAATCCGACGCGGCAAGAAGTCCACCAATGAGTAGCTGTCATAGTTTATTCATGGAAATGAATAGTACGAGACATTGTGAATCTAGTGGAGCTGGTGGGCAAGGAGCTTAATGGGAAAAGTAAAAATAACACGACTTGTACCTGCCAGACGATAACTCGTGGAAAAAGTAGTTAATTTAAAATTGAATCACACGTTTTTGATACTATGATTTTTTATAGCTGCTGCTTTTGCCCGTAACTCAGCATACTTGTATCAACTATCAATTACACGTGATATTTTGAGCTTGCTTCCACGTACACAGCCAACATGAGAGAGCAGCGAAAATCTCACAATTTCAAAGACGAAAAGACTGTTGAAGTACTGAACATGACAAAGGAAACCCCTTGAGGAAGACACTTTTACGAGAGAATGTAACGGGTCAGAACGCCTCACTGGCAACCACAGTATACTACTTATTAAGGTGGAGAAAAAACCATGAAATTCCAATGATTTTCTTGGGACGCAAGCAGAGACGAAGATTACTCGAAAGTACGTAGAGTTTATAACGGAGCATCACAGTTCCTATAGTCGTTGGTTGCTCACATCACGATAGAACCCCTTCAAAAAAGTATACTCGGTGATAGAATGGTATGAGGAAGAGAGTTTCGTCATACCTTCCATGCAGTAATCATACATAAAGGAATCCGACGGAAAAATGAGTTCCCTCGTTACCAATATATTCATGTTGCATTTGCCTAATAAAGGCTGCATGCAAAGTTTCACGCGAAAAAGTGAGAATTTGGCCAAAATATAACTCCCTAAATTCTCGGCCAAGTGGGCGGGGCCTCCGAGTAAAAGCTCCGTCCCGCCGTCCGCCGCACTTGGGAACGAGGAGTGGAACTGTTTAAGTTACTTTCTGTTCCTACAATGCGTCTCCGACCGCGGCGGACGACGGGGTTGACACTTGCTCGGAGGCCCTACCCACCCGGCCGAGACTTTGTGGTGTCTATTTTAGCCGAATTGCCCACATCAGACAAATGCAACATAAATATATGGTTGACAGAACAACACATCTTTTCCGTGGACGATTCCTTTAATTCATAAGGAGTCAAAGTATGGAATATTGTGTCATACAACGGTAACGAAATTACGAGCAAAGGGGTACCGCATGCCATAAGCGGCACAGGGTATGGCTAATAACTGTAGAGCATTTTGAATCGCATAAGGCGTGGTCATCCATGAAACCGGTGCTTATTTGGGCTACCGAACTTTTTCAGGACATTTAGATGAACAAATCGACGACAGGAGATGGTCACTGGAGAACCAGTCATACAGCGAAATGACCGCCTGAAATGGGACGAATGGTTCAGATGACGTATGAATACGTTACGGCCGACAGCCATGACAAAGCACTCATGCACAGGAAGCGCTGCCATCTGCTCTTAGCGTTGCATATATGGAGATCGAATGAAAAATCAACAAAAGGAAAATGAGGCAAAAACCCGCCGATAAAATTACTCGGCAAATTTGAAAATGCAGTTCAAGGAGATACTTGGGTAATGGCTGCTTTTCGAGAGTAGGTAATGGAATTAAGCGAGACTCGTGAGTGGGTCGGTATGGCCCTTTTCGATGACCGACTCAATCCCCGCCGCCTCTACCGTTTGTGGAGTGTCGAAAGAATCGAGTACGCTGTACGACACACATAGCCGTCCGCTTGCTTGTTCAATAGAATATTCAAAGAAGCGTCCATTTGACAAAGTACACATTGATTCATGCTTGTTCGACTCGAAAACAAACGCTCTCAACGGCGCCATAAGAGCTAAGGTGGCAATTGCAGTGGTCTGTTGAGCGTTCGATATAATCGACTTAGATTTTTCGAGTAAACAGAAAACCGCTTTAAAGATGGCGCCAGGGGAATGTCATTGAGCTGTTTCTCCTCGTGAGTCACTCTTAAGGGGAAGTAACGTTTGCGATAAGGAACGCTTAATGGCTCAGGGTTGTGAGACAGCTCGCATTGTTGAACTGTACCATGCCTTTGATCGACATTAAAGGCGTTCCGGAATGAGCCAAGCACCTCTGTAATGTGGATACTGGCGTAGAAATTGGTCCACCCATGCGGTTCAGACAAAACCAAATAAAAACATGTCATTGCGCGATATTTATGGTAAAGCATAGTATTGTTCAGGTTTCAGCAATGTCCCCTTCCCCCTCCCCCTCTCCAATGCATACAGCACTAAGCGTTATCGTTTGCATGAATCACTTACGGAACTGGACCGGGTAGTCATCGTCCGTTAGCTTCTTGGCTTCAAAGCACTCTGGTAGCAGTAACCATACATTAAACGAATAGACGAAGCACTAGAAAGTCGGTAAAAGTTGTAAGTTATGAAGAAACGTTGACAAGGTATGTCATAGATAGGACACACTATAAATGCTCAAGGAAGACTCGACCGAAATAAATTGGTCCTGGAAGGTTCAAACTTGAGCGCAGTTTGCAGGACGACTGAGGCTTTTCTGAAAGTTGTAGTACAGGCTGAAACCCTTTAAAGACAGAAGGCGTGGTGAGCGTGTGGTTGGAGCGAGAATCCGACGCGGCAAGAAGTCCACCAATGAGGAGCTGCGTAGTTTATTCATGGAAATGAGTGGTACGAGACATTGTGAATCTAGTGGAGCTTGTGGATGGTGGAGCTTAATGGGAAAAGTAGTGGCTAAAAATACCTCGACTTGTACCTGTTAGACGATAAACTCGTGGAAAGGTAGTAAATCAAAAACTGAATTATACGTTTTTGATGTCTTGATTCTTGATAGCTGCTGCTTTTGCTCATACTCAGCATACTTGTAACAACTATCAATTACAAGTGATATTTTGAAGCCCAAAAGCAAGAGCAAGCTAAAAAAGCCAATCAGCAGTATATTCAAAGCGGTGAGACGGTCGCTCAATAGGAAACACTCGAATGGACGCTTATCGACTGCTCTGGGAGCCGACGAAGGTCGAAACATAAGGGATACAATTTCAAAGCCAAGGTTGAAGTTTTCAAGGATGAATCGCAGCTGAAAACTTTGGAGCCCAACTTCGCAATAAATGTAAGGAGCTGTGTGGATACGCAGGGGAGGCATTTTGAATCGGTGTGCGTACGTCCACATCCCAGCAAAGTCGAAACAAGCCAATAAGAGTAAAAAACGATATGAAGAAATAATTTTGAGAGTGAAGCGATACCGATATCACCCAAGTCTAGCAAGAAAAGGAGCTCCTGGATGATAAACCACTTCTACCCTTCTAACGGGTGGCGAGTAACAGACGGCGTATCTTGGCATCGTGTTCTACTGAACTATAATATGACTTCACTATCACCGAGCGATATTTTTTAACAGGGTGTGTGCACTTATAACGGAAAATCGCTTCGCGGCGTCGCACTCGCGGCGCCATCAGCACGACTTGCCGAATTAATTGCTTCGGAGCCCGGTAGAGCGTGGCTGCGTCACCTCTGCACTTCCTCCCATGCCACACTGCCTCCTGCCCCTATGCCACCCTGCCTCCTCCACCTATGCCATACTGCCTCTCTTAAGGCTGCCATGCCCTGCCACTGGTACTCGCACCCGTCGAGCCGCTCTCTGAGGGCGGCCACGCGATTTTCCGTCATAAGTGCACACGTCCTCTTAAACCTAGGGACATCCAGTAGGGTATTGGGACGATCCCACTCGCCGCGCAAACGGTATGATGGTGCTGCACCAAATGCATTAAGTCCACCTGCAGTTACCTATGTGAAGCTTCAATTCTTCGCCATAAATTGGTGATTTTATGTTTGATGGAGAGAATTAGGGTTTGTATCCAAGCCTAGGGAGAAAGGGCTCCGGAGTGTGTGAGGTACCGTCTACGTAATGTGATACTTTCATTAGAGATGTTCCACTCACTCGGATCTACTCTAGAACCACGCTATAATTCATATCCCTTGACCTTCCATTCTGCGGTAAGTTACAGAGAGGGTACTTCTAGGCAGCGCGAGATTACTGAAAAGAATCGTGCACGGAAAAACGATTTTTTCTGTTACCCATATATTTATGTTGTATTTGCTTAATAAGGGGCGCATGCGGGGTTTCACGCGAAGAAATGAATATCCGGCTCCTCAAAACGGTAACCGAGCGGGCAGGGCCTCAGGATGAATGCCCGCCCCATCGTCCGCCGCAATCGGAGACGCACAGTGAGAACAGAAAGTTACGTACACAATCCCACTCTTTGTCTTCGACAGTGCGGATGACGTGGAGGGACATTCACTCCAAGGCCCCGCCCCCTCGGCCACCACCTTTGGGGGCTGCATCTAGGCCGGATTCTCACCTCTTCGCGTAAGACTTCGCATGCGGCCCTTATCAAGCAAATACAACATAAATATATGGATAGCAGAGAGCCGCGCATGATTCCTTTGACTGATTGGCTTCTGTCCAAGGGCCAGCATAAAAACGGAAAGTGCACGGTGAGCCTCTTGTGATAGCCGAACTACAAAATAGCATTATAAAAGTGTCAATTCGAAAGATCTTCAACACTCTCAAGTTAAATGCGTACAGTTATCGGCTTAAATGTTTCGAAACCAGTTGAGGGTTACTTTCTCGGAACGTTCGTCACTAAAGAAAATATTAGCTTTGTTTCTGAATGTATTTGCTGCACTACTGTAGTCCTAGAATCATCGGTCCGAGCAACATTCACCGGGAAACCCGGGAAACCCGGGAAACCCGGGAAACCCGGGAAACCCGGGAAACCCGGGAAACTACTAGGTCACCGCTGCGCGCGAGTCGCGACGTTGCGACCGCCACAAGTGCCTAGCGGTCCAATTGTGATTTGTGCAGCGCCCTAAAGGATGCAACTACAGCCTTCTAACGTGATCTAACGTAGCTGGACTTTCTCCTGACGAATACCCACATCTCTACAACCAGTAAAGCGCTGAAAGTATTTTAACACAATAATTAAGCAAGGTGAAATTAGAGAACGACTGATGCATGGATCATGAATGGGGAGTGGCAGTGTCCCACGATAGCAGGGAGCAGGAGGTACTACAAACATTCATGAATCGTTCAATAACGACATACCTCAAAAATTATAGCTCTGCTTTCACTCAAGTACTGTACAACAAAAATGCACATGATTTTTCACGCTAGTACCCATTTAATGACTTCACAACAGGAGAGTGTATTTGATCGATTGAATGGACCACAGTTTCAAGAGATCAATTTTTAATGATTACATGAAAATATGATATAGAACGGCAATTTTAGGAATGCGTTGCATATTGGAACGGCAATTTAGAAATGCACATAGCGTGTGCACTACCATGCACCACGCAGGCGATTACTACCAAACAAATCCTCCACTAATTGGAATGATTCGTTTGTAATCCTACAAGTAACGTACGATGCACTACAAGTAATGTAAATGTACGTGTGTACACGAACATCGAACATCGTGCAAATCCACTCCTAATTGGATGATATGTTCGATTCGTGACCCTACAAATGATCTATTGAACTCGGATAAGTGAAACCAACTATCGATCAAAAACAACGGTGGACTATTTTTCAACAATCCATGGCGAATCGTAGACACTTTCCTAACCTTGGAAACAGAAATCGACTCGGAAATTACGGAAATTGAAGTGTGACAGTGAAGACATAAGCGGAGTTTTAGAGAGAAGGGTATTACTAGAAAAGAAATCCTGATACAGAGCGACATTTTAACGGAGATGACCGCGAGGGCACTAGGCCATGGAGAATCCGGAGAACGTCGATTCCTACGGGAAACATCTGTACAAGAAGTTTCAGATGAGTACATTGGCAAACACACGCACCACAATTTACTTGCACTTCGAAACATGCTGCCATAATTCGATCGATATGCATGAATTGTATGGATGTCAGTGCTAGTATGAGTTTCATGTTCATAACGCTATTTATCGTCGTTTTTTGAAGAGATGTCCAGCCTCGCACAATTGAGGCAATTTCGACTGATGAAGACGTCAATTATTCATGAACGTTCGGCACGACATGTCTTTCGTTCACACTTTCAGCGTTCTGCCTAATGCTTGAACTAGTCGTTTAAGTACCATTTTGACGGGCAATTTACATAGCTGACAAGTTCCGTCCTCACTTCAGTTGATTTAAACCGTGAGGCTCCCCAAAGGACGCAATCCGGCGTTCATCCTTAGACAATTTTTAGAATTTTTCCACGGTGCGGTCTGAGCACAATTTCTTTAGTGAACAATATTTACAAACACTGTGATGAATTGAGTTGAGTATGCTAGTGAGCATTATCTGTGATGCTTTCGCTACGGAAGGCGCTTTAGAAACGGCGAGTTTCAGGCTGAAGGTATGATTACCCCCTTTTTTCCACGCTGTCTTCCCACGACAATATGTGTGAAGAGGCCCCCATGCCGCAGGACTTCCTTGTTGTGCAGGTGATTGTAACGTTATACGCGACGCGAGGCACGCTCCGCGCTTCCTGAGCGACACCATGGAGCATTCCAGAGGATGCAATTGCGACCATGTTTGCCACTCAACCCTATAACGTGGACGAACGCGAAGCTGTTTGAGTACGATGGCATAGAGGGACCAAGAGGGGTAAGGGAAAACTGAGAATTGTGGATACATATTCTCTGAAACAAACCATCTATTTTAGAAGTGATGTGTGGCGAAACTCGCATTGAAAATCGCTGCTTGGGGTCTTATCACGACCCCACAGAGCGGCTGTTGTGCTGCAGTGCATCAGGCGGACGAGTTGCCGACGACGGCGGAACAATGTTCGGGGCCAGCTGATTTAGCCTCTCCGCCCGTCTACACTCTAGCCCGGCTAGTGACGCAGAAGGGTACGGAAGAGAAGGGGCTTCGGGCTCCTGCTTCTTGTGTTTTCCGCCGTTTTATTTCGTTCTTTCTCAACTGCTGCACTGCTGAGCACCCTACCTTCATACAATACAGTCTGCCAAATGTATCCCTTCCGGTGCCTTTAATCGTTGCATAACGCCCTTCCTTAAACTTGGCGTTAATATCTTTGTCCTTCTATGCCATGCGCGGCGCCACTTGCAACTTCACGATCACCGCGTTACCGCGTTTGGGAACTTCTGACAGATACTCAGTGAGTAGTGGAACATTTCTGTCTCCACTAAATTCCACTCCTAGTATTCCGACCTGGTTTTGGAGCCATCCTATCCAGTTTGTTCAATATTCATAATCCCTGATTGAAATCAACTCATCACTTCCCATGTGCGACCTCGGTCGTACTTTAAAATTAGCAGCACTTTATATAAAAACATGCTTTTTGGGTTCGGCAACGCCCAACTCTCGCAAAATAGCAAGCAAGTCTTCGATGAGCCTGCTCATCGCTACCAAACCCGTCCTGAATATTAGACCTGACACAGTCCATTCGGACCCTTTCCACATTCGTATGCCTTCAGATGTAAGCCAAATATTCATAGAATGGGCCCACATTTCGGCTCGGTTTGAAATTCGCGCGCAATCCCCATGCAATCCTCTCTACATCTCGCTCGTTCACCACCTCCCATCTTGGCCTATGCTTGGATTCCTCGGGAACCAATACTGAAATCAAGCACTACAACTGGGAAACGTTTCAAGAGAACCGAGTGGCCATAAGTTCGCTTAGATACAACTTTATTTGTCGAAACAAAAACCATTCGAATCTACACAACTTTGCCAACGATTTGGTGAAGAAATATGCCATCATGATAAAATTCTGGATTGCGAGAACTAATAAAGTCAACAATGGCATTTTCAACCTGCATAGTTTCGGCAAACTCCTTCTGACACAGGTTAGCATCGGGAACCCGGAAAAGTGGTAATTCGTTGGGGATAGGTCTGGGGAATGAGGGGGGTGAGGGAGAGTCTCGATGCCTAACTGCATCAGTTTTTGCTGGGTGCTCAAAACAACGCAAAACCCCACACTTCGCAAGTCACCCGGCAGAAACTGATGCAGTTAGGCATCGAGATTCTCCCTCATCCCCCTTATTCCCCAGACCTATCATTGACGGATTACCATTTTCCCGGGTTCTTGATACAAACCTGCGTCAGAAAAAAAATTTGCCGATACTATGCACGGTAAAATGCCATTTTTGCCATTATTAATTCTCGCAAGAATTTTATCATGATTGCGTCATTTCTTCACCATATCGTTGACAAGCTTGTGTAGTTTCGAATGGTTTTTATTTCAACAAATAAAGTTGTGTCTGTGCGTAGTTATGGCATTTTGAAAAAAGTGGTCTGTTTTGAATTTATTCTGCATACACCTAATATTTATACAGCCTCGCTAGAACCACTGGGAGAAGCCCGTTGAGATCACCTCTTGAGTATGCCTCACTTCGAGCCGACTCGGTAGATAGCAAAAATAGGAAGTTTTAGATGCCTTTGCCGTGTACTTAGGCTTTATGTGCCCAGTTTATTGGTATCATTTAATTTCAAAGCGACTATTTCAATTGTTTATTACTCTTTAGCGTGAATCAGCACAATGTATTCGTAAGTGAACATGTAAGGATAAATAAAGCGCCGTTAACGTTGCAACGTAAAAAGGAATGTGCAGTTAGTGAGTGTCACGACGCCTTGTCGCTTCATAACGTATAAAATTTGATTAATCTATGACAACTGCTTCCACGAATATCACAAACGCGGACGAAAGGTATAAAGAAGTAAGTCAGAGGGAGAGCACAAATATGGAAGGTTGAATGGATGGATAAGAGGGCATGAGGAGAGTGTGAGAGAACGATCGACAACGATGAACAGGGCAATGCCATGGTGTCCACGACATAACACCGGCCTTCGCTACACATATAAGAAGAAAGATATAATATTTCATCAATGATACAGAGCAAACATTGCAAGCATTAAAACTATTTCCACAGAGGACAAAAACTTCCGGCATGTGGCGAGCCGGCGGAGAATAGGAACGGAATCGTCATCGCTGCATTGAAATCCGATACAACGGGATAAAACTAAACCTACAAACGAAGGCGCGGGTGATTACAATATAGGAAAACCATTTACGGAAAAAAAGCACTCTGACACAATGCGGACAGGCGGCGCTGACACCGGGTTCTGATTATCTAACTACAGGTGAGTGCAATATTACTGAAACAATTTCTACCATAGGTAAGTGCAATACTACCGAAACAAATAAACTACTACGTCTTCGCGTCGGAGACAACGTCATCATCCCGGCGGGCGGCAACAACCGACACTGTGCTGACAGTAAACTGACAGCACAATATCGCTAGCGTCGTTGCGCCATACATGCATGTATTACGATGTATTATATATTATACATAGAGTTTGATTAAGTTATGTAGTACCCAGCTAGTAAGTGAGAGATAGAGTGACAAAGAATTGCAAAATAAGAAATTAAGAACAATAAGGCAGCTGAATCGTGGATAAGAACCTGCATACGAAGGAAAGCGACGCGTGTTGCACCAGATATAGCGCTAGACGGTCGTCTTCTTGAGCTCGTCCGTATGATCGGAACCGGTAACTAGAATCGTTACAGTACCGTTCTTATATGCGCATCATAAGAAAAGCCACCCGTCCATCGAAGTGAACGTCCACAAATGGACGTACACTACGTTAAGGAAGCAGATTCACCTTCAGTTCCTAAGCTACCGTCTTCATCGTCGTTTCTAGCCAAATTGTCACTAGAGCCGGGTATTTGGTATGCCGATCGGAGCCGGATATTCTCACGATTCCTCCTCGCCGCTCCACCGCTGGAAACACTGTACATGATTAGTACTCCTCTTGCACTCAGGAACCATCTGCTTACAATCACAGATGGTGCACTGTAACCATCCTTGTTCCCATGCTAACTTTAAACTCATCACCAAGATTCAAAAAACTCTGTTATACTAGGCCGCGATAAACAAAGGCCACAGCTCTAAATAACAATTGCGAATAATATTTTTGAAGAAATGAATTTGTAGTGCCCCTTCCGTACAAAAGTTTCGCGTATGGTCAAGTGCACAAGGCACTCACCGCATTTGCATATTCAAAATGACGATCTATTCAACGTAGAAAACGCCCTCTACTAACTACGATGCACCATACTGACATCATGAACTAGTAACCATGTGTAATTACTGACAGGTTGACGTCGGGCCATCTTAAATATTAATGATCCATTCGCCCGCTACCCATCACTCGCATTCGTCAGTAATCCTACTTTCGACCGATTTCATAAAAATGGTAGCAACCACTTGATTCACCTACCGTAAGTTGTTATTCTCTCTTGTTAGCGTGTCATTCGCTTCAGTGAGATCGTCAATTTCTCGTTGAAGATTTCGTGATTTAGCACGCTCCCGAGTCATTTCCTCCTCCTGTTCATCCAGCTGACGACGCATTTGCTTCGCTCGCAAATTACATTTCTCTGCCTGTGAGATAACAGTTCATTATTTTGAAAAAAATAAAAGAGGACCGTTCCGTAGAAAGCGATCGTCCTAACCGTCGGACGCAAAGGCCCTCTCTGTAGCTATCTAGTTTCACACCAACTCCTCTTCTCGTTTAGCCCCGGGGACTACGCGCTATAGATCGCCTTCCAATTATCACATTTTCGAAAATGATGAAGCAAAATAGCGCATCCCTCGAAAAAAAAATAGTAAGGATGATAAAGGATACTATGACTACATACAATTTCCTTCTGCTGTTCCACGTTTCGCCTCTCATCTTCAAGCTGCAGGATTGTATCGTGGAGGCGCTTCTCAATTCTCCTGAAATACATTGTATACATTGTAACCACATGCTATTTTTATACCCTAATACAGTACAGTTCTACTTCTCTTATTATATTTCTCACCTAAACTGCCGAGTTGCATTGTGGCGTTCCTGGCTTTCAGCACCGTTTTGTTCTTCGAGATATTGAATCTTGGCTTCAAGAGCAGCTATCTGAGCACGCGCTCGTGACTGTGCTGTGCTCTCAAGTTCAGCTATCTGTAAGTAAGTGGGATTCAGTATAAGTGATGAATATCATTGGAACGAATATCAGATACTCGCCTTCGCCTTCAGCTCACGATTCTGACGTTCCAGCCCTTGTCGTTCGGCTTCAGACTTTTGGGACACCGACCGCTCCATGGACAATTCAGTGGTAAGCTGTTCCAGCTAAAATTGAGCAATTAACGCAAAAGCTAGCTGGTACCGTAAAAGTATGTGATCACGCGCTAACCTGCTGTTGAGCCTTCCGCTGTTTGTCTATAGCTATCTCGGCATTGTTCTGCTCCTCTTCCAGCTCCTCTTCTAATTGAGCCAACTTCTGCTCCAAGCGACGTTTCTCCTCCGATGAGAATGTGCCTCCCTAGAAAAATCTGGGATTAGAATCTCGTACAAGAGTATCGCAACTTGATAGATGACGTACTCGACCACGATGCTCCTCCAGCTCATCTTTCTCCTGTTCGAGCTGTCTCTTCATAGACGTGAGCAATTCGTTTGCTTCGGACAAGCGCTGATTCTCGGCTTCAGCAGATCTGAAATCGACGTACATGAAACGATGGATTAATTGAGCAGCGAGCACGAAATACCTCTAACACCCGACTCAAAAACTGGTTCCCCCGCCAAGCAATGCTCTGCGGCGTGGTTTCTGATTAGTGGATTGATGCGAACACCAATTACAATCACATATATGTCGTGCTCTTCTGACTGAACTTACAAAATTGGCGCTAGATATAACCAGCTTTACCTTAGCCGTCGTTCGATGTCCCTGAGCTGCGAAGCGATTTCCTCCTTCATCTGCCGCGCCTCTTCACTGTCATGTTGATATTCTTTGATCATTTGCTGGTTTTTCTTTAGCTGCTTATTATACTCGTCCTGCAATGAAGCGGTTTCAATCCCTTTTGATCGCAGCATCTACCACATACGCCAAGCAAAGGCCACATTCGAAAAAGGGTAATGTAAAAGTACAATGAGTGACCTTGAGTCGATTCGCTACATCAAGTTGCTGTTCGATTTCAGCGATATGAGCCTCCATCTTCTTCTTTTGGCTTATCGCACCCGATTTGCCACGACGTTCGTTTTCAAGTTCTTGTTCAATGTCACGCAACTGTTTCACCAAACTACGCCGCTTGTCCTCGGCCTCCTAAAAGCATTCTTTTATCAATAACCACATACATGATTGAGAAAGCGGTCATCTCAAAGAATTCGCATTCCACCACACACGATGCAAACAAACCTATCCTTAGTCGTTAACTTTTCAGCACTTTACAGTCCGTAGCCACAAAAATGACACCATCTTAGTGAAACCAAATTCTCCGCACTCTACGCCCAAAGAAATATGTGGGCTGAGAGATCCATCTGCACCTGGCAAAGTATCGCCCCTAACGCCGTGGCACACATTCATCAGGATGCTCAGCCTATTCAAACATCTACTAAACTACAAACACCGCCCCCAACGAACTCGGTCAGTAGAAGTGGTAGCAGCCACGTGGTCTATGTCCCTGTCATTAGCCTCTTTAGTCTGGTTTTTCCTCCGAGCGTCTTCTTAAGACTTGCAATAGCGGATATGAGATAGCTAGAAAGCGAATTTGAAGGTTTCGAGCTGTTATTCATACATTTTCTGAGCCGGCTGTAAATTTCGCACCGCTGCCTTCATTACTGAACACAATAACCCAGCTGACATTATCATGGAATGAGCCCTTAATAGTATTTATCCCCGGACACGATAATCTATAATTACTATAAAAGAAAAGTGTTGAAAAAACATCCAAAAAAATCGCACTAAACAGAAGGCACAACGGGATATTGTACCACAGGGTACGATACAAGGCTTGGACCGAGTTCTCTATCACATATGTGTTTTATAATACAAGCACACCATCAAATCCGCTTACCAGATCTTTCGCGGTTAGATTGCGATCTTGTTCGGTACGTAAAGCTTGAATATTCACTTCGAGACGTAGCCTAAAAAACATCGGTTGACGATTTGATTCTAAGAGGGCAGTCTGGAATCTCACCTTGCATCTTCAGCAAAACCGAGCTGATCCTCAAGTTCTTCTATCGCCGCCTTTTGCTCTTGGACCGTCTGCTCCAATTGGCGTTTCGCCTTCTCCAATTCATGCACGCTTTTGCCAACGTCATCCTTCGAAGAGATCTGTAAGAATGATGATGAGAAATAATCCTGCCAGGTTTCCGTAATGAGCCATACGGATATCATCAGATATCAGATAAAATATTATTAGCTGGTAATTAGCATAAACACTGGCTTGAATACTGTTGTGTTTTCTTCTTTTCTTTGATGTTTTCCTGTTTGTTTGCACTAACGACATTTTCTTGGCTAATGGCACTTCTAGTGACGTAATGAAATAAATAAATACGAATATAGCATATGGGGCTAGAAATATCAAAGTTTTGATGAGTCTTCAACATTCCGGGGATCGTAACAGGTCCAAGGAGTGATGGTTACTCAATGTTAAACCTATAGTGCACATTTTCAGGCTACTACCTCGGCTCATTTCTTCCGTCTAAACACCTACAGATTCATCCAACTCCAACTGCAGCATACGACGAACGCGTTCCGTCTCATCTATAGTTCCTTTCATTTGTTCGATTTCATTGACAAGGGAAAGAATTCGTGTTTCTCGATCGCGTGACTCTTGTGCGTGGGCGTCTCGTTCGAGGATAGCCTGAATTACCAAGGTAAACAAAAGGAAAGGCAATACTCAAATATTGATCATGAGACGTTCACTACTTCTGAACGGTACCTTCTAAACAGTTAAAATTTTTGCAATGATTGGATCGACTGATTAGATTTTGAGAAAGGAAAACTTGAAACGAGACCTTTTGCACGTTGGCTCTCTCCTCAGCCAGCTGCATGTCGAACTTCTTCTGTCGCTTCTCCATTTCCCTAGAGGCCGTACGAATGTTCTCCAATTCAATGTTGGCGTCTTCTAGCTGAAAGTCATCACATAAGAACGGATTATTTACTAGCTCCTCCCTTCTGATTTCAAAGCATACTGGGGCAGATTTACCTCTTGTTGAAGCTTCTTCTTGCTTTGGATGAGACGTTCCTTTCCAGCCTCGCTTTCCTCAAGCATATGTTGGCAATTCTCCAAGTCGCGCTGAGCCTTGAAAAAACAGGTGAAACCTCTGAGTACCTGGATTGATGGAATGAAAGTGACCCGAAATCCCTTTAATTGCAGAAGTGAGTAATTGCGTTTTTTGAATTGAAATAAGTCCACCTAGAATAACCTTCGGTGCTAAGGAGAAAGTTCAAACCCAAAAGAATAACAACAAAAAACATTCATCGAAGGACAACAACCCGGAGGTGTGGCTTCCCTCCGCCTCTGATCTACAGCTTCCTACTCAATTTTGTAACACATGAACGAGATCTATTTGCCGAAGTAATCAAGCAAGAGCGTTTGAAGAATATGAAAAAATCTTCTGATTATCGACAGCATTCCGAAGTGCAAACTCAAACTCGGATCACACACCTTCTTTCTCAGCTCCTCCATTTGTTGTATAACTCCCTCATCGGCCTTCTTTCGAGCCTCAACAAGCTGCTGGCGCACCATCATGATGTCCTGCAAGATCCGATAAAAGCAAAAAAAAAACATTGGAAATCAAACCGCGGGTATTTCGGAAAGGAAAGGAAATCAGACTCCGAGTAACCACTCGAGAAGGTACCACGGTGAAAGCAGGACAACTTACTCGTTCCATATGTTGACGTGCAGCGTCTAGCTCGTCCCTATCTTCAACAAGGGCTGCTTTCTCTTCTTCAAGTTGCCGGACACGGTTGATTTGCGCGAGCTTAGCTCTGGTCTCTTCCTAAAATCACTAATGCCTGATTCAGGTCTTTGCTTTTAGTACAATTCACAGTAGCTCCACCCTTCCGATCACATCGCTAGCATTCAAACCTTTCCTCAACTAAGTCAGGTTATTGCGCATGCGGTAACGCAACAAGTCTGGATAGGCCTAGAACATCAGAGTGACTCGGTGACACGATTCCTGCAACGCACGCACCACGGCCAATACACCATGTGAGCCAATAGGACACAAAAGTCGCCTAGCGGCGGCCGACGTGAGACGCGATGAATTCTAGTCGGGAACGCGGTATGTGGTTGGGTCCCACATCGATGATTGTGTCCTATGCCTTATTTTGAGCGTAACCGTTTCAAGACTAACTGATACGAAGTTCCTCGCTCATTCATCGCATCGCGCACAACACTCGGTCATACGAATTTTCTGTCCTAATGGCACACACCCCAACACACTTAGTGATGAACTCCTGCATCAAAGTACTATGACCGCATCGCCGAGCGCGAACACATACCCCATGATCAAGAATTTGAACCAAATCGAGTGAGAGGGTATTTCTCTACCTCTATGCTGTATGACGCAATGATCATATCCAGAAAATCACGACAACTGCCACGATAGAACTCATTAGCGTCAAATCAACAGCCAGTAGCAAGTGTAAAAACGACGCAAACGTTCCTACCTGTACTTGATCGCTGATCTCACGCAACTGCTCTTCAAGAGTAGCAATTTTCCTATTCAAATTCGTTACCATCTGCTCTTCATCTTCACGAGTACGACTCAGCTGATCGATTTCTTCACGAGCCTGAATGAGAAAGAGAAGCTTAATTGTAACCTCCAACATATGAAAAAGCACAGCTCAAATTTAATTAGTGAGAGCAGACAACGAGAAAGTCGGCTTCAACCCACTTTATCAAGCTGTTCGAGTGCTTGCATGCGATGTTCATCGCATTCGGCAAGCTGCGACTGGAGGTCTAAAACCTGCGATTCCTGATGCTTTCTACGCTTATCTGCCTCTGCTTTCTGAGCTTGGACGGTGGCTAACTCTTGAGCTAACTCAGCCTAAAATGAACACATGGAAAAATGTTTTCACAGGTTCTTACAGGTAAGAGTTTTTCATGAAGCTGTTCGATTCGATGTTGTACTTCCGCTTCTGCTCTTCGAGAATCAGCTTAGCGGGGGACATTAGCTTCGGCAACACCGCTGGAACTCACCCTCTCACTATCAGCTTGATGTCGGAACTTCTCTTGTTGAGAGCTAATCTTCTTTTGCTGTTCAACTTTCTCGTGAAGCTCTTCAATTTGACGATTGTACTTTTGCTTCTGCTCTTCGAGCTTGTTCTCAAGGGCATGCGTAGCTGATTCCAAAGCTTTCTAAACAGATGCGCATTGTATTGCAAAGGATAAAAAGGCAGCAAGCCACTGCTCAAATAACAGTGTCTTGGTGCACGGCTTGTTCGTGGTTGGTTAACATGAACAACAACCAATCACAGCCATCCTTCGCGAATACTGCCACAGCCAGCCGTGCTAACCGGATTGTTCAGATTGCAGCATACCTTCAGATCCCGAACTTCATCCTCTTTCCTTCGCATAATATCCTGCAGAACGCTGGTCTCATCGACCTTGTCTAGCATGTCGCCTTTGACCTTCTCAAGTTGAGCAACAACTTCCCTATAATGATCACGGTCGTTTTGTTTTTGTACGAGAAGAGATCAATTTACCTGCGAGCCATCTCAGCCTTATTGCGGGCAGCTCGCTCAGCCTCAATGTCTTCACGAAGTTCATCAATTATTGTTTGCATGTCACGAATCTGCTTTTGGAGAAGCGCTATATTCGCAGCCTCTTCGTCGGATCTGAAGCAATAAGGACACTCTTGAGCCCGCATACTAGCTTTGCAGAAACAGCGGAATCGACAGTGCTGAGGAAGCACTCACTTAGTCAACACCTGGGACAATTCCTCTTCCCTCTTCATCAATTGCCCATTGAGCTCCTCAAGCTTATTGCGCTTCTCTTCAAGCAATTCACGGCTATCCTCCAGTTCAGTTATTAGTTTCCGTTTCTGCTGTTCCACTTCATTTTTCAGTTGCCGCTCTCGAAGAAGCTCTTGCTCAAGCTCTTGAACATGGCCCTCGACCTTAACAAGAAAAACAGCATTAAAAGTATGGCAAACAGACAGCCACGCAAAAAACAAGAAATACCTTTCCACGTTGTCTAGCTACTTGTTTGACTCGTTCTTCTTCTTCACCGAGCTGCACATTTAGTTGATTCATCTTTTCCTCTAGCATACGTTTCTCTTTGAGCAGCTTGTCATGAGCATCCTAAAACCAATCAAAACTTGTAAGAAAAAGTAAGATTACGCGAACGACGTGGACTCCCTGTCCACATCTTTACCCACTCGACAAGGGTGCAGAAGGGTGGTGAGAAGTGGCTAATCCACCCTGAGCCAAGGGCACGATAAAGGCCCAGAAAGGGTCATAGAGAAAAGACGTAGACGAAAGCAGAAAATAGACAACCCTGGCGCGCGAACTTTGAACAGAGTTCAAGATTTTCGTCACCCAAGAAAAACACACGTAAACTGTTTCGATATTCACTCACAGTAATATCAACCAGCTTTGTTTCCACATTTTTAACTCGTTGATCGACGTTCGCCTTGTCAAGTTGAAGCTTTTGGCGAGCTTGTTCCTCTTGTTCTAGCTGTTCCTCAAGGTCTCTTACAGTTTCCTAGAATCCAAAAATACTTTAGCTAAGCCATAGAACAAGTCAACTGCAACAAACCACATCTATCAATAATTTACTAACAACAAGTTTCTTCTTCTCTTGGGCCATTTTCTCCGTTCGCTGTTCTTCATCAACGAGTCTATCACGCATTTCATTGACCATCTCTTCAAGTTCGTTCTTCTACAAATAGCCTATTGAGCTAGAACAAATCACATCGGTTGATTAAATTATACCGCACCTTGAGCTGTAGACGATTCTTGACCTCTTCCAGTTCGGCGTTATTATCTGTCTCTTGTTGCAATTGATCTTGCAGTACATTTCTTTCCGCCATCACCTGATATTTTTTGTAATAAATTACAAAAAGTGCACTGAACGCCCACAAAATTGGCCGTTACAAAACATTTCACGGCATAACTCAACTACATGAGTACCTGTGAAGAAAAAAATGATCGCCAACATATCGCTGGATGACTGATAACTGTGAAACTAATATGCTGAACATGCCTGATCAATCTTGGACAAGCTTTCACGATATTCCGCTTCCACAGAATCCAGCTTTTCTCGGACAACACGGAGCTCATCTTCTTTCGCAGAAATAGCCGCTTCTTGATTTGTGACTTGCAAAAGTGGTTTCACCTAAAAATGAACTTTGTGATTAATCCTACCAAGTACGAATGAAATTGATTATTTGTTTATTAAATTGAGCTGAAAATAGTTCTGGCCATACCTTAGTAAACAACCGCCACCACTGCCAGTTCCTTAACTTCATCCAAGCTAATCCATTACGTTGTAGCACGCGGATGGCACTCGACTGTTGCATCTGAAGACGTGGAATGGATATCAGGAAATATCAATTCTTGTCCGAATAACTAACGAACCCTTTTCACGTAGAGTCGTCTAGCTAGGAACGCACGGCACTCTGCTTGGAATTGAACGATCAGATCGGTCAATTTCAAATCTCTGAACACAAATAAATGGGAAACATTCGAATGAAGAACAATATGTAGAAAACATATAATCAATGAGTCTCACCTCTCTTCTTCAAGATGAGCAAGAACACCAGTTCGGAAAAAGACTTTCGATTGACCAATTCGATACAGATTCGCGTCTACTTCCAGATACTCTATCATTTTTCTTGAAAAATGAAAGTTAGCACTGGGTTCAAACCGGATATTACATGCTACTCACTTCACCGCTTCTTTTCCATCCATAAAACCACGTGGTATCACATTGGGTGTCAGGATCTCGTAGCGATGGCGGAACTCTTGGAATGGTACCCTGTTAGGAAAACCTTGCCTACAGATGCGAATACCCTCGAGTACACCATTGCATCGAAGCTGTTCGAGAACAAGCATTGAATTGATCTTGCCAGCCTACAAAAAAGAGAACCTTCTGATAACTCCTTGTTATCAGAGGAATCTTAGGATATCACAGAAGATATCAGTTACGCACCTTCTTTTCATGATTGGGAATGATACATCTCACGAAATGAGGGCTGGTATTTCGCAGTGTGGTCATCAAACGTGTCAGCTGTTCTTTGTGAAGTTGCGATACCGTACGGAACATGCCTTTCTTGGCACGGACACCAAACGCCGTCTCGTTCATCTCTGCTGCGCAGATGCCAGCGAACTCAGCTGAAAAAGAAGAATTTTCCCGATCCCATGTCGCACAGATAGCATGTCTAACAAAAAAAAACAAAAAGTGAGAAGCACCCACCATCCTTCCAGATGCCGCACACAAATGGATCTGTTGACCCTTGCATGAGAGCAACTACGTTCTCATTAAGAGGGTCCATATTCTTCATCAACCACTGATCAGCGGAATAATCCACTCGACCTAAAATATCAACAACTGCCACAATTAATCACTGTTTTCGCGCCAAAATCAAACATGCAAAGGTCTGTACGCGTCAGATCAATAACCGTTAGACGTGCTAATTAACAAAGATATTAGAGGAAACAGGTGTAATCAATGGCAAAGGAAGTCGCATTCTCAAATACCACAAAATAGTCAACTTTTTAAAACGGAAGAAGAAATCACTGACCAGCGTAGTGAACCACAGCAAAATCGCTCTTCGCACGCATATCCGGTACAATGAACTTCGGGTGTTTGCTATGAGTTTTCTGAAGCTTTTCGACCAGTGTTTTGTCGGTAGCCTTCGGAAACAAGCACTGTTCATCGAGCAAAGCCAGTAAACCCATCGGTTTTTCAATCAGATCGATTGTTGGCTGCAGATCGAGGCCAAAATCGATGAACTGCCATTCGATTCCTGGATAAAGAACATAATTAGAAACTGCACATTGTTCTACAGACTACGGTACAGCTTTTACGAGAACGCGTTTCACAAACAATCAATAATGCTCCCTCGAAAGATGAATTCCGCAATCCCACCCCGTCATGAGCACAGGCTGAACATTCCAAATGTGCATTTTGAAGAGTGTGGATTTTGAATACGTTTGATGACAGCTGCGCAATTATTCACTAGGGCTGACTCATTGCATGAGCCAGCTCGCGATTCCGTTTCTTACGTTTCTGTTATATATTTCCATTGAAACCATTGTACTATTTCATCAACCCATCACAGAATTTCAAAGTGTTGTCCGACAAAAATGGGATTAAAACACAGCTAGGTCAGGACTAGCATCCGAGCTCTCTCAGGCATCAAAAAATCCATATTTCCCAGCTCTTTCAGGGTCCTATAGCGCACCAACACGCCTTTTTTCTTAAAACAAGAAACTACAAACAATCGGTAGCAATTTAGAACAAAATACTAGAGGGTCAGTACACACCACAAGAAAACTCGCTTGCATGTTAAGCGTAAAAAATATATATGTGCAGCAATGAACAATGGATCGAGGTGATTAGCACATACCTTCTCTTTGATACTCCTCTTGTTCCATAATGAACATGGTGTTGTTGAACAGCTGCTGCAGCTTCTCATTCGTGAAGTTGATGCAGAGCTGTTCAAACGAGTTCAGCTCGAAAATTTCGAAACTGAAAATGAACTCAACTCAGGGGCATTCAAAGAGAACATTAACACCAAACTCCTTTCACAACAAACCCCCCCCCCCCCTCCCACTGCTGAGAATCCATTACGATCTCCTAAGCAACAACTGCACGTCACACCAAAAATAGTTTAAACGTATGAGCTGCACAAAAACCTACTGAGAAAAAGCAAGTATATTTCACTGGATCCAAAAAGTTTCAGGAACCTCTCTATGCCAAACCGAAATAGTGCATTTCATTCAGTCAGGGAGATGTGTTGAAATACGTCTTCCAACTAGCTTTTATCAGTAATGCGGTGCTATACTGAGACAAGAGGAAGGCGTTTGAATCCAAATTCTAGCACATTACAGCTAGTCAATAAAGGTGGGAAGACGATGCAACGAAATGGATATGAGCCTTAGTTGAGCATTTTACCTCGACTAGCGAGAGGAAGAGCTCAGGGACGGACTATCTCTGCCCCTCCTCAATATATTCGTACGGTATCTCAATTCTTGTTCGGGTGAACTGCTTCATATTGAGGGTCTCAAAAGATTTGAGCTTAATTCACCCATCACAAAACACCTTTCATGAGCAGATGGCAATGATGTGAGTCGTACACTGATTGCATGAAAGCTTAAGAGCAAGAAGAATTGATACCCCGGTTAACTTTCCACTACCAAGTCAAGGTACTTTGATTTAGAGAAGTACAGTTAAAGAGTTCAAGCGAAAATTCGCAAATCGAGAGTAGTACGGTACCCAGCGATATCCAAAATTCCAATGAAGGACGCTCCTTGACGACGTGTTCGATCCAGGGATTTGTTGATACGGTTCACCAGCCATTTGAACATTCGTTCATAAGACGCTTTTGCAATCGCCTCGACGGCAAACTCAGCTTGTTCTTTGTTCTGGGCTTTGTTCACAAACTCGCGACCAACCTGAAGACAGGCGATTGACAAAGGAATTAGTTAATTAGGAGCCGGATCTTACCTTGATTCGTGGTCTCAAGAAAGCCTTGGTCAACTCGATTACCGGCAAGCCAAGTAAGTGACAGACTTTCTGGATGACTGAAGAAAATGGTGATCGTAACGAGTGAAAAAGGAAAATCAAATAAAGGTAGACTCAAGCAGCAAACCTCTGTCATCAGGTAGGATTGCTTGATCTGATTTCTTCTCCTGTGTGAACTCAAGATTACCCATAAGAATCGTTGCGGATACAACACGTAGGACCGCTGAAAAGTATTCTCCTGCCACTAATCCTCTTATTCTCACACATACTTATGCAACAGACTTACATGTGATTTCATCCTCGGCGAAACCCATAATTCGCATGGATTTCAAGGTGCTCTGGAATTCCTGAGCATCATCAACATTCGGCAGGGTGATGTTGCCGTTTACCAGGAATCGGTATTTATTGATGTCTTCCAGAAGATATGTACCTGAAGGTGGAAATATGGTGAAAGTATCATCATGGCCTCTAGGGAGTGAGTCCCCAGTTCTTCATATTTTTTTCTGTGTCAGACTTCGGACACAATTCAGGGACTTCCATTAGAAAGCAGTCACAACCCACAAAACGTGATCACGACAACAATGATCTCAGAACAGCCTTCACGACTTATAGTCCATCTCCCGAAAACTGATTGGGCGTGTCCTTCGAACTTCGGTGAATGGCGAGAGTGAGAGTACGTGGCGAGGGTGAGAGTGTGAGGCGGGGTGAGAGAATTGAGAGAGTTTGATACACGTTTATACAAGTCCGTAGGACACGCCTACTCAGTTCTTGGGAAATGGACTTTAACTAACTCGCGGCAAAGACTACCTGACAGCATGAATTTCAACCCGCTCGACATTCCTGTTGGAATATCTGAAGGTCTACATTTCTCCCTACAAATCATTCGCTTTTATGCAGTTTAATTTGGTCCAGAGACAAATTATCAAATTACAGCGACACATTATGAAAAACCGGTTTATCCACCTTACTTTCAGCAAAATTCATGTTCATACCTTTTTTCTAGCCTAAATGAAAAGACTTTATCCAGCGGTCAATACTTTTGCCATACCCTGTACACTTCGAGCGTAGTTTTTCACGAAGCACTCCTTGAAAAGCAGTTGGACGATTTTCTTAGTAAACCGGGAACTTCGGACAGTCCAAAAAAAACCTACTGAAAAACACTCGAAACATGATCATTTTTCGAAATCCCCTGAGCGTTTGCTGTTACATGGCGATGATGATCTCATCGAAGCACCACGGTCAACATATCCGGTTTATGGTCTGGTCTTCCTTCTGTTTCCGATTCCTTCGTTCTCAAGAGTGTTCTCGATTTTTCTCTACGATTGTCGTCCCATTCGCCACTCAGTGTTTGCTTCTGTTTATCTCTCACCTATAGCGCCACCGCATCGTTGACCACAAACAACTCACAAACGCAGCACGCTCTCCTCTTTCTCCCTCCTCCACCGGATCAGCAGCTGATTCTCTCACGATTTATGCGGAAACGTTAAGACGCTGGGCAGTTCGCAGAAGCAGGATCCCTCGGTGACCACGCATATCTCACGCGTAACGCATGTTTTAGCGCGATATGATGAGCCATATCGTGACTCATCTGGATCGCGCGTTCGACCTAAGGCGCGGTCGATTGTCCATCTATATCTCTCCTCGGACACCTGATACCGACTTATCTTGATAGACCGCGATGTACTTGGTCCAACCGACCGCCGTTCCTGCCTCGTCGATCTTCGAGACCACGACGACGACACAAGTCGCCCAAGTCAGCCTTGATGATGTGACAGTCTCTGCGACTCCCCGCGATCGCGATTCCCTCGCGCACCTCGCGCTCAGAATGTCGCCGTCTGTTTATGTACGCGCCCTCCTAAGCGCGAAAACGATGTCGCCACACTCAAACAAGACACCGGACGATAAATAACACCTTATATTGACCACACCTTCGCGTTATCGATCGCCAGAAGGTCAAACAAACGTGCACCTTACAATACATACGCGGGCGAACGAAAAAGAACTGCAGAAACCCTTCCCTCAAAGAACACATCTTAAAAACCATGAACTTCGTTGGCATTTTACTGATCAAATCGGAAAGAACAACTTAAAAGCGTTTCGTGACTGATCATACCTTTTTCGGCAGGAGTGGTACCGCGCAAAAACTGATAGAAAACGTGAAAACTTCGTTCTTCTGGCGCTTGTCGTAATGTTCTGGACTTTTCGAGCAAATAGAATTCAATATTCGCTCCTGATATATACCCAGACATATCGAAATTGATGCGAATGAATTTACCCTGGAACATGGTACCATAGAACGTGAAATTTCAATCCACCACAGTAAATACACTTACGAAACGCGATGAATTGTCATTCTTCACTGTTTTACTGTTACCAAACGCCTCCAGAATAGGATTTGCTTGCAATAGTTGATGTTCTAGTTCACCCTAGATTGAACAGTGCATTACTGTAAACAAAAATATAATTCCAAAAAGGGTGATTTTGTGGCGAGCATGATTACATCGCAGGGAAGACTTCTAGAACAAGCCTTCTGTGAGGGCATAAGGGTTAGCACGAGGTCAACGACTGTTCGAAAACAAACGACTCAGGTAAGTAACAAAAATACCAACAAAAAATTACAATAACAAAAACAACTACACGTACACGAACATAAGTCACTTTTACATGGCAAACTTACAATAGAATTCCGATAAACGTCGTGCTAGAAAAGCATAACGATCAGTATTGGTCTCATCGCATTTGAAACAAGCAAAAAAAATTATGAAAACCATAGCTGCACTTCTGAGCTTGGACAGACCCCCAGGTAAACAGGGTCATGGTATCTCACGAAACCACACGGTGATTGGGTTTCATTCATACTCTGCGACACAGCCGTACGGCACACGATGTAGGCTCCGCGTTGGCATGCCTGCTGTCGTGCACGCGAACATTTCGACTGTGGAGTTACGTAATGTGAATCGAACGAATGTATCGCAGAGTATGAATGCAACCATACCTACAGTCAGAAGAACACCTTGTCTAAGCTCATCTTGCAACAGCTACAGTTCCGCGACGTGACCCATCAAAATTCCTACTTTTGCGGGTGAAGGAGCTGGTTGAGAACCTCCTTTTGATCGCGTTGCACCGGCAACATGAGCCAGATATTGAATGACCTTCTTTGTGTTTTCGGTTTTTCCAGCACCAGATTCTCCCCTGAATCGAGCGCTTGTTTGTCCATTACACAATTATTGTCCATCATAAAGACGCAAGACGGATAAGGTACACTGAATTACACTCAAAAACTCACGTGCAAAGAATAGACTGGTCTTCGCGATCTGAAAAAAAAAACACGTAATTTACATGCAGCTGTTACGTTCAAAACAACTGTTCAGCGATTTAATCTCAGGGCTACTCAACTGCAGCGGTCGTTCTGAAATGATCGTCCGTATGAGAATCCCAAAACGGATTTTTAGTGGGTCGCAAATATGATTCATAGTTCTGGCCTTTACAAGATATATTGCTGTCTCTCAACCATTTCACGCATAACTGTTCTTGCTGGCATGAGGTCATGCTGACCGAAGGAGTCCTCTTAACCCGCAAATCGTCAAACTGTGGATCTTCATCTATTACCAAATGCTACATGTCAATTGTACAACAAACAGGGACCAGTGCGAGATACTCACCTTGTAGCATTGAACGATACGCGGAATCGGCAATGGCGAATATGTGAGGCGGCATTTCGTGCCTCTTTTTCCCTTTGAATTCCTCAATCAAGCTTTCCGAATAAATGGGCAGCCGCTTATATGGATTGATAACCACGCAGAAAAGACCCGAATACGTCTAAATAAGAGCACTCCACCTAATCGAACGAATTAAGCACATAACGAAACTTCAACTCACATAAATAAGAGAACTAAAGTAACGCTCCTTGAGATTGTGCAGAACGGACGCCTCGTTCAGGTACGTTAACTCGGACATATCCTCCACCTTAACAAGAGTAATAGTTCCATAGTAATGATAAAGATATAATTCCCACGGACCTTGTCAAATTTGGGAGGATTCGCCTTCTGGACGTCATCCTTACTAATTGTGACCGTCTTACCAGTATCGCAGATTTCGACAATTACCTCATCATTCGTCTCTTTTCTAAATAATTGAGACATTTTCTCTGCAGAAATGAGGATAAAACCAAAACGTAAATACTTGATGGATCCGGCAACGAAACCGTCCTTCTCATGAGGTACCCAGCATAGTTTCTTCCCAGCCCACTCGGAGGCTCGTGCTGGGTCGGCGACGGCCGCTCTCTGCACCTGCAGAAAGCGAAGGTCCGACTCCTCCATGTGCGGCTGCAATGGGACAGAAATGTACTTTCTAAAGAATTCACGATAGCATCTCATTGAGTGACATTCCAACATAAAGCATGTGATGAGTGGCACATATAAACACACGTAACACAGAAATGTGACCGGCAGTAGATGACGATAAGAGCAAATAGAGGTAAGCTAGTCTCACGAGCAGAAGAGGCAGAAAAACGATCCAACGAACAGCCGAAAGAGAATGAGTGGACATGTTCAAGTGTTCGTCAACATATTGTTGTTTGAGGAAGTTATGATAAACGACGACGGTGTTATCGTGTAAGTCGGTTGTGGGGGGAGAACTACGAAGCACACATGCACACACGGCCCTCCATAGCACTGCCAACATGGTGGATGATTTCGGAATCAGCAGCATCGGGGCAGACCGCCGCCATCGACCATGTCAGAAGCACCCTGAGTAGTCGACTGACTTCGTATAAAATGGAATCCATCGACCATCCCGTCGACATGCCACGATGACTGTTCGTGTGCGCTCCGTCAAAATATGCATCAATCACGTGGTTAGTCATTGCGAATTCCGACCGCTTTATTGTAGGCGAATATTCAGCAAAACGGCTTCAACGCAGCTACAACTGATAACGCGAAACACACTGCAGTTTTCACAGTCCTTCCGAACACTCATGAACCATGAACCAATCAACACTCGTTCTAGAATCATAGGCACCAATCACGAACATCGACGGTATCTACTGGACTGGCACTCAGCAGCAGCCAACCATAAACTTCGCAAACGTCGATGATACTTTTTCAAAGTTAGTAATTACGAGAGCGACACTAAAAACGACAAGAGAGGACGACCTTGACAGATTGCATTCCTGAGCGAGCGAACGAGTGATCGCTGAGGGAATAGCGAAAAAAACCCCAGCCAGCCAGCACGACGAGGGACGCTACACACCTACTATTGCACATTCACAGGAACCCTATAAGACTTGGCTACTAGCTCAGCCGTTTACTGTTCTTCGTGCTCTTCCACCCGCCATACCGACTCATGAGGACAATAGAGATACTTGGGCTCGTTCAGTGATCTTGAAAAGGAACACGAGGGTAGCTCAGAATGGTTTGCTGAATGGCAAACGTTGTTCGGCGCCAAGTTCTCGACAAGAACTATCAACATAAAGTCACCGTGTAAACATGTGAGCAAATGAATGTTCCACTATTCTCACACACACTCACACATATTCGGCCCGTTTTCCAAATACCGAATACAGTTTGAGTTGATCGTTGTGCGAAAAGCGCGATGTGTGCGTACGAGTGCGAGGCGAAGGGTTAGCAGGGGCTGGGGGAAAGGAGAGAGGGGGCGATGGGGGTAACAAGACGCGAAGGCGGGAACAAAAGGTTCGGGGAGTGACTCAGCGCGACATGCATCGACCAGTTGACTGACCATTAGAGATGGGTGCGGCGAACCGGATAACCAGAAATCGCCCCCGAACTATACCCGTCGTTTATTTCAGTGTGTTTCCTTGTATCTCACAGTTTCAGCCGGTTCTGAAACACAGAAGCTTCTGCAGCGAGCTTTTTTACACCAGGAGTACACTTAACCTTTCTGTTCTCCTGCTAAACCACGAGCAAGACAAGACATATACACAAAAAGGGCACGGCTCGCTTATCGCGCTGGTAAAAGTTTCTCAAAAAACTAAACAGATCCATAAAGTATGCCGTAACCTTCCACAAGCATCGTCAAAGCATCACACACTTAAGTTCGGAGCAAGGTAATCGAGAACAGGGATCCTTGTGGCTTATCCCTGGAGCACGGGACGGTTCAAGCGGTCGCACTAACAGAAATGAATAGCGATGAGGTGGCGAGACCTCCTCCGGTGCTGTCGAGGTCGCGGTGTGTGCAGTGGCCGGCGGTCGGCGCTGGCATGAACCCCCTCCCAACCTTTCGTTTCTGCGCCCTCGCAACCCCGTCATACAACAGTTGAGCGCTCAAAAAACTCGAAAGCGATGATGCCCATATTTGCTCGATGGGCCTCATGCACACGGCTTATACGTGTTATGAATCACCGTGGGCACCGACTGTTACAACATCATGACGAGCTCGAGCTCACGAAAAGCCGCAGCCGAGCGTGTGCGTGAAGGAGGAATAGCGTACGACGTAAATGATCATTAGAAACGGCGTAACGGGACGGAGGATGAAGCCATCGTACGGATCGGAGGAAAAACGACCGACAAGGGCAGACGAGAAGGAAACGATGGATGAAGGGATAATGAAAGTGTGCGGCGGCGGCATGGCGTGTGGTCAGCAGCGTCGCCTCCGTCACCTCGCACAAGGTTACTCCCATCATCAGAACGCGGAGCAAGGGTAAGTAAAATAGAGAAGGGGAAAAGGATGCGGGCGGGGGTGAGGGGATTAATCCTGCCAAGAAAATAAAAAAAGAGGGATTAGACGAAGGTCCGTTTTGTCCGATACATGGATTGATAACGGAACACCCGAATGCGCCTGTGAAATACAATTTCCCGAACGAACAGCCAAGCCACCTGACGGGCGATATTTTGCAAAGATTCCGAGTGCCCTGCACTTACCAAGTGAAAAAAAAACAAAAAAAAAAACTAACAGAATTTAACGTTTTAAAAGATAGCACGATACGCGCGAACATGGATGACGACAGATCAAACGTAATGCAAATGTTCTACACAGTTCCGTGCGTTGGAGGCAGCGTGGCTGGTTTGATGGGAAAACGCTGTTACGCTTAACAAGGTCACTTAATGTACATGAACAATGAAAAAAAACAATTACTGGAAAGGCTAAGAATATCGTCATGAGTTGGAACAAAACAAGAAAAGCTCGAAATTCTCAGCAAAAAATAACTGACGAACCAAATATTGGAGATAGTAAACACGAGTATTCAAAAATGAAAGAAAACGCTTTACAAATTGCGAGGTTCAGAATGATATGCGGATCAAATAAACTCTGCTGGGCACAGCTGGAAATAGAACGTATGGGAAGTGACTGCCACAGGGAGGAGTTTATAGAAAGAGAACTCAATCATTCATCAATACGTCATCAGGAGAATCAATGGAATGCGATATGGGGAAGTTTGCTGCTTCATCACCAGATAGCAACCATGTGGAATCGGTCTGGTTTACTGTGTTTGCGATAGCAGGAAAAAAATTCGCAAACTGTATTGATAGAGTGTGAAGTAGTCTATAGAGCCCAGAGAATTTTCTCACACTTGTGCGCTGAATTAAACTTGGGTTGAACTAGGGTTATGATGCATACTCATACTTACCCTATCCCTATGCTGTGCCACGTCGGAGAAGACAAGATGTGAGTTTAAAGATTTAAGAGGCGACGTAAAAAGTGCAAACGATTTGAAACAAGGGCGGTGGGGCTGCGGAGAGCAGATTACCATGGAATATTCGATAATTTAGTCGCCGTACCGTGATGGCAATGGTGACACTAAGTGAAGAATGCAAATCATACAGACCATGAGATGATTAGGACACGATTCTAAGTGATGTGCAGGTTGGATGAGCTGTAGCTCCTGCTCAGATATGTTGTGTGACTTGCCGAGAATATTCCCAACGGCCCTACGCGATATACGTACACGGTGTTATGGAATGTATGTATAGAGAGGTGCAGCGAAGGGGGGATCGTCGGGACACCTCAAAGATACCCACCGTCTCATCATATCGAAGGTCATGGAATGGAACAACAACAATCACAACAAATCAATCCGGACATTGCAATCGATCGATGGAACAATAGGGCACAAATCGATGGAAGGTGTGAAGCTTTGTCGTAAGGCCGACTACAGGAATGCGGTCTGGCAGGTGAAGTCGTTATCAGAGCTAGCTCTACATAATTCGACCAGAAGCAGCCAACTATCAGCCCAGGAATGCTTCTCAAGAGAGCACAAAAATACCAATCAATAAACTCACCGTGAGTAATCAATGAGTAAAGAGTGGGTTGAATCGAAACCACACAGCCTGCACGTTCGCCCTTTTGCGTTGCGACGTGCGGCGGGCGCTAAGCCGCTATTTGAATTGCGCAATGACGCCTTCTTAAAGGCCCGGTTGATCACTGTCATACGGTAGGTGGCCATGGCGCACGCATCTCGACGAGTCCATGGGACGCTGCTGGCCAGCTGCATTGCGATGGAACTCAGCATTCGCGAGCGTACGGAGATAGTGCACGGAGCGCAGTTTTTTTTATTTGCTGAACAGCTGCGATTCGATGCATTTCTATGGGGAAAATAGCTATGAGGATGAGGTGATGATGGTGTGAGAATGACTAGGGTATGGTAGAAGTGTGAAGTGAGGAATGAGATGTGAGAAGCCTCGTCAGTGGGTTTGGGCTGTATCGATGTTCGATAGTGTGGGAGGGAGAGGGTGAGAGCGAGTGCCGCCGGCTCGCCTCGTAAATGACCGCCGCGCTGACCAGCATCGTGCTCTGTTGCTTGACAACACTGTTTATTCTGCAGATTTCCGTGAGTTTTTCATATGTCCCCCTGACCACTTGTGTAACATTTCAGAGCGCCGAGTGCAGCCTTGCTACTTCGAAAATAGTTTTTTTCAAACTGGTGTATTACAACAGTGACGATTGCTGCGAATTCCATTTTCACTGAGTTATTCGTACTAATTCTCAGTTATGGTATTCTGAAGAGTACCTGTCGATTTCTGCGAATTCCTTACTGATTTTGATCACTCGAGAACCGCTAAATTCACAGTTCAGTTGATTCCTGGTTACCCAAATACTTCACACAATTTCCTACAGTCACAATGATATTCTTCTATTTCCCTCCGAGACGAGGTTGTCGGAGAATTTTTGCGACATTTTAATTTAGCAAAAGTTTATGGAGGCTCCCAGAAACTTCAGTGAGTGGGTGATGGTGATACAGAGAGGTAGTTTGGGACACTGAACACTCACGTGGATTTGCAATTCAGACGCTCGGACAAACGGCGACTTTTCGAGATGACCTTCATCTGACCGGGATGAGGTGCTAGCTAAACAATATGGCTAAACCTTTGATTTCCTACATTATAGCCACGTAATTGAATTTCGGTGGCCTCCAGAGTTTGTAAAAAATCAGTAACCTGATGAAAAAATGACGAAAACCTTGAAGTCTTCAGAATGCTCTGAGAGGTTCGGAACCTACTTTGTCCTTCTCGGGAGTGCGCCTGCCTTCATTTCCTAGCTACTTCTAATTACTCAGACTAATTAGGTCTTTATTTAAATATCGTCGTACTGCAAATGGGAACTGAGTCGTAGCTGTGGTCGCAATCTGGCTCCACCCCTGTTTAAAGCGCACTTTTCTACGTGATATGAAACAGTTGCCAGCAACGTCAGCGCTGACGGATGAGGAGCTGAAAAAAGCTGTGCAATCATCCCTTAAGCTAATCGCACTCTCATAAATGCGAAAAGTTGACCTAGAGTTGACGGTGGCGAACGAAGTGCCAAAATAATCTCTCGAGGCTCCAGTTTCACGTTTTTTGAATGTTTGGGTTCAGGCATATTTACATTTCCCTAGGATTATCTAACTTGAAACCGAATCAGAGTCGCAACAAAACTTATGCTACGGTAATATACGTGGCCGAGAGATCCGGCATCATGTTTTGAAAATTCGTATGCATCGAGACTCCTAGGCTTTTGACTGTAAATCTTATGCGGTTTGAAACATGCTTGAAGGCGCACTCCACGTTCGCCGAAGCTAGCGACTCGACTGGATCGTCATTGGCAGGACAGGATTGGGAGCGCAACGCAACGTTTGACCTTGCTATTCCTTCCTTTTGTAGGGCTGCGTTTATACATCGCAAATTGCGACTCGCTTGATCGCATGTGTCGTCGTGGGCCCTCTCACCTAGGCGTGCTATTCTCCCTACGCAGCGCACGGCAAGTAAGCGGTAACAGGCAAGCATTGCATTTTTGAGGAAGGATAAGCGCGCACGACAGCACGTGCGATTATGCGAAAGTATGGGCCATGTACAAGCTCAACCTTACATACATTTCTCGAACACCAGGTTTTCTTGGGAGCATTTCATGGTCGATGGCTTTTAAACAACATATTAAAAATCTGGACGGTTTTAAGGGAATCGTGAAACAGTGAAAAACAATTAACGATGAAATCGTAATGAAATTCTGTTCAAATGATTGTACTTACTATAGCTTCTTAGTCTCGGTGGTGGCTACAGTTTAATGTGCAGAATGTATGGCAAGCCAAACCAGCAACAGTATTGTTGTAGTCTCAATAGAATGGCAGTTCTGCCAAGTGTTACATCAGCTTTTATGTATGGGCTGAGGAGAAGCTGTTGATGATGAAGACGTCGACAATGTGAATCAGCTATTCATTAAGGCATAGAAGCGGCCAAAGAAACATTTTGATATCTAAATGTCATCTTTTGTTAGAGCGCAGTAGAGCATCTCAGTCGAGGATGCATTAGTTCGGTTTCAAATGTAAAGACACAGATTCCCAAAAAGGAAAGAGGAAAACTCAGTCATCTCTTATAAAGAGGTAAGGACATTAGGCCACACCTGGAGTCGAGGATCCCTCGACAGGGGGTCGTATTTGACCAGACGGAAGGGGGAGGGGAAGGGATCGTCCCTGCAGAGGTTTGCGATGAGCCCTAGAATCTGAACTCTCAATAAGCAGATTAGAAGCGAAGCGTAATTCTCAGCGAAACCGTGTAAGGAAATGTGAAGTGAATTTTTTTTTGCTTCAGCTAAGAATTCATAACAATAGAACACACTGCGACTATAAATCCGGCAGCAGTTTCTGCAGTTCCTGGTACTGTAGAGGTCAAAAAAGGGACGTATTTGATCCCCGTGGAGGGGGTTGTACTAAAGCGACCGTTTTACTCGACTTTTGAGAGTACCCTGAACTGCGTGGTAGATACAGAGGTGTGCATCAGGACTGTCCAGCCAGGTTTGCGCGCGTAGAAGCCTTGCTGGTTCTGTTGTAAACTGGTTGTACTATGGAGCGCGGCTAGCGCCTCCTCGCGCGATTTGACCTAGTTAGAAAGCCCTGGCGCACACCCGTAGTTCCAGTGATCATGAATCAAAAGAATTGCTCGTAATTTTCATGAGATGAGCATCTTACTTGCCTAAAATAGTCCGTAGCAATGGCATTCCAATTGTATTTCAATACAGTGATGAAGCTTGCCGACATAAAATTACGGTACAGACCATCTTGGCACATTTAACGACCTCCTTAACCCTTGCGCCTGCTCCGCTATTTTACTGTATAACTAACTGTTAAGAATGAAGTAGAAAGCGGTACTATCTAATAACTTTGCTCATGACTTACTTGAAAGCATTCTTTGTTCAGTTAGTAGTAATTGACTTTCAACACTTTGTGAGAGAAAGGCTTTGAAACCTTACAATGGCGAGTTTTCATGTAACGTGCGATTCCAAAGAGAATACGAGTAATCATTCCTCGTTCTCACCCCGAAGACACATCCCACGATGGTACCGCATCCGTAAAGTGTCTCTGGTTAGAGGGCTTCACAAACTACTGCCTCTCGCATCCCCCCATCCCTTTGTACGATATGGAGGGGTTGTGGCCGAAACGCTTCCTACTGAACTTCCTCCAATGGTGGATACAGGGAGTTGTCTCCCACTGGCTTAGAATGTGCCTTAAACGCCGGAAGGTGATTACAACTGTCTGGAACTGCCTGCAAGGTAGTTGAGGGCGCCTGATATTTGGAAATGATTTTTTTCTATTTCATCTACACTTAATCACTTTTACTATGAAGTAGTGTAATAAAAGTGAAAAGCTGTGAATTCCGCTCGTGCGTCATTCATTTATTTTGCTTCCGTTTGATAAGTGTATGATAATATGACAGCCGTATGCGACGAATGTTAGCAAATTTCAGCTATTCAAGGATTCTGGGGCTGATATTATTCCAAACTACGATGCGCCCTACATGGCTTATTGTGCGCCCGTTTTTGATTAAAAAAATGTAGTGAAAAGAGGGATTTCGCGCTTCAATGCTGGCCACCCCTCGGATGAGGATAGCCATGGGATTTCAGTTTCAATGAGCGAATTCGGAGTAGAATGTGGTATTAAAAAGCTCAGATGTGCTAGCAATGACGGTATCGATGAGACCACTTCTGCCACTGTTATGCAGCTCACTGTCAAGAGAATAGGGTCAGCAGTGTATAATACGGCCAGATGCCGTCAAGATCGCCGGCTCACATCGGTGTGAACAGAGTAAAGCGTGGAAAGTTGCCGCTTTCAGTTCTATTATTATGAAACTGACGTCAACGAGACTCACACTGTGGAATGGCGTCGAACTCTGGGCGAATGCCGATGTCCGACGACAGCTGCAACGACGACGACGGTGGACCCCAACTGCTATACTCGTGCCGCCATCACTGACGATACCACCAACGCTTCTGCTGATTCATTGCAATGTGGCGAATGTTTTTCGTGCATATCGACGCCAGTGGTAGCTGGAGAACGGTTCGATCGCATTCCATCTCTAATGCCAGGCTTGCACGTGTCATACCAATTCAATTTCCAGGAAATCCGAGATGGTGTTCGCTTTCAGCACGAATCATGCAGCTGTGAACAAGTTGCTGGTACTGATCGGATCCATACATAAGCACTATCCGTCCACGAAAGTTCTCCTCTACGATACTGACGTTGGCAGTGTAGGTTGCTTCCCTTACATTCATTCGAGTATTTGTTCAAAAAATGATAAAAGAAGGAAACAAAAGTAAGGCTTCTGTTATACCTTGCGAAATTGCAATCCGCACGATCGCAAAGTCGTCGTGCGCCCTCTCACCAGGATGTGATATTGCCCTTCCGCAACACTGGCCTGTTACAACTCACGGGTCGTGCGTTGCAGAGAGAAAATAGCACGCTCAAGTGAGAGTACGCACGATGGCACATGCGATCGCACGATAGTGCGAATCGAAGTTTCGCAAGGTATGGCCACAGCCTAAGGCTAAACCAATTACGTGGAATGACTAGCTTTTTATTTCTTCCCTCCAGGACCTACTGCAGAGGCAACTGATTAGTGTCCGAAACGTCATTGTGAAACCTGCTGAAATTGCAACGAGACACCTTCCTGGTGACGCAGACGAATTCCAAATGAATGTCTTCTTCATGTGGGTAAGTTGCTCCCAGTTCCTGTGAAGGCGTGCAGAGATTTAGGTGAAAAATTCTAAGCTGAGCTCAAATTGATGCTTGAGGGCACGTCGGCTCTCTTCAACTTTCCATTCCAGACTCACACCATACCTATCCATCAGGTGTTAGTGTCCCCTTCATGAATTCATAAGTGCTAGTAGGTGGCTTCCTTAAATCACTCTATAACTTTTGACTATGTACAACTTCGCAAGTAATGAAGCGTAAATCGTTCACATTTCAAAAACCGACTGCTTCGCGCCGCACGCGTAAGGCCGCGTTCATACTTTGCGCCGGCAGGGCGCGGCTGCATCTTCAGGCAGCGAGACAGAGTGGAACGGTGGAGGTGCAGAGACGGCGCAGACATCGAGACAGGATTGCACAGGGGGAGACACAGAGACACGCAGCCAGGCCTTGTTGCCGGTACCGCAAAGTATGAACGCTGCTTAAAACTGAAGTGCTACGGCGGTTTACGCTGCCCGAATAACGTCCCCTGAGAAGCTCCAGCACTGGGTCCTATGTCGTGGCTTGTTGATAGATCAGATGTCATGACTCCCCATCAGCCTGCTATGCTCAATTTTTATTTAATCGCTGCTGTTACTGATCTTAGCTGGGCGATACGTTATGTGTACATTGGGAAGCCGTCATTATTTCTCGAAGAATGAATTAGCGTTAGCCACGAATAAGTCAACACAAAATTATTCCACTGCTCATTAATTATGCAGTTTTTTCATTAGGGAACACCACAATGAATACGAGCCGATGCAAGGTACAGTGTTAGTTATCAGAATCATTAGGATCTAATTTAATTTGGAAATCGATTCCGTATAGCAACTGTGTAGTATATGTATAATAACATGTACCGCAATATTTTTGTAGAAAGCTGTAATCGCGAAGAAGGTCAAAGTCATACATATGTGATGAGACCCCCACTATTCCTGGTTAAGTCGAATGTTTTTTTGAGTGCGCCCTATGGCTGAAGTATCGATCAAAACCACGTGTCTGTTATGCGTTGCGGTCACCCACATCAAATGATACGCGTACTTTCGATAGGAACTGACGTATGGAGTATACAATCTATTGCACAATACACCGCCTGCAGGACTTCTTTTTTTTACAGTTAACATGCTTTGCCTTCCTGAACTCCACATTGCCCCACTTCTGCCTTGAAGTCGGTCTTTACAGGATCATTATTACAGGATGCATTGAGTCAATATAAAACGGTGCTCTGGCTCAGTGACGATCTCGAGTTCCTATCGAGGAATCTGGACGATATTTTCAATAAAACAACGTCGCCTATAACTACTATCGGTCGTGAACACACCGCGAACATTGGAAAACACGGTAATCCTCCATTTCCTCCATGGGATATCGCCCTTTACCAATCCATCCAATGTACTGTACACGCCGAGATTGTGGTTAGAATTCTTCGGATCGTACCGCATTCTCATTTGTGAGTTTAATTTCCTTGATAAGCAGCACCCCATTGGTAGGTTTGTAGTACTTTTGGAGACCTCGCCCACGGACTCATCGTGTCCGCAGCTCATAAAAACGCCCTAACGTCTACTCTTTCAGCATTTGTTCCCTACTTTCCTGGCACGTTCACAGTACGAAATTACACGTTGCTTCTATTGCGAAGGGGAGCCGGAAAGGCACTTCAGTGGTGAGACATCGCTATTGTTTCCTGTTACTTGCCGTCTCATTGATTGCGTAGGAGAGCTTGCATAAGTGGTATATTATATGGAAACGTCCGTACAGTCATGCCCTATAGAAGGTGAAACATCCAAGAAAATGCTGCCTATGTCAACTGGGGTTGACGAAAATTGTCAAGATGTAATTGCTGTTCCTACAAATTTGAATGCATGTAGAGGCTTTGCAAAAACATATAGAACTGGGCAAAATTCAATCTCGAAGACGGCATCAGGGGTAATGTGGGTATTGAGAATTCAAAAAGAAGCCACTTACATGGAAACAATAGGTCTAGAAAGGCTATCTGTGGCGAAATCCCGGGGAAAAAGGGCGCCTCCGAGCTGTAGAAACGGCGCAACGGATAACAGCTGACGCCTTTCGATAATCGACCCCGCCTCCAAGCGACGTGATTCCTGGTTGGCTGCGATGAGAGCGGCCAAGGATATGCGGCAGAATCGATGTTATTGCGGAGCGCTTTTGCAGTTTTATGTAGCCTGAAGCTCACTCCAGGAAAAAGATGCTGTCGTATTTCCAAACATTTCCTTGTGTTCACTTGGAAATATGCCAGTGGAAAACCAGTGCGGACCACACGCCTCTTAAGGGTTGGGCCTTTGGCAATTTCGTTCCGTTTTTACACCATCGTATCACTAAGCACCTCGACTTTCATATTCACTTCTTCTTGTACTTTTCGTCCAAATGTCCCCTAATGCTGCTTTTAAAGGAATGCAAAATTATGTGTGGTACACAAGCGGCTACCGTAACATTACCATGACAGCGAGGGCCCGCACGTGATTCTATGTCGTGGAGGATGCAGGCAGACAGACAGAAAACAGATGACGAGTGTTTCTGTACGTGGGCGCCGCGTGAGCGAGCTGAACCCCGAATATATTGCGGAGGAGTACAAGGCTTAGAGGGGAAGGGGGGATTTCATTGGAATTAATATCTACAACATAGCACATTTAGGTGTTACTGGAGTTACGGGGGCCACTCGACTGAAAATAAGTCGCGCCCCATTCTGCTTATAGGCACTCTCAAAATTATTTTATGCCTAGATACAGCTAACTAATTGAGAAAACGATAGATTATTCTTCCATCAATATATTACGGAAAATTCGCTACAATCAGACTAAGCAACCACATGCGCGTATCCGCCTAAGCCTGGGATAGGGAATCTCCTTCTCCAAGGCTTAGGCTAACATAGGATGGAAAAAAGCACGAATTTGCTTCATCAGAGTAGTTTCTATGCAGAATTCGAACTCGATTAGGCTAGCGCTTTGACTTCTCTGCGTTCGATCCAGGGTGTGTACCCTTATGTCAAGTTTTCGCACGACGAGGAGCTCGTGCGACGCAGTGTGTACGAGCTATGCGCGTCGCTGTTGTTGGGGCATAGAACGATTACACGTTAATGCTTGGGGCGCGATACGCAGTTAACTTGTAATCGGTTCAAAACCCTACAACAGCGCCTTTAGCTCATGCACATTGCTTCGCTTGCGACATGCCACGGTGCGAAATCCTGACATAAGGGTACACACCACTCGATCCATAGCGTTGGAGACGCAGAGCATAGTGCACTGCCCCCCCCCCGCTCCTCTATCTCCCGTAGCACCCATATTTATTTATCCAAGCAGTTTCCGGACGCTCCACACATTTGTTGAACGCCTTCGCGAACAATGGCAGGCAATGGTTATGATCGGTTTCTCCAATTGAAAGTGTCGTGGACTGTCAATTCCATTATTTTAGGGTAATGAAGTGTGCCGCGGAGCCGTCACGGCGCTGCTGGGATTGTCGTGACGCTGACGAGGAGCCAGTCGACTGTATGCCTAGTCTTTTATCACGTCTGTCTCTGGACACACGAGTTGAATATCGTCCGATGAAAACGAACTCTGTTCAACATCAGCGATGGGAGCCAACGACTTGTGACGGACGTTGCATCGTATACACTTTTCTCGCAGTCACACTTTTCCTCCTAATTGCCATAGCTGTGGTACTGATTATGTTTAGTAGAGCGACTAATAAGTCTAAATAGTTTTTTTTTCTTGAGGAAGTGCGGGTGAAGAGCTCATTGTAGTGTAATTATCTTCCGATCTCAATTGACGGTTTCATTGTTTAGCAGACATATTTAAAATCTTTGTGTGAAAGGGCATAGTGAGCGCAACGCAAAGCTGTGATTGGTTGAAGCGTTCGATTGACCAATGGGACGCACTTGGTGCACACATTGTTGTCCCCAACCAAACAACATATGAGGAGTGTGTCAGCCCACTAATAACCCTATTCTTTGCCTAATTGTACGAAACTGGGATCTCTTAAACATTTATATAATAATTCAGAGGAGATTGATCGTTCTTATTACCTTCAACTATAATTTACTTATTGTGTGTCTACTAGATTAGATAGTATTGTTCTACTAGCAAACGATGCTTTACCACCTTAACATTTTGCTGTTATTTCGAATGACTGTGGTTATTAATCTTTTACTCTGTTGAGAGATAAAGGAAATAAACTATTTTGTATCGATCGGTCACTTTTTGGGATGCGCCACGTATGTTACATCCATGTGGGTTTGTAGTGACATGAAAGCAATTCACTCTCCCTGATAGTTTGCCTGGAAGTGGAGGTGTCATGTACAGGTGCGCAAGTGTTTTCAACCATCTGAACGAGTCTGGTACCGATACGACGACGATTGAGGGATGAGAAACTCGTTTGCTTTGATCCGGGGTCCATGCCCTTCCGAAGTGGCGGCACTCGTCATAATTCCACAGCACCATCTATTCCAACAATATCTGAGCTCTTTACAGCGCGTTTCATAAGTATATTATAACCTACTTCACATTATCTGTACGATCGGCAGGCCCCGACGAACCGCTCTATTCTGCAAAATTTACAATTTTTCAAATCTGCCGTGCAGATCCGAGTTTGAGCCTGCTTGGTTTTCGTCAAAAGTAAGCTTAGCAATATTTATCGAAGATATGCAGACTTCTTTTTTGAATTACCACTTTTTGAAAGGGCACTTCTTCTCTATAATATCCCACTTTATCGGGATTTTGGAAGTGTGCCCACTCTTATGAAAGGTATATGTGAAATCCAGGTCTTAGAAGTACCCGATTTTTTGCGTGGCAACTCAAAATTTCAAAGACTACAAGCATGCTGATTCTGATAGTTCTATCGGTCAACGATATGAAGTTCATTGTGGTGTTTTCAGGAGTGCCGGAAAGTACGCTAGAATTTTATTTTTAGACCGAAAATGTAAATTGGGTTCCAATATGATCCCAAGGTGCATCATGGTCAGGAATGAGCTTCTGAAAGTCATGAAAGAGGTCCTGGCACGTTGGGCGGAGCATTTGTGGTGGTGGGAGGAGCTTGTACATTACATGCATGCATAAACTACGATCTGTGGAGAGAGAGACAATCTGGGATGGGTAGGGCATGGGAAAAGAAGTGAAGAGCACACATGAACTAAGTTGAGCCCTGCCCACGACGGGCGGTGGGAGCACCAAAACGTTTGGTCCTTGGATCAAAATTGTTTGCATGGTTCAAAAATCGTCCAAGTGTGAGGAAAAGATGGGCTAAGTCAGCCATGAGTTCCCATGAAAGGGCTTGGACACAGTGGGAGGAGCGCACCCTGAGTGGAGGTCCGTTCAACAAAACATAACTCGGTTCAGCGCAGCCTTGAGACCAGGAAAAAATCGGCAGAAATGGACAGTGTGCAATTTATTTCATACACACTCAATAAGAGAAATACCCACAATGGGCGGGGCGTGATGTGGTAATAGGTACTGAATAAATTTATAAAAAAAAGGCTATTCCGATCGACCCACTGACGCTCCTGATCACGCGCACAGTAGTGCGCGCCAGCGATTTAGTATACTTATAAAACGCATATTGCAACCACCAACCAAAGAGGAGGTCAGCGTGAACAGAATTAGAAACTTTTCGAATTATTGTTACAGTGGCTTCCGGCACTGCCGACAACACGTGCTGATGTTATTGACAATGAGAGACTGGAAACTGCCATTGACAGTCGTTAGACTTTGGAAGAACAGAGGTCATGATTGACGTGACCAATTCGTTTCCGACAGAGGAGAAGTGGTTACCTGGTGCTTAAGGTCTGGATGATTCTGTTACCTGTTGTCCCCGCTTATAGAAACAAAGCAACCCCAACCAACTGTCAGCACAGGGATGATGAAGAGAAATGAGAGCGTGGAATGATTTTATGATCTCTCGACGTAGCTAGACCATATGCGATCAGTGTGACCATGTAAATAGCTTGTTTACTCCATTTGACAATGAAAGTGTTCCTTCTCGATCCATCTCCACCGGATCTCCTCAAATGGACTCTCAGAAATCCGTTCTCGGTTTCACAGCAGCATCGTGCAGTACTGTGCGCTGTATATCCTGAACTAAATTGAAATTCCTCCATAATCCAAATTCATTTCTGATCATCCTTTACCCTTGAAGGATGCGAAGATTTGTCTTTGCAAACTTACACCCACGTCCCATGTTTTGAACCCAATGTTGATTTGCTTCCCACTCTGCATCCATACGTAAACCCCGCCCCTTTGCTTACGAGTCTTCGCAGCAGCACTGTTCCATACTAGCCCCGCCTCCGCGGACAGCACTTTGAGGAGATGTGACTCAGCCAGATTTTACTTTTTTCGCATAAAACCTTGCACGTGGCTGTAGTATGCATACGCAACAAAACCAAAGGGTAATAAAAGAATCAATTTCTCGTGCACGATTCCTTTTAGGCTTGGTTCTCTGAATAGCACGGTGTTTGCTTGTGTAACTATTGTGGAAGCCAGTAATAAGGAAACAGTATTATTATTGCCGAAACTTGATTGATATCATCATTTGTCGCTTACATAGAACCAGTTCCCATCACTGCGTCATCTTTACGCGGTCGGAAAAGTCGCTACATAATTCACAATGTGGAACCGTGACCACACATTTTGACTTACCCACGGAGTACCTCCTTACTGCTTACTTCTCTTTGTTTACGGAAGCCCTTCAGCTGCATTCATTAGCCATTTGGAACTTTATTCTGTATTCATTATTGAATTACATTATTGAATTTCCATTGAGTCACTGGATCACAAATAAGCATAAGTAGTGTCGCGACAGTGAATGTTGTTCTAAAGCGCTGATTTGTATGCATTATCATCAGCCGTTCTTTGCGTTTCCCCCTCACTCAGACATCTTGGACATGTGACTGATGTTGCCAAAGCATTCGATGAATCTTGGATTTACATATGTCGCTTTCATTCTTTTGTTGTTTTCTTTGCGTTGCTGTTATCTCAATTCTACACATTGTGATATGTGAGCTATGGGCAAGACCGGGGCTCCGGGGGCACCGAAAGTCTCATCCAAGAAGTCCTTCTACAGCTTGTACAGCACAGATCTTACGAATTCTTTGTAATAGTAAAGACAAATAAGGACGATATAGCGGGAAGTAGATATTTATAACAGAAAAATACCGGAGAGATATCTAAGTTAAGATTACTAGCATCTACCCGCAACCACATGGCTTACTGTAGAAACTACTGTACGGGTTACTGTAAGATCTCTGGACCGCCCACTGCTCACGTTTTCTTTCGAGGGCTCTGATGATCTTTGATTTAATGGATAAACTACCACTGTAATAACAGTGACACGCCTATCATTCGTCTACTTCCTTTCTGGCCTCCAACGTGGAACAAAGCACTGTCAACCCTTCAATAAAATTGATTTAAACTTCAATCTGAATTCATTAAGACCCTTCATAGTAGTATACGAAAGATCTGATTCAGCAGTACACCATGTAGAGGTCACGGCGTTCACACACAGACGTATTCAATGTTCTTGAAAAATCAATATTTGATTTCAGATGTTCGTAATGCAAGCAGCACTCTTGGCAATATGCGTAACAGGTCAGGGATTCTAAAAAAGGATAATCGCATTGTTCGAATACGGTATTGCGGGACGACGAACCTGTCCCAGGTCATCCTAGGATCTGTCGCGGATGCACTGTAGGAACAGCCGCTGATGCGAAGTAGCGAGCGCGACACGAACTTTTCATGATTGATGTGGTGGGGAGTGTGAGGTGAAAACTGAGCAGTACGACGCCGCAGCGGTCCCTCCTGCACTACACCCATTATCTACGAATCACGGCACGCATACGAAGAATGATCAGGTAGTTGAACGTATCGAATTCATCGATATGGCAATTTGTCAACGACATGTTGCACTGCGGATCTTGTCATTTGCAAAAATGTGATTTATCGTGTCATTGCAAATGGACGATAAGGACAAAAACGCAAGAGAGTTGTCGGCCCGTTTTATTGGATGGTGGGCAACAACGATTTCATCAACGCTTTGAGATGTAATCTCGAAAATGAGGATTTGCTGTTTTTTTTTCGTTGCTTCTGGATAATGGTCAACATGAAGTACACATAACAACATACATACTTCACTCCCTTGCATAGTCTGGGGTCCGGTCCGGGTCCTTCGTCATCCGGGGCGGAGTGGCTGAATGGTACCTGACTCGCCATGGAATTTAAAAGTACTGAATTGTACTCAGCATAGACCATATCGATGAACTGAGAGGGTGCCGCATTTGGAAAGGAGTTAATCAGAGATGAACAAGTTTATCCTTTTTTATATTAGGTTGGGCCATAATTTCTGTTACACTTTTCATTTTTCTTGGGTAGAGCTGTGGAAGCTTATGGAATATTTGGTAGTGGCGGGGGAAGGGGGGGTATATAAAGCGGGTGAAAAGGATTACTGATTAAGACATTCGTTTTCTATTTATATGGCTTCAACAAGCAGTGAACTACGATAATTTGCGAGAGGCCTCCGGCTCTTTCTACTTCACAATCAGCCTCGGTCCCTCAGACGCAAGGCTCAGCAACTGGTCACTGGCGTCGAGAAATGGGCCCTCCACGTCAACTACCACCATAGTCGGCAATGGCTGAAACCGGGCAACTCTGGAGATCCGACGCCGAAAAGCAATCTGCACTCGAAGAAGACCCTTCTATGCGTCTGGTGGTGCGCAAAGGGCGTTTTCACTGGGAACTGTTGCCATCCAACACGACAGTCACTGCCGATCTCTTTTGCAGGCAATGGACACCGTATTTGCATAAATTACCGTAAAAATGGATCGAGTCTTCTTCCTCCACGACAACGCTCGCCCACATGTTGCAAAGTTGACGTATCAAAAGATCCAGGACCTTGGCTGGACGAAGCTCCCCACCCAACGTATTCTCCGGACATGACCCCAACTGACTACCACCTATTACGATCTCGATCTCTGAGCCACTTCCTCGACGGACGGCAGTTCAAAGATGACGACGATCTCAAGAGCGGGCTCCAGACTTTCTTCGACCGGAAATCCACAGACTTCTACAAGCAAGGCATCTCCTCATTCGCTGGCAATATGTATATAGTTAAACATAATGGTACATACTTTGTTGACTGAGGTTAGACACAAAAAAAATAAATTTGAAATTTCTCGCCATGTAGCAGAAATTATGGTTCAACCCTAGAACAACATGGAATATCATTCATTTTGAATTGCGAGGTGTGCATATCGATTTCTAGGAATTTGCGCTATATCGGTAAAGGAAGCATACCTATCCGATGCACAAGCGGCACGACGTCGAGGAATGTTAAACGTGCGATTTCGTCCAGTGATGCATCTACGAGGCACTGATGATTGGGTAAGGACACCTTTGCTGCGCTTCCCATTTCCAGCACCTTTTGCTTAAAAATTCGTTCATAACGTTACTACGAACTCGATCGCAAATGACGTCATCTCTCGAGCTTACCCTTTCTCAGTAACGAGACCCTATAAGGATTTTTAAATTAGGGAGACATACTACATCTAAATTCTTCAGTTGCCTGTGGATTCGATTTCTGGTTGACCGTTGTGCAAGTAAATTTCAACACAACTAGTCAAATGTTACTGGGAAAAGCAACGTGAAAAGGGTGTGAACTGTTAGGACCGGATATCACATCGAGGTGTGCGGCGTACGGCGCGATGCATGCGAGCTAGAGACACCCTTCGCCTTACTACAACATCCAACTACGTACGGCTCCTCTAGCTTGCTGCTTGACTCACCCGCCTCAGACGCTGTTATGTCCAGTTTTCACAATACACAGCCCGATGGATAGGGCTTTTGAAGAGCCCTGAAGACCATCAACGCTCACGAAGGTCTGATGAGAGAACTAGCTAGTGGGCGGGTCCAATTAGGTCACCGCGCCATTCGACTAGCGTCGCCGCGCGCGCTAAATGCATTGGTGTCTAGGAGAAATCGCCGGGTCTCGCCGCTTAACGTGACCTTGTCGGCGGAACTGACGCACGCTCTTCGCTGGTGCAATTTCCATAGAATAAGGGAAGAATGGAAATTGAAGGCTTTCGAACGGAACGGTGAATTCGTCCACTCTCTCCTCCTTCGCATATGCACTGCATTGTAACGGGCCCGCTTTCCGTGATTAACAGCAGTTAAGGCAACTTCAGTATATACCGTATTTGTAGCAACTGCAACCGTCATTCCCACATTTTTCTTCGAGCCTTATTTGAGTAGTCGATAATTCAGCGGGAGCAAATATATGAAACTCACTGGGAGCGACGGATAAATAGAAATCAGGTTGACTCTTTGTATCGGTAGCTCATTCATAGGGCGTTATCAAGGACTCTATGTGGTGCGGAATATGGTCTCGAGGTCTGCGCATGCGTATTAATATGGCCGTTTTCTGCTGAAAACCAGTCCACAGTAGAACATGCTGACCTGCTGGAGTAAACTTCCATAGTAAGACAACTGTACCGTGGCCCAGCTTTTTATGGTGTATTCCATTTCAGGTACGTTTTGAAAAAAAAGCCGCTGTATACGAGACAACATAAAATCAATTCTCTTTTTTTTCTACCGCAATACATATAATCGATTTTGTGAGTAAATCATATGTTTCTATTCAGCGGAAGCAAGTTGGTATGGAAGTATTGCATAATCAGATGATGGACGAGAATGGTGTCGTATTTGATGTGCGTCCTCCCACGAACAACAAAGTTCCAAACTTATTCTCGAGCCCAACCAACCAGGGCTGAACGATGCACCGTGTTGTGCCGTAAGATCTCCTACATCATAGCACTTACGTCCAATTTTGCTTTCTGAAATCCATGTATACCAGCAGTTCTGTTCTTTCTGTTCACATGAAGCCGCGTTCATACATTGCGTAATCGACTCCTGCACCGGCGGTGACGGCGTCAAAACAATGTGCTCGACGTCGGCACCGGCGGCGACGGCGTCAATCTCATAACGCGCTCTAGTTACAACAACCCATAATTCAGTATGATGATCGTGGAGAGAGCCGGCAAATTCGAATCTTAGCGAAGTGTCAAATGGAGTGGATCAGCGGAAACCAAATAAATAGTGGAAACAGGGGACTGAGCCTCTTTGGCACTGCGCCACTATTCGAATTCAAAACATCGTTTTGACGCCGTTGCCGCCGGTGGTGGCGTCGTTTACGCAAAGTATGAACGCTGCCTAATATGTGATGTTCTACTGTTGAAAGCGGGATTTTACGCGAGGTTATTATCTGCATTTCAATCGCCTTCAGGTGTCAACTTGAATTGTGGGTTTATTTGATCCATGTTTTGTTTACTTTCCATGCACCTCCTGTATCTTCAACGCATATCAAAGTACTGCAGTAATGTTTATGCACGCGTGGACACCTCTTCTGCCTTATTGATTGCTTCCACAGAGACAATACCTCTTCAGTCATTGTAATCGGCGTATTTTTTGTCATTATTGTATGTATAAAGTACTTGTAAACGAACGTCAGCATCAGCACTTGTACGATAGACCTTCTTTGCGTAATATTCACGTCTGAGTGGACCGCTAAACACAGCAGACGTCGTCACACAAATGCAGATGAGCAGAAAGTTCAGCACCGAACGGGGATCGTACCTGTAACCATACTTTTCGAACCCATTGTACACGAGACTCCGTAGTGTGAAGGCGAAGCACGATGCATGGAATTCGTGGGTAGGTGGTTCGAGTCCCCCTTGCATTTCACCCCTAACTCAACATCCTCATATGAACATTGACATCTCGAAATCAGTGAGAAAAAAATCGAAGCAGATGCTCTTCTCATTCTGGGAATCAAATCTTTGATCAATGTCCGACTAATGAGGATTCCACTCCCTGGGTCCGTTTGATATAAGATTCACTGGTAGGATGAGAAAAGTCACTAGCTGACAACTCACTACGTGGGTCAAATCACATTCCAATGCAATTCTGAGCGAAGGTGGAATGCATGGCACAGCCCAAGGATACACTAGTCAATTTCCCGCAGGATGTTTCTGTAGCTAATACTGATCCTCCACGCAAATACTTGTCGCAGTTTTTGACTGAGAACATCCGCCCATCTTCGAATGTCGATACTGGCCATTTCCCGTGGTAATCAGTGAGAGGCGCTTTGTCAGCCTTTTTTCATTTTGCTTTTCATTTTGCTTTTCTTTTGGAGACAGGAATCTGACCAGGACGGGCTTTCATGTTTTATGCTCCCATAACTTCCTTTCAAATGACTAATTACAACGCTGGGGCGCCCAATTAGTATCATGCTAAATGTTATATTCCGCACCTTTAATTATTTAAATACATAAGCATGACAGATGATTTCAGCTATACCTGGTTTAATTTTCATTAGCCACAATTTGTCCATGATTTCTGTCGAAATGTGAGTGCTGAAAGGGAATGTATTGGTTTTGAGCAAGATATTTTTAGAGTGCGCCATGCTTTGTATTTTTGCTTAATATTGTACTGGCACTTGAATGACCTACATAGCGCTCATGGGGGAGAACCGTTGTTCAAATCAGAATTTTTAAGCTTCTCTTCTTTTCTCCCTGTTACCGATCCTTGAACCAAGAACCATGGGGTCGGGCTGGCATCAGTCCGGAATGTCAATAGATTATAGAGTTTAGAAGTGAACTTAAATTTCCGCTACTTCCTACTCATATGAGAGAGGCGTGGAGATGAAACCATGCAAAAACGAAAAAAATTGAAAAATAAATCTCCGGAAAATTAATCAAAATTGGACCAAGACTGTCTTTGTGGTCGTCACAACGCAACAATACAATCCATCAATTGAATTCAACGCCGTTTAACCATTTCTCATAAAAACTTCATGTTTGCATTCGCGGTCACGTTGCCAGGTATTACACGGCAGGCACAATAAACTCCTTTTGCTCGTTCACAATCAGAAAGTGGATAGTCATGTCGATGAATGATTATTCAGCTTCTACCTCTGCCCAGGAATGTCTACTAGATCTACTGGTCCTTTAAAATTACTGGTAAACTCATTCATTAATGTTCCCTGATCGGTCGATCGATGAGTTGACCTTGATCCCGTCGGCCGGTATTAACCCTCCTCAACCGATGCTGGTGGCCATTTTAAATCTTATTTGACACTGTTTCCAGTAGCGCTTGACTATGTTCTGCACTACTTATCCCATATATTGGGCTTGATATTGATACTTTCTATAGTGTGCTATGATCGATCTATCTCACTTATTCGGTGGATACCTTACGAGCAGCTCAAGAAATGCTGGAAATCCTCGACTCTACGACTTTTATGAAATATCTAAATGGATCAGAAGCACTTGAAAATATCACAAATGATTTTGGAATCCAATCCGACTAGCTCATGGTGCACAGTGATGCTCTGATTACCTCATAGTTCCTTCATTGTTCTTCCATTAAATTCGATCCTCAGCTTCATTTGATAGGGAATTTTTGGAAATTCTAGCTGATGGCAGAATTGAATTTACTTGTTATCCGGGTCTGTGGGTGGGTTAAGCCAATGGGCTTCAGGGTACGTGGACCCTTTCTGATCCCTGCCCCTACCATCTCCAAGGGGCTATAACTACGCTTGTTCTCTCGCGACTGCTTACAAGGTTGGGAGTCATCACAGGTGGTTTTTTGTTTTATTCACAGCAAACATTCCCCCTTCAATGTGCTTGAATTTTTTTGTCGAACGACGAAAACTAATTTCATACAATAAACTAGCTGTATTTCATTGGTCTATTGCGGGTTTGAGGTGTTGCTATGGACGTGGGTGGCCGGCGACACAGCTTGTTGAAGTATCGATCGGCCTCTGCTAAAAGGCAAAGTGTCGTCAGCTGATAACAGACCAAATGAGTTTGAGGTGAGAATGAGCTCTTTGGGTACGCCTTTCAGCGCTCAGCACTCATTAGACGTCCTTGCAGACCATTCACCCTCAATTGTTGTCAATGCTTAAGTACTGTCATCGGATCGCTCTTTGCCACGCGCTTCTGCCTACTGCAACACGTAGCCATTGAAAACTGAAAAGCCAGTCTCCAATTAATTGTTTCTGCCGTTAAAGTTGGTTTTCACGAATGTTTGGTCGGTTTACCCCTTTTCACGATGGCTGGCGCAGCATCACATTCAAAGGAGTGAATGCAAAGGCTTCCTGGGACAGGACGATGTGTCAGTTGCCTTCCCTTCTTATTACTACATTTCATCGGTTGCTGCCGTCGATTACTGTAGAGAAGCTACTGTTTCGGGACCCATTCGAGATTATATTTTCGTCCCACTGATGCTTCCTAGTTCTCACTTCTCTTGCGGTTCTTTAAATATGCAGACCATTGCGTAATTTAAATTTTGATATAATGTCAGTTACGCAAATTAAGAGAATGTACCCAATGTCAGGAGCGTAGCTTTAGGTGTCGCTGTAGCTGGTGCACGCATAGGCGCGCGGCAATTGGAACGCGCGTCCCTGATGTCTGCTATTTGACGCCATTTCAAAGTTCAAAATCAGTTTCATCTCTCCTCTTGAAACCTGAAGATAGTTGCCCCACACCAAGTATGGCATAATTTTGCTGTACACAGGTGGGATGGGACCCACTTGACCTATCCTAACACTTTAGGGTTTTATTGCTGCTGTTGAATGGGTGAGAATCAGATGGGTTAGGGTTTCTTTATTTGGCTTTTGTGCCAGATTATGTTTTCGGGTTAGCTCTTCTGACATCAGAATCGTTCTAAATTCCCGCGTACGGGCTCAAAAGCCAAGCCAGCTGTTTGCTTGGTGGGTCTCGCGTGTGCCTATCGATTGTAGCTCTCTAATTGTGGGTGGTGTGATGTCTTCGCCTTGAGGTAAACGCTGTTTTATTTTTTTATTTTCTGCACAACCCGACCTCGTCGATTCTCATGTTCCTCCTTCCCTCCTTTTGCTCCTAAACGCACGGGCTCACACGTCGCAACTCACCCAACAGTCATAAGCTCGGGTTACGGTCAGGCGGGAGTTTTGCCTGGAATTTATCGCGTGAAGCTTCCTAAATTTAAATCCTTAGCAATACATCTTCATCGCCTTTTTTCGGTGTGAACTGAATCCAACGCATATGATATGTACGGACAAGTGTTGGAAGGGGTAAGTGCCCTATTTCCATTGAAATTTCTCGAATGTATCATTTTGATTTTTAAAAAGTATTTGATTGTTGTCGAATTCACTCTCCGTGATTTATTATATTGATTCTTGATTTACGGAAATGTTGTTTGTTTCCAAGTTATTTCTAGCATACTGCCCCTGTTACAGCTTGTGTGTGCTGCTCATTCTTTAAAATTTTTCAATTTAGATGGCCGCTCTCAACTATAAAACTGACGACAGCAGTGGCATGGTATTTCTGTCTGGTAATTCCCATCCAGAACTTTCACGGCTCGTTTCAGAGTAAGTGGTGACCGATGTTTTCAGTTCTTGATCATGAACTCGACCTGAATTCTCATTATATTCATTTTAATCCAGAGTTATAAAAGGATCCGCCCTCCATAGAGCATGGGTCCTCACGCGTCTCGCATTCCATGTGTGTGCAAAATTTAATCTTACAAGTAAAGGGAATATGTGATACTCCAGTCTAACCCCTATAAGTAATTTCGCAGTACTGCGCAGTAAAGGCGCGTTAGATAGCTAAGAAAAAGGCCTGGAAAAATCGGTTGAATTGAAACAAATAGGTTTGGAATGTTCCAGTTGCCACGTGGTGAGAACCCACTTGACGGATAAGGTGCAGTTCTTTGAAAGTCGCATTTATTTTCTCTCAATTTTCGTAAATTATTGTTGTTTAGTCGGCTCGGGATTCGTCAAGGAGAGGTGATCGTTTATAACAAGACTAACAGAGGTTTGTTCAATTTTCGTACTTATTTCGCAGAAATTTAATGGGTTTCTACTTGTTTAGAAACTTCCGTTGACATCAAACAGTCAGTGCGTGGAAAACATGTTTTTATTCTTCAAAGTGGCTCGAAGTATGTTTGTTTTATAATATTGATCTATTTATTTATCTACGATGGTTTTCTTGTGATTCGTTAGACCCTCAGATGCTTTTATCTGAATTCACACAAGTGGGGATGCCTAGTCTCCCTGTAGGTTAGCACAGTTCCCAATTTTTATGATTTCGCACATAGAGCGGTTTACCTATAGTCGCACTCGTCGAGCAATCACTACAGTACCATGTCCTTATCCGTGATGGGAGCACTCACCAGATCGATTGCGTATTCGTCAAACTGATGAATCGCTCCCCTTCATCACACTTCGATACCAACTCTACGCTTGGTATTTATTTGCATGTTTTCAAGAAATGTGAATAATGATGTCATGGAATTGCTTATTCTTATATACGCCTGCAAGACTTCGATGTCGAAGACAATCACTGTTATGATGCCGTATTTGCCTTACTCGAAACAATGCCGTATGCTTCGTCGGTCATCCATTCCCATGAAGCTCATTGCTGAAATGATATGTCGTGCTGGTAAGTGTTCAAAGGTTGTTTTCACGGCTGCTATGGAACTAAGGCGCGGAGCAAGCTTTGCGAGCTCTTGATTGGTGAAAAACGATTATTAGCCAATCGTAATATCAGGTGCTGCATGTCGATCGAATTCATCCCTGTTCTAGTTGTTAAGCAATATTGTTCAGGTGCATCACGTTTGGTGTCACTGGATCTTTACAAGAAAGAAATTCAAGGATTCTTCTCGATTCCTGTGGATAATCTCCGTGCGTCACCATTTCTCCTCCAGTATATCAAAGAATATGTGGGTCCATCTGTTTACGAATGTTTCCTTTGCTTTTCACATACGATTCCTAGTTATTGCTCTATATGGGTGCTATGCTTTTTTTTGTAGATTCCCGACTACAAGAATGCGATTATCGTCGCAAAATCGCCTGGCGTAATGAACAAGGCGACTTCGTATGCGGATCGCCTTCGACTTGGTAAGTTGTCTCTTTCTTGTGGCCATTGGTGTTCGATTGTGTAGATTTAGTTTCTCGTTTCATTCCGACGCGATGAATTCATATCTTCTTCCCAAAACCTCTCAATGAATATGTCAGCTATCTAAACTCTATACAGCTTTAGGGAGTGAGTTTTATTTATTGTACATGGGCGGCAGGTATGATTCAATTAGCGCGAAAGTGTTTTTGTTTCCATTACTTCCTTCTGTGTTCCGAAGTAAATGAGGTACAGCCCTGGTGCAATTCCTATCTCTCTGAGGTATAGTCATGATCCTCACTACATGTAGTCATATGTGAGGCGGCGACTGTTTGTCGCGCGCGCTCGTGTTACGTGAGTTGTGCGCTGCAGCGCTCACTCATAGATTATCATCTCATAAGCGACTAAAGGAACATGAACTGCACATCAGAGTGCTTCCAATTTTCGATTTAGAAATTCAGTGAGTATGAATGATTAAGCATTTCCAAAAGGTTTTGCTTGAAGGTTCAAAAGGCATACCTCATTTATATGTTCTCTACCAAATATAACTATTCTCCTCTGCACTCACGCAATTAGATAGCGGAAAGGCCGCTGATGAAATCGGGCTATTTTCTTGATAACTGCTGCTATTTGGTGGATAATCTAGAGTGGATCAACTTAGAGTCTATCATTAGCATTGGATGTTTTGTGTGGAGTGAGACTCATAGCGATTTTCATCTCACGACGCGGCGCCTGTAGCGCGAGCGTGTCTTTGTGACACTGGAGCTGTTGTTGCATTTTGAGTTTGTGCACCTTCTGTGTCAAATCTGGTTAGTCTCTTCGCTTAGGCCGCTTCCATACTTTGCGCACCGACGCCGTCACGCGCGTGACGCAGGCACGCGCGTGACGGCGTCGGTGCGTAAAGTATGGAAGCGGCCTTAGATAGTTGCTAAGCTCTGCGGTGAGTGCGAGTCGGCCCACCGCGTCTCCATGAAACATGTCTCACCGGTCTGCCTGTGCCCCGGTTGAAGATTATCTGCGTGAGCGGTTTTTGATCTAATTTGATTTGACGGTGCTCACTGTACTGATGCAGTGGGAGTTCGAACCTTAAATTTTTTACTGATATGTGTACCCACCCATGCGAATGAAATCACTTTATGTGGAAATAGTAATAGTAGAACTCAAGCGCATCGCCCAGCATGAGAGATATCCATAGCTGCTTGTATTCAAGTCGACCGTTTTGCGAACACAAGCTCATTTTCGTGGTATCGCACTGTGACGTGGTGGCACCTAGATTTATCATCAAATGCCCTTCAATTCCTGAAAGACGATTCCACTTTCCTGTGCGGTCATGGTTACTCTCTCCTCTCAATTCTATATTTCTATCTCGTCTATTTTGGTATGTGTGATGAGGTTGTGTTAAAATACTTTCCCTCTCACACTTGGTTGAATGCTATCGTCTCCACACTAGCACAGCTTTGTTCAGGTGTGGCGGTCATTCATGGCGAACAGAAGGATTCCGAAGAATCTGGTCTGGAGGATGGTCGACAAAGCCCACCTCCGAACTACGCACCATTCGAGCTCTTCCCTTGTCAGTTTGGATTTCATAGCACGAAGTCTCGTTTCTTGTTGTTGTGAAGCAGCTTTCATAAGGTCGCATTCATACTTTTCGCGCGCGCCAACGCCGGCGCGCATTTTAACGTATTGGTCGCGAGCCTGCGTTGCGTTGATTCTGACAGCCGAGTATGAATGCGGCTCGATCCCACTGTGCTCAATTGCCCTAATTGGTTGTAATTCTAGCGCAAGAGCCGAAACAGAAACCTCCGTTGACAGTGGTCGGAGACGTTGGCGGGCGTATCGCCATAATGGTGGTAGGTGAACCGATTTGTTGAAGTACCCTGTGCTATTCGAGGTGTCCACCTTGCCTGACAGTGAGAGTAGACTGCAAAACTTCCAACATTTTTTTTCGAAAACACTTGAAACATTCCAGGATGACATTATCGACGATGCCCAATCGTTCGTGGCTGCTGCCGAAGTACTGAAAACTCGTGGAGCGTACAAGATCTATGTGATCGCCACTCATGGTGTATTGAGCTCAGATGCTCCAGCACTCCTCGAAGCTTCACCGATTACTCAGGTAGGAGATAGGAGTTGGTCATGCGCGGGGCCATATTAGTAAGAATAAACGTTTTTCAAAAGAACGATAGTAGCAAACCTGCTGTAGAGTGATTCTTAGTTGCGCATCGCTTGCTAGAACTCCTTATGCTAGCCGCGTCTCAACCGCGCGCGTCCCTGTAGTCGGATCCGCACATGAGTGGATTTACTGGGATACAACCTGATGCCAATGCCATGTCTAAATTATTTTTCCATGTATGTCATCATCTACTATTTAGGTGATCGTCACGAACACAGTACCTCATGAAGTACAGAAAATGCGCTGTCATAAAATCAAGACCGTCGACATTTCACTGATGCTTTGTGAAGCTGTTCGTCGTATCTATCACAATGAGTCAATGGGACAACTGTTCCGTGATATCACTCTCGATGACTAGTAGTATCACTTAAGAGCGGTCATACTTATCTAGTGTAGTATATGTGTTAGTGTCTAGTAACCGTAGTGATTACTCGGATTATTACATATAACTTTGACTATTCGAGCGTTCTTACCTCACAGTACTAACCAAATGTTTGTTGTCATCCCATACTATCCCAAACCATTCGTGTTCTGTTTCTGACGACGTCACTTGAGTAACATTTTTGACTAAAACATGTCTTTTCAGTACTGGCTAAGTCAAATCACGCTCAGTCACAGTATTCTAGTATTTAGTAATTGGCTTTTTATTGTTGTGATTTTATTGTATTTTATGGCAAAAACTCGCCTTTATTTTTAGCATTTTGAAAGTGATCGTTTTTCTCACTTCTGTTCGTTTCAGTGTTGATGGAGCTTCAGAATCAAGATTACTGTATCGTCTTTGAATGCGTTTTGATGCGTGTATAACGTGAAATAGGGTCAATATGTCAGGCTGCATGTGCATATTTTTCAGTGTTGGTATAAATGAAGTTCTGTCAGTGTACTTGTGTTGCCATGCAGATTTAAAGGGTTTCGTGGTATAAGCTACTATCACATGAGGAAGTTGCCAACAGTAGAAGAAACGAATTCACAATGACATACATCTCCGCAGATGGACCATGAAATTTGGCTTCGCAAGTTCTAGTAAGGACGTTCATGGGTGGAGCCAATTGGCTGCAGTCGCTCAACAACCCTGTGGCTTGGGGTAAAACAGGCATGGCGTTCGACATCTAGGACCGAAATATGCTTTGAGTGGTTCGCAACACGTTTCGTTGCCAACCGAGAACTCGATAAAGAGCTCAGAAAGTAGCAGTGGAATTGGAGCTTTCAGCTAAAACAGTGGGACAAGAGCAGCGGGGAAGCCCCCTAAATTTTTCTGGACCGTAACCTTCCCTACTATATGTAACACGCTTCGTCTGTTTGTACGTCCCTCCGTCCCTCCGTGCGCCCTTTCGTCCGTCTGTCACGAAGTTAGGTATAAATATGATAAACGACCTGTGGAGATGGGGACGAGTGTGGTGTAGGTAGGGCATGGGACGGGAAGTGAAGGTCACATATAGACCAAGGTAAGCTCCGCCTACGGTGGGCGGAGCGCGCTCCGGAATGTTCCATTTTCAGACCGAAAATTGTTAATTGGGCTCGAATGTGTCCCGAACGCTGGGAGAAGATGGACTTAGGTCAGCGATTAGTTTCTGAAGGTCAAGAAGGAATGCTGAGCATAATGGGTGGACCATTTTGGGTGGTGGGCGGAACTTGGACGTTACATGGAAAACGACCTGTGGAGGTGGGGCAAGTAGGAGATGGGTAGGGCATGGGACAAGAAGTAAGGAGCACCCATGCACGAAGTTGAGCTCATTCCACGGTGGACGAAGCGTTCACTAAAATACTGAGTCCTTAAGACAAAAAGCAATCTCGATCGACCTACTGACGCACTTGGTAACTGGTATTACAATATTACAATCGCACCTCTAAATTGAAGTTCTGCATGAAGCACAGTTCGATTGCAACCCTGTACCTCACCCAGCTAGCAAGATCTGATCACTACCGCCTCTGCATTAGTCTTTTGGACTTGTCGGGCATGTGGGCGGGATCCATGAGACCACCCAGCAATGACTGGCTTTCTCCTTTATCTGTTGAAAAATTTGTAGAAGCGCAGCATGGATTCCTTGGTGATTGCTTGACCTGGTCCTCTAACGTGAAGTATTCAAGTACGAAAAAACAAGGAGTTCGATATATGTTATATGTCCTTTATTTCCTTTTAAATCTTTTTGCATAAAATTGATCAAAAACTGCGTTCGCCTCAGAGACTCGGGTGGATGGGCACTTTGCGCGAGTTCGAATTTTGACTGTAGTCTAGTCGAATAGAATCGATGCGACTAGACTACAATCTACAAGTTCAAACTGTAGTGAAAAGTACTGAAACTCCGATTTCATTACATACTGCGGAAATGTACGAATTTCAGGCCAAGATCGAGATTCCTATAATCGTTTCGTACATGCGACAACATTGATATAGGCATCTCATCCATCACATTTTACGCGGCATTATCTCGGCTGATATAAATTGATGGGATTCGGGAAAGTGTCAAAACGAAGAGGACGCAATTCCGCCGTGGTTATCCATTCATCCAGCACACCCCTCAATACACCCGATCCAAATAGTGCAAAGTGCGAATGGTCGAAAGAGTCATCAAAATGATAATAAAAGTGGCGTGATAGGCCACGTTTTGAAGATGGACCAGAGCACTTTGCAACTTTTGTTTTGCGGTTTACTTCGTGATATTCTTACTAGTAATACCTTGTAATTTTGGTTTGGCATATTGTTCTTCATCTTTCTTTATGATGCGTTCTTTCAAAAATTAGAGTTTCAAAAACGTTCTTCATGATAAAAAAAAACTTTATAAAAAAACTGGTTGGCAGCTTTCAATGAAGGCTTCAGTTATCTGTATGAGTTTCGGAAGTCTGTAGTCAGTGTCGAACGCGCTTTTACGTGCTTTTCGCCGTTTTGATTTACTATTTACTCAAACCTATCGCGAAAAGGTCTCTCTTCCCGCTCCCTTCGTGTTTCCTTTCTCTACATCTACACCTCATTACTATCCATCGGGTGCTAAACTTAATTCTGACCAGTGGCAAACATGGGATGTAAACACAGCTTAATAGAATACATCTCTTGCTGAAAATTATCATAGTAAAAGCTACGACATTCCTCCAAAATCTATCATAAATCTACCGCAACTGTTCGCGATCTTTTCCCTGTTTCTTTGCCGCTATAGTTCGAAGAAGGTGATTTCGACGTCGGACGAAATATTCCGGCGACGTCTTTCGACAAATGTGAATTAGCTGGTCACCGTTAGGATTTACAGAGAGGAGCTGGGCAAACTGAACGAAGAACTGCTCCGGAAATGACAGAAGTAGCGAGTAAGCACCGCAAAGTCACACTCCTGCGTCGCGCGGCCTCACGTTTCAAAAATGTTAAGGAAACTCTCTTGGAGCTAAAATGAGGTATCCTCTCACACCCAACCTATTCTCCAGACATAGCCCCTTCCGACTACCACCTTTTCAAAGCTATGCAACATAGCCTAGCCGGTACTCGGCTTTGCAACCTTGAAGAAGTGCCAAAGTAGGTGAGGGATTAGATCGCTTCCAAAGTGCCAACTTTTGATCGCGATGGTATAGCTAAGTCGCCAGGTTTATGAAAAAAGGTCATAGCTAGCAATGGAATATATTTTGAATGAAATCATTTGTACCACTTTTTTTCAGAAAACGTGCTATTTTTGCGAAAAAAGTGCCAAAATTAAGTTTAGCACCTAATGCATAACTCTATTTCCTATATTATTCATTTACTTGTCTCTCATTTGAACTAAAGGGTAAGTGGTAAATGGTATCATACTCGAATGGCTGTGAAGGCTTCCGTTTGCGAATATGTAGTCCAAGGGGTGTCCTCAGGGGAATAAGCTAAGCTGAAGCGAACGTTTCATCATTTCTGGATCAAACAGAAAGGCTTAGAATGAAGCAAATGTTTACCCAGGGCCAAGTGATATATATGGCTTAAAGTGATGCACTTTGTAAATATTTTTGAAGTGATATTGCCTATGTGCTGTTCCACTGTCACACAAACGCAGACATAAAAACAAGTGAGAAGCTGAGGCTTCTAGTCATTGCTTCAGTAGGAATTTGTCGTGCAGTCCATTTCGGAGCGCCTGATAGAGTTTGGCCTACGGACTTGGGTGAGAGTGTATGTTTCCGTCGCACACTCTCACTCTTGCCACGCGCTCTCACTCTCGCCACTCACCCATGTCCGTAGGCCACGCCCTCTCAGGCGCTCCGAAATGGAGTATAAATAGGGAAATGAATGAATAAACCGTTTTTGCCATTTGAAAGGTTCTTCATATCTACAGTTTAAATGACTATTTGTTTTACCTCTGGTAACGCCACATCACTGCTTTCATCCGGTATCAGTGCCAGATTCGTTTGAAGCTTGCCATATCAGTGAGCCTGAAATTATTCGTATAATTGAAAGTGAAGAAAATAAAACACGAGTATTTTGTGATGAACCTTTGATGTGACTATGTAATGTGTTCCAAAGAGCACACGTGCTTGGTCTACGCTGTATGCTCAGAGGGGTGGTTCAGCAAACATAGTAGACACCAAATCTCCTAGGACAAACAATTGCGAATGAACCCTTCGTCTGGCCAAGTTACGCGCTATTTAGCGTTGCTTCCGGCTACTGTGCCATTCGAGTGAAGTCAAGCTGGACGTTTGGCTGCTTCACATGGCGCATTGCCTCACTGCGTTCACCCTCTAAAGTGAATCGCTCATGTGTTCTTGTGCCTGCATTGGGCCACGACTATTGTATATTTGGGGGCTTACTGCGCGCCCTCGATGGCGTCAGATTCCGAGATCCCGGTCAAACGGATTAGTTGTTGCCTCATGAGTCATCTAATTAATTTCTCGGCAAGTTCATGACCACCATAAAAGTGAAAACCATTTGAACGTACCTGTTGCAGTTTAAGTGCAGTGGTCTGTCAAGGCCTATGTATTCCATTTCGCGAAGGGGAGCAGCGTAAGAAGGACAATCAGTCAATAGGGGGTGATGGGTAGGTCATCATGCGCTGGGTGAAAATTTCTATATACTTTTCATCTGTCATTATCAAAGAGGAATCGCAAATAGTTTCTTCTGTGGTAATTTGTTGAGGCAACTCTTTCGTGAAGGTTACTTGTAAGCTCTGCATACCTTTCATTGACCTATCGATCTATCGTGTTGAAATTTCTTCGATTTCAGTTGTCGTGTTTTAAAGTGCTCTGGGACTGGTGGGAATCTGCTGGCTGGTTCGATGCAGTTTATCCATCCATTGAAGTAGTTCACAATCACTCAACTTGGTCACATTACTTCGATTCTAAACTCGCATGCAAGAGAAGTCCATTTCTTTGCTGCCGTTTGCCCTTCCATATGAGGCTCGCCGAAAAAACCTCTCCTTCGGCTTAAATTAAACTGACTTAGCCGCTGTTCTTCAGCAGCCTGGGCTCTCGCTAAACGAACAGAGATGCACATCGGGAGAAGGCGTCCCGTAAAGCCGCATTCATACTTTGCGGTGCCGGCGGCAGGGCGTGGCTGCATGTCTCTGCGTCTTCTCCTATGCTACCCTGTCTCGTTGCCTGCATCGTCTTTGAACCTCTTCCGTGCTACTCTCTCCCGCTGCCTGTGAGCGCAGCCACTCCCTTCCGGCGCAAAGTATGAACGTGGCCGAAACGCAACCAAGTGTGCTAATCGACTGCTTGTCTTACTGTCTATGAAATCGCCTGCTCAAGCAAGAAAGCGCCAGATATCTCAGGCTATATGGTGAACATCAGCGAATGGTAAGATAAGCACTCCTGCGAAGACATGTCAATGTGAAAGCCAGTGTTTTTTTTTTGTTTTCGCATGATCCTGATACGGAACACCTGTTATGGAGAGGGCATCGACTCAAAAATTCAGGCCTTTGCCTTCTCGGAACATTCAGAGCGTGAAAAGGTAAAAGAAGTCCAAACTTGGCCTGAGCACGGGATGGTATGGGAGGATGCGGACTCTGTACAACGACTTGGTGTTTTGTGGTGACAGTCGAATGCATGGCCCACGCTAGAAAGACTATTTAAGGCCCACCACTTTACATTACGCTGCGCCTCTTCGGAGCTTATCACAGAACTCAAAAACCTCTCATCAGCAGCTAAAGCCGCTCTTCGCGGGCATCTAAGCGTTTTGCTGAAAGCGCAGAAGAAATCGCATGCGGATCGCCATAGTGACGTCCATCAGCAATCGTTACGTGCGCCGGCCTGCTATGTGCCTCAACCAGACGACAGTAGCAGCTGCTGCTGGAAAGCTGAGGTATTTTTGAGTCGTAACATCACGTGCTCGCGCCGTGCCCCCAGGGCAATTTAACACGCGTGTCATAATCCACATCCATCACATTCCGTGACAGGCTTGTAAATCATACTTTACACAGGTTCGTGTCCCACACTGACCGGTAACATTTATCTCGAAAATTTACTTTGAAGGTACTTGTGAAACCGGGATGGACTGCTTCTTCGCTTCGGTACCCCTTTATACATTTGAATTGATTGACCAATAGATCCATTTACTTAACTGGCATTTATGCTGTCCCAATCATTTACACTCTCACCCTTATACTTCGACATCGTTGGTTATTTGCTTCACTATCCAGCTATTTACTTAACTCTCCTACTTTCTCCGAATGAAAAGCTGAATTTGACCGGTTAGAAGTCTGAGGCTTTGTAAACTTTGTAAGTTTCGCTGTGCGAGGGATAAGGATCGTATCCTCAAAATTTTTTTTATATTTTAGGCCGTATGAGGCTTTTTCTAGGGTAGTATGAAATGCGACCCACTTCCCCCACAACTCCCGAAAGCTAGAAATGAACGGTGGGTAAGAGGGCTTTATATAGAATATGGGAAGGTCAGAAATTCTTGTCAATCCATCGACCCATTTGTGAAGGAGTCCTCGACATAGGCTTGGTCGTATGCCGTCCTTAGCCACTCACCACCTGCCAGTGGAGGATCTTCAAATAAGGTCCAACTTGAATGGTCTGCTTAGACGTGTGATTTCAAAATGCAATTTCGCAACTGCTGAAAGTTCAGTTAGCACTTCAGTCGGAGCTTTGATTTTTATATAAGTGATCAAATGAATTCGGACGCTTTATCTTGGTGAATGACTACTGAGATTATCATCTGATTGAAGGGATTCATTTATTCTCACGCTGATTCAAATTTTCATGCGGATTCATTCACCTGGTCAAAGGAGTGCCGTGTAATAACCGAGGAATCGGAAACTGAGCCCCTCAGAGCTGCTTCATGCATCGCAATAACTGAGCATCATCGTGGTCTCTGAGGAGTGCTGCCAGTTTGCCATCACTCACGCGATTTCGTCGGGATATGTCTGACAAAGGAAGCGACTGGTTGAAGGAGTTTTTGTTTGCAATATGCTGCTAGCCACTTCCATTGAAAGCCGTCCGTGGAAGGCCTCCTACTAGTCAAAACAATTCAGTTTTCATAAAGGCCTCCACTGGCCAAGAAATATCTGCTATAAGGTTAAGAATTCTTTTCTGACACACTTCAAACCCTTTCGAATGCCCTTCACATGAAGTTCCACTACGAAGATAAATCGAGCGAAATTTTCCGTTTCAACTCTCTAGCAATGAACATTCGCTGGAACTGAAGGTTTTGGAACGTACTCCATTGATTAATAATGTAAGTGATCGAGGTCGATCTACTAGTTCACTCATATGATGCTATTGTAGATGCCATTCTCTTGGTCGACCTCACAGAACTTCAGGTTACGCTTTCGATATGGATTGATGCGTATTAAATAGGCACGGACTCATCATCGTGTCATCATTTATGCTGTGTTTCATTGTCTTAAATTCTTATTTATGAAATATTTTCTTATAAGCGTTAAATTATTATATAATTTATTGTTATAATAAATTTATTATTATTACAATATTATTAATTGTTATATTATCAATTGGATTGTTATTTATTATTTTATTATTATTAGTATATTATTATTATTATCATTATTATTATTATTATTACTGTTATTACTATAAATATTATTATTATTATCATCTTTCAGTGCTATTATATATTGGTTATTGATATATTGCATTGCTGTTGTTTCATTATTTCATCATTGATAGTTCTTGGGTTAATTTTTGGAGCCTAATATTATTGGCTGGCATACAACCACTGTACATTTTTGAATAGACTGAATTAAGTTAATATTGTTTCTTATATCTATGTATATTTATATACTGTCTTGCCTGATATTTGAAAATATCTATTCCGAAGGGCCTGAGACCTATCTTGAAAGAGCAGAGTTCGGTGGTATATCAATGGCTGTTGCCCGCAGTAGGCAACTTGAAAATTACTGTGTGGTAATCGTTTACAGTTATGTTCATTACCACAACCACTACCATCTATAGGACCTCTATGAAGCTGTACACTGCATGGAAGCCTGATGTGTAGAGGGCTGAGAGCTCTAGCCCTGTTATCATCGACATTGTGCCGAAGCAACTGCCTTTTACAATTTCTCGATAGGTTTTTATAAATCGAGTTCCTGATGTTTAGCAAAGTACGAGAGTTTCAAAAGTGTGTTATTTCTCAATAGTCAAATGTGAAATGGCAACTTCAAAAAGGGTTTCTTTATATTGTTTTGCTGACGATAATCATTTCTAGTTAAGACTTATATTTTTTCTAAGTATTAAGTGATTAGATGCTTGAAGGTTACTTATTGTTGCATTTGTTCGACCAGAAATCATGAGCTGCTCGCTTTGTGTTTACATTTTGAAACTTGAGACGAATGTAGGCCGAGATGGGCTTTGTTTGAGAGCGAGCAACTCAAAAACACATCTGCAATCACGACCCTTCAGTTTTACGACGAGGGATCGGAATGAGGCAAGAGGACATCGGGTCAATCACTCCAAATGCTTCGGACCTTTACTACTTATTTTTATTTCTCACTATCTTCTAAACGATCTACCTTGCTACTTCTAAATACTATATTATCTCTACCTCTTTAACAATTATAGACTTTTCCAGAAAAAAATGTTGCATATCCTCAATTAAATGCAAAAAATTTTTTTGAGAACTATCATCCTGTTCCTGCTTCACTGAAAATCTCCATTTATGATTTTTCCAGAGAGGTCGTCTACTAGAAAATCCATTCAGACATACCTATTTATTCTCTTTTTGTCGATTGTGTAAAATAATCTAACATATCTGTGAAAATGTAAAAGTGATGTGAGCGATTGCCTGTTGAATGCTGTGATCTTTGAGTGACCTAATATTACAGCTGACATGTTCTTCAGATATCACAACGGCGTGGTTTTCGCAACAGTTGACTGTGTAAGGACACGACCTCAAAAGTACCTTGCAAATTTCCCGTTTCAAAACTCTCCCTCCCCCCGAATTCTGACTGCAGAATTGTATTCGATTTTTTGTTTGCGTGTAAGTGCGGGTGTGAATAAAATAAAGGCTAAATTTTTTTCGCAGTAGTGCACAAGGAACCACTTTCGTGCCGCCAATCCTGAAAATTCCGCGCGTGTCGCGTCCGCGGCGCCGCCGTGCTCCTTCTGCACTGCATCCTGGTGCTTAACAATTGGATCAGTGGTTAATCTCGTCATGTACGATACTTCTCTATAAGGTATTCAACATTTAATATATAACCGCACTGCCTACAAAAGTCGAAAAGTCTCTAGGAGTCAAACTACTACATATGACCGTTTGAACAGATTTCCTCATTGCCATCATCTAATGAAGAGCCGTAATCGATACATGAGTTTATCCCTGCTCCTCTGTTCAGGTGATATACGCCTGAAGAAAAGCGCCAAGAGCATTTTTTTTGAAGCTCTCGACGCTGTGTGATAGCGTGTGACTTCGAGTTTAAAACATCTGCACAACTTCCTTCATTTCACGTAGACCATTCGAGCTTGACTGACCGTGATTGCACTGATATTGTTATATGTGTAAAAAACTGGAAAAAACTCACCAGTGAAGCTCTGGTGGAGGAGATTCTCTTTATTATTCAGACGCTCGTATTTTTTGCTTCAAGGTGGGTATGTATATTACCACAAGATATATTTTTCATTAAAGGAATGCAAAATTATGGCGATCATCATGGAATCAAGCGATGAAAATCAGAATGAATGCGAAGGTTACTACGATCGTGTGCCGAAAAACCAGGTAGGCTGCAAGTTAAATGTATCGCACACGAAAAAAATGCGTTTCTCTGTCACCCATATATTTATGTTGTATTTGCTTACTAAGGGAAGCATGCGAAATTTCACGCGAAAAACTGAGAGTCCGACAAAGATATATCTCTTCAAAGTGGCGGCCAGGGGCGGGGCCTCCGAGTAAGTGCTCGCCCCGTCGTCCGCCGCGGTCAGGGACGCATAGTGGGAAGAGAAAATTACGTGAACAGTCTCACTCCGTTTCCAACGACGGAAAGGGCACTCAGTAATAATAAATAGTATATAGTATGTAATAATAACAATAAATAATAAATAACTCAGTGATAAATAAATGTTAATAGAGAAACTCATTTTTCTGTGCACGATTTTTGAATGCCATACTTTCTTCACTAAAAGACCTCAAGACCAACGTCATATAGTTGAAAATCTACTAGTTTATTATTATTGTGCACATTTTCGAGAGAATAAATGACAAGAAAATCGGCATTGCCGGGTCCTCAGCATCTTGCAATGGGTGTGTGTCGAGAAGTTTTCCAAGATTTTTTTTTCATTTTAAGGTAGCGCTACGGTTTACTCGATCGTTCACAGAGGAGAAATATGGTTACCACAATAAAAATTCGAGATCGTGGAGACTATGTATGATGAGAGGCTCGGCTCAGCAACCCAACAAAGCCTCACTATAGCCTGTAGATTGCCTGGCTCCTTCCGCCTGGAGTGCGTCACATGCTGTACATAGACGCCATACATTGTAGATTCACGTGACACGATCGATACGTCAGTGAATGGGTGAACACACGTCCTCCACAGAAACTGAAGGCTTCATAAGGGCTTTTGAATGCCTTTTGGTTTTTCGGCCTGAAATGCCTCCTCTTCAGATCCACATGGCGTCCAGAAAATTTTTATGGGCTGCTGTTCTTAGCACACCGGAGGCCAGTTTCAGCAGGCATGGATGATGTGCTCGTTCAATGTGCTGTGCCCGTCTGTGTGTGGGCTCGCTCATTTTTGATTAGTTGGTGTGACCTTTGTGGAAAATGGCTTGAATTAGCTAAATAAGTCCTACTTGTGCTCTAAATTTCACTCACATGGAGTGTTCAGTGATGCGTGTACTTATGTCAGTTCCCCCAAATTAAGATCGCTTGCGGTCTTCTGAATCCAAGCCCATCCCTGAAACCACTAATGGTCCATCGGAGATCACACCATGCGGCCATCCCACAGTCGATGCCGCCGAAAAAAAAACGGTTTTCTCGTTTGGCGAGGGGTCGGCAAAAAAAACTGGAAATTCAAATTTCTTTTTTTTCCAACTTTCAAGCAATTCTTACGCTTCAGCATGCAGTTGTGGACGATGACTGCTGATGCCACGTCATCAGGGTCGAGCATTGGTTAAAGATTCCTCAAGAAAGAAGTACCTCGGTAAGGGTGTGAGTTTTTGAAGGGCGCCAAGCGAGTGAATGAGAAGATGAGCTTATGATACCGAGTGGCCAGTGAGACAGAATCACAGGAGTGAATATCGCGGTACAGGAAAAGTAGTGAAGCATTGAGGCTCCGAACGTGTACCATCACAATACTCCGATTCGTGCGGAATCACTCTCTCGAATCAGTCCCTGCTTTCATTTTCCTTTTTTTCTACATAATGCGGCATGTGTAAGGGCTGTCCAACCAGGTCATCGCGCCGCGCGGATCGCTGCTCCACATGCGCCAAGTCCCTCGCCGGTCCCCGTTGTGAATTGGGCCAACTGCCAATGGAATTTATTGCGCGCAGTGATGTTACACATTCCTTCCCTTCTTTAATTCTTATAGTAACCAAAAAGTGGTTAACTATACAGTCACTAGATTTCAATGGCTGATTAAGTAATTGAGTAATCAGAGTAGTTTGATATCGTCCAGTGTTTTCGAAGCAATGAACGGGACATTTGTTTGCTTCCGTACGACTTGCTGATTCCGTTTCTCTGAGCGATCCACGAAAGAAGCTTAAATATGGTTCGGAAAAAGGTCGTGGATGGCCGGTCCTCATGTTCTGCACCCCATTCGTTCCGTCAGCCTCCCCTGATTGTTCCGTAGCACTTTCACATCTGCTTACTTTTTTTGGCTTGTCCTCTTCATGTACTGGTCACAATTCGAAATCGTTTTCATTCCCAAATTCTTCGAGGACAGATGTCTTTTTGCAAGTCATGTAGATAGATAAAAGCCTCGTTCGACCCTCATACGGACTGCACATCGCGTAGTCGTGCGAGCTTGGATGTGGTACAAATGGAGCCAATGCGGCTCCGCGTTGCCCTGTTCTCGTCACAATGCTCATGTGAGAACGCCGCTTCGGTCCCTCCTGTTCTAACTACAGATTCACGTGACACTGTCCATGAGTAATGTGTGAGTTCCGCTGAAGAGACAAGAGTAGTTACAAGAATTTTGAAGAGCGGAAATGAAGCTCAAGTCATATGGAAGTGATACGAGCGGCATCTTGCAGAATTTCGAAGCGAAACATCTACGGAACTTCTGTACCTCTTGCAATTTTCACCAGTTCGTTTCAGACGGAAACCGAAGATCAGAAGCCAGTAATCATTCTTGCAAGAATGAAGGCTGATGAATATGTGCTGAAGTCCGAATCGACCTTTCGATCCAGGGGATGTGTATCCTTATATCAGGATTTCGCATCACGATGAGCGACTTGTGACGCGGTGTGTGCGAGGTACGCGCGAGAGCGTTTGCACGGTAATGCTAGGAGGCCCATACACGAAATACCAGTGATCGCTTTGGGACCCAACATCACGGCTCCTTTAGCTCGAGCGTATCGCTTCGCTTGCAACACAGTGCTGCGCGAAATTCTGACATAAGGGTACACCCCCTGTCTCGACATTGTACCTTGGCCTGAACAAAGGTGAAAAGTATTTAGATGTAGAGGCACCGCTATTATTCAAGGGGGTCCTTATTTCACATTCACATACTATTTTTACTCGATGGAGCAGTAAGGGCCTGTGAAATCACGACAAAACCAAAATTTCTTAGGTCTGATAACCGCCAAAGGCATGAAAAGTGTGTTTTTGAGTAGCTGGGTCTCTGGGACGTCGAGTGCCCTTTTGGCATAGTAGATCGGCCCTACCGTATAACATTAAAATAGAGGGTTAGTCACCTAAGCGAGGGATCTCTGTTGCCCATCCACCTTTTTTGTTTTGGTACCAATGAGTCACTGTTACTCATGTCGCAGGTTGTCTTTGATCCTTCTCTGAACTCTGTGATGCTATATAAGAGATTTTACAGTGTGAATTCATAAACCGGCGACATTTCGCACGAAGGATGGCCATGGGGTTTCAACTACTACGACCGCTTGCTCCTTAACACCATTAGACGACTTTCTTATGTTACTAGATCGGCCAAGTAATGTAAATAGTATCATTAATTTCAACTACTCTGCAGCGCCTCTGCGCTCTCATGTCTAACAGTTTTGGGGTATTTATACTTAATGAGATAGTGGGCGCGGGGATCCCGGCCTTCGGCGCGACCCTCCTCCTTGCCATTTCACTTCAAAACGCGTTACCCATGTAAACCTCATCGATAGCTTGTGCGGTACGAAGTTTTTTTTTTCATATCATTTTGTTACGTTTCCTATGAGCAGGACTTCGTAACACTAGTCTCTTCGTATTTCTTCTGATGCTTTGGACTGGCTTCAGCTCAAATCCTCTAACGCTCAAAGTTAGATGGACGGAAGTTGGGCCGGAGATATATTTCGCAAAACTGCTCAGTCACAGCATCAACTGCGGAACGCTTAGAACAGGCGACAGGGTTCACATTCTTCCTTGAGCGCTTTTTTTCTGAAGATACTCCTCTCGTAACGTGGCTCAGTACCATTCACATTGTCATAATGACAAACGCTTCGCATACTTCACGCGTCGCGGCGGTCGCAGAATCACAGAATTAGAGTCGATCTGTATCTAATTTATGCTAACTGTAGGCGGAGGGGGCTGAAAATACAAAGTTAAGGGTGAGAAATGAGCTAGTTCTACATAGTTATTAAAGATGAGCGAAGGGCAAAAGTGCTAGCGGGGTTCTGATGTCAGATGGATCACCGTGCTCCGGCTGTTCACTGATTCAGGACTTTCAGGATGCCTTTCATTTTTGTGGTCGGAATAGCACTCCGATTTACTTTCGGGAAGAACATGGACCATTTTCAATTCAGTTTTCAATCCCATGTCGCCAAAAATAACGTACGCACCTGTTTAGTAGTCGATGTTTTTCCCATTTCTTTACAACGTCACGGCTATCGTTCACAAAGTGACCATTTCTGTTCAGAAAGTTCATGATCAGCATTGAAACCGATTTAAACACAAAAAAGATCATTCTTCAACTAGCCCCTGCAACAGTTGCCGCACAGCAGAGCCCACCAAGCCTTCTACCCTATATAGCCGACTGATTCGTACCATACCTTTCTGGAGTTATAAAAAAATTGACCGATCTTCGACGGTCTCTGTAATGGCCAAGGACGTTGACAAATATTCAAAATTTTATGTTTCATATTCATAAAGGTTAATTGAGTGACACCTGACTTTATCACACCACTCGAATCAATTTCTTGCCAGCAGCCAGCAATCTAACGTGCTTTGAGTGAAAAAATATTTTTACTCAGTTGTTTGCTTGATGAGATCTCGATTTAAAAACCAGTTTTTGCCTCCGTTTACTGGGCCTTTCCAATCTCTTTAGCTTTCAGTAATATGAAGTTTTGGTTCACATTTTTTTCTCGCTACGCAATGCGATCCGTCAGCTGTCCAGAGGGAAGGGGCAATTATTTGTGGTGATCAATACTGATCAACTGAAAGTAGGAAGCTTTATAGATTTATTCAAGTGCGTCTAACTTACTAATTTTTACAAAACCTTTGACATAGACCGCTCCATCCTTAATCACCCTTCCAATCGATCGTTTCCGTTAGAAGCTCTCAAAAATCCTTCGAAATGACAGGAAGTAGCTCAATTTCGATTTTCGCATGCAGTGCGCATTTTAGCAGATACGACCTACTTCCGAGCGACAAATGCAGTACCTTTCTCAAGGGTTTCTCGACTCTGTAACGATACCTTAACCAGTAACGCGTTCGCCTTCCGTGCATTGAAACGACTCCATAGCAGCCCTTCGACTGATATTTTTTTTACGAATTTGTCGTATGTTGTTTACCAATTATTTAATGGCGATATATACACTACTTGATTTGATTACCCACCTTCACTTGCATTGACGAAATATCGTTTCGGCTAGAGCCGTTCCCACTTCTACCGTTTGGAAATTCGAGGCTTTTGAAAGAGGTTTTCGAAAATGGATTCTAAATTTTTTGTGATGCGTAATCATATTTTACTTGCTAATAGGAAAGATCTGATTGAAGGGGTATTCCTCTTTTACACAAGAGAGGGCATCCGCCACTAATCAGTGGTAGTGGAAAGACGAAGAGCTTGTCACGCCCCCTTTGCACCGGTGGGTGTGGCCCAACGAATTTCCACCTATGACCATTTAGAGGTGTGCCTCCTAGTAATAACGTGGAATGTGTCCACGATCGCATTTTCTGCAGTTGGTATCTTTCAGTTTGAATGTTTCGTTCCAGTGCATATTTGACGAAGAATTCGGTCTTCTTCGTCACACCAAGAAGAAGACTTCGGCCATGACGAAACTGGAACAGATGCGTCTCGCTCGAAAGCATTGCCATCCGAAGCGGCTTTTGGACTTCGTGCCCATTTTCAAATGGTTGCCTCAGTACAATGTCAAGGAAAATCTTATTAGGGATATCATCGGGGGCCTCACGGTCGGCATTATGCATGTTCCGCAAGGTACTGTCATCATCTTCATCTATATGTAAATATTCAAGGTATTCAAAGACATCGTCAGGCAGTTCAGGTCTGATGTGGAGTAACTGTGGGATATGAATTTCGAGATGCTCAGTAGTACAAAAGGCGCGAAAGAGCAGAATGAGACGGTCAAAAATCCGAGAAATAGGAACACGAAGGACGTCTCATGAAGGGGAGGGGCTATCGCGCTCTCTGTATCACTAGCCGCTTGCTTGTGCAGACGCCGAGGGCAGCTAAGCCAACATTCTGCGGACGCTGCCCCGCCCATGCAGTAATGTGACCCGCTGTATAGCCAATTCCGAAGTGCAGCCAAGCAAGGCCACGATGAGGAGTCCAAGACGCAGGTTTTCAGCGCGAGATTAGCCACACGCAATCCCACCAGAACCCGAATTTCACTGTGGAAAACATGCTACCACCTTCCTATTCCTTCTTTACGCCTGAGTTAATAATCATGGGATATCGTACACGTTTCATCTCGAATCAGACTTTTTTCAGGAATGGCTTATTCGTCATTGGCCGGAGTTCAGCCAGTCAATGGCCTCTATACCTCCTTATTTCCGCCATTGTTCTACATGCTTTTCGGTACATCAAGGCATGTTTCTTTGGGTGAGTTCCAATTCTACTTTGTTATTATCCGGCCAAATCACAGTTTTTAGCTTCACGATCTCACTGCATTGTGATAATAATGTTAATTAATGACATAAGTTGCTTCGGACTGCGGTTGCACAGAGACTTATCACGCTCACCTGGATGTGTAACTTTGTGCCAGGACGCGACATCGCATGGGCGTGTACGGCGTGCACGGTCGCGCGCGGCATTACTGTGCGGAAAGTGGGAGGGGCGATCCAGTTGAGCGTGCCCAATGCAGCCTAAGATGTTGAGCAATGTGAGTGGTGAAGCTGCGTGACGGTGGGTTACTTACTAGTTCTACACAGCCTCCGTCCTCATCGCTCACACCTAGAGTTATGAGTTGCGTTCAGCCTTTGTAGATTTTCTCGGTCTGGTAGGAGCAATGACAGCTCGAAGCAAACTATTGTATTGAAGAAATGTAAGCTGCTGTTCAGTCACAGTATCAAAAGTTTTCATGCGACCATTCCACATGTGAAGGAGGCGCTACCTTAGCGCAAAAATATAGAGGAAAGTGCTCTTACTTGTTCTGTTTTCAGGTGTTTTCGCTGTTGTGAGCTTGATGAGTGGTAGTTGTAACCAGCGGGTATCAGCTATTCTTGAAGAGAAGGCGATCAAGAGCAATGGAAGTCTTTTGGATAGTTTGAGCGATGAGGCCAAAATTCAATCCTCTATCGCTATTGTCACCTCACTGGCAATGTGTGTTGGATTAGTACAGGTGATCATTCTACCTATTGTGGAAAATTCTCGAAAATCTTATGATGAATTTGATGCTCACTACAATACACTCGGTACAGTTCTCAATTCACTCTATTGCGCAAACAAAGCCTCTGATTGGTCCAACAATCCGTAAACCAGTCGGAGAGCAGTTCAATAATACCTCATTCAAATCTTTCAGTGACCCATAACGAGTGTGTTTTGTCCGAATTACGGCTTTATTATTGTCATACTAGATCTTTGCATTTAGGTAGCTATGGCAATTTTGCGATTGGATTTTCTCATAGCTTTTCTCTCAGACCAAGTGGGTTTTCTCCTCACGTCAAGCTTGCCAAGGAATATTGATCGATATTGACCAGCTTATTCTGTGCTATTTTAGATAATTGGCGGGTTTACTACGGGAGCGGCCGTGCATGTATTCACGGCGCAGTTGAATAAAATTTTTGGAGTTCCACTCCCTCGATGCTCTGGACCTGGGAAATTATTTTTCGTGAGTTCCTGTGTGGAAATTAATTTTTGGGACTCGATTTCTCCCATGTTTAACAGTGAAGCTCAGAAGGAGCCAACGCGGTATCGCGAACGTTGCGCGCACGCGGTTCTCTCGGTGGGCGTGCCTGCTTATCAGAGCCGTGAATCGCACAATGCTCACCGCATCGGTTACTCCTGTCCCGAACATCATTCATCAGGCTTTTCTTCTCACGTATTATAATCGCAGTTCGAGAAATTCCTTTTTGAAAATAAAAAAATTCTTTTTTTCAGATTTATAGAGATCTAATTGGCAGTATAGTAGCTGGTCTCGCGAATTGGATCACTTTTGGAATCTCTGTGTGCACGATCGTGTTACTCTTTACGGTCAAGACTTACCTTGATCCATCGATCAGGAAAAAGTGCAGTGTACCAGTACCGTATGATTTGTTTGTTGTGAGTTTCCTCACTGCATAGAGTTTGAAGCTGTTTTTTAAGTTTTTTTTTCTCCATATCCTTCATTCGCATCTGTTACTTGCAGATGATTATTGGCACGATCGTCTCGTATCTAATAAATCTACATGATCGATTTGGTGTCAAGATTATTGGGGAAATACCCACTGGGTAATTTTCTATGGTGGAATCGCTCAGAATAAAATCAATAGTTTGGAGTTATGTTCAGCTTACCAGCTCCTTCACTCCCCGACGTCTCACTGTTTCGTTATTTCCTCAGTGACGCTGTGGCAATAAGCGTTGTAGTTTTAGTGGTGACTGTTTCTATGGGCAAATTGTTTGCAAAGAAACACAAGTACGAAATAGATGTCAGACAGGTACGAAGTTGGAAGTTTCTCAACCCGTTTTCAAGGCCCTAGTCGATTGGCTACTTACAGTATCTCTATGCCACACTAGCACAATATAGACTTCTTAAAAACAAGCGTTCCGTGGAATTCAATTATTCCTATCAAGTTTGATCAATTAGCGTTCATCCTTCATGTGCCTGCATGACTACGCTAAGGTTTAAAAGAGCTTGAAATAATGGTTAACAGAGCAAGGCATTCAATCGCACGGCGTGGCGCGGTTACCTAGTTGGACAGTCATGACGCACGCCCATGGGTACGATTATTAGTGGTTCCGAACAGAAGTGATGAATGAAATTCGAGGCCATGAAGAGAGCAGCGTTGAAGAAAGGATATCAAAACTCACGGTATGGTTCACAACTTCAAGCTCTATGACGATAGGAGACTGCTCAAACCCAAACGCGAAGCGACAGCCGCGTTTATTTTGGGGAATGACATAACGGGAGGGCGCCTCAGGCTGCGTTCATACTTTGCGCCGAAAGGGCGTGGCTGAGTTCACAGGCAGCGAGGCAGAGTGGCACGGGGGAGGTGCAGGGACGACGCAGGCAGCGAAACAGTGTTGCTCAGGCGGAGACGGATAGACACGCAGCCACCTCCTGCCACCGGCACCGCAAAGGATGGACGCGGTCTTACACGTCTTATGGACCTTACAACGTTAACTCGTGGAGAAACTATCGTAGAAACGTAACAGATCCGCTGTTTCCATACCTCTGGTGTAATTCTGCGAAGTAGGAAAACAATTGGTTTAACTGTCGTCTAAAGTTTCAAGTTTACCCATTTTTCAGTAATCGAATACTACTTTATTCCAGTAGTTTCTCACTGATTAATGACCTTTTTAGGAATTTTATGCCATGGGTTTTGTTGAGATTTTGTCCTCATTTTTTCCTATTTGGCCGTCATCAACCGCACTGGCTCGTTCGCTAGTATATGAGGCGGCTGGAACTAAAACACAGGTACTCTTTACTTGTTTCACTGCCTTTGATTTGCATTGGATTCATTTGATATTTAGTCGGTTTATCCTCATTCTCTAATATAGTACTCGACTGTTTTCAGCTGGGCACCATTGCATCTTCCATTCTTCTGCTGGCTGTCATCCTCTTCATAGGGCCATTCGTTGAAGTATTACCAGTATGCTTCCTGTCCTGCATTATCATCGTGGCTTTAAAAGGGATGTTCATGCAGCTCAGCGCCATCCCGTCATTATGGCCCATATCGAAAGCCGATTGTGTAAGTGGCAGTGCCATGATGACGTCATTTATCTAATGCTGGAAATGGTTTTTAGGCTATATTTGTGGTAAGCTTTCTTGCCACGGTTCTGTACGATGTAGTTGAAGGTCTTCTAATTGGCACGTTCTTCGCTGCGATCTTGCTTATATATGGAATTCAGAGGTTATTTGAAATTGCAATCTTCAAATTTCATCGTTTCGTTATCAATGCTTACTTCAGTGCCAAAGTGGTCGAAATTGGCCGAATGAGTCATAATGAAGGACAGTCATACTTCCAACCTATAGAACATTACAGGTCTGTTACGTAATTGTCATAACAAATCTTGAGCAGTAACCAGCGATAGTAGCTCGAATTCGCTCAACTATAGCACCCAATAATAGGGATAATTCGGGCCCAATATGGAAAGATCATTAAATATGAATGTCTACGTGCTTAATAGTGCGAAAGTGAAGAAAAGCGGAATGAAACGGTCAAACTCGTGAATCAAATCACTCTTCCTGCCGTTTATTCTCAGAAGGGGCGGGTCGGGCGGAAAAAGGGGCGGGCCGCGATAAAACAAGTGATAGCTGTTGAAGAAGACAGTCTTTATAGAGCCCGGGGGCAACCACTCTCATCGGAAATTTCCCCTTAGTCTTCTGCGTCCCCTAGCTTTCATTTGCGTGACCCAGTTCAGAAGTTCCCGTCACCCAAATTAACCCTATCACTGTCTTTATAGGGCACTAACAGACTTGTCGACTTATTTTCTTGGGGCAGTAGATTCTCGGTTCTCTTCGCGGTGCGTCATAACGGTGCCACAACCACTTGAATCCATCATGACCACGCCCACTCGGGCTCCTTATTGGTCACCTCGACTAAAAGGGCGTGGTGAGTATGGGCTCAGCGGGTGTGGCCCTGTGATGGCGCAGAAGGGTGCAACCTGAATAGTTTCTCCAGAATCTACAGTCTCAAGAAGATAAGTCGGTAAGTCGCTGAATTTGATTATCGCAAAGAGTGCACAAAAGAAAAAAATTTTCCACCACTGTAAAGCTGTGACTTGGTGATGCCATGACTAGGAACATTATCCTATAGAACCCAGTAATTATTTTCAAACTGTTTGCAGAGACGCAGTGGTCCGCGACGGCGTGTGCTGCGTTCGTTTCGCAGCTCCTATTGTCTACCTGAATGCTGAGCGATTTAAGAAGAACGTCGATGATGTAATTCAACTTCCAACATTAGAACGCAGGTGTGTCAACGGTGCACGTTAAGCAAGTACGGTGTTTCTTAAGAGTGCTCGAATACTTTTCTGAAGTCAGTTTAATTTCTAGACTTATACTTATCTGACTTATATGACTGTAATACAGTCCACGTCCGCTGAAAGGCGCTCGTTCCTTAGGCATCCTTGGTGGTGGGACGTTGTGGGCTTAGTGCTCCGACTCTTTCCATGCCTGGGTGGAGCCAAAACGTGCCGAACCATGCCTGCACCAATGCCAGGGAATATGTCTCCAGGGGATGCACTCCTTTCGGTGAACGTGTGGAGTGCTTGCAACGTGTTCGAAAAGTACGTACAAAACCTCACGATCCATGGATCACATGTTTACCCGCATTTAATTCTCCTTTTTTTTGCTCTAGCTTTTGACTACTGACTGCTGTCCTCCCTCCTTCACCACATATAATCCTTAGACCTGGACAGTCTTACTCCCTTGAAGAGACCGTCAGAGGTAAGGAGAAAATCGCGACTGGGAGGACATATTTTACGTGAACGGACATTCCAGTCCGGAAGGTATAGCCTGTATCGGAACTCTCTCATTGAAAAAGTGCGCCTTGGGGGCTTTATCGCGGTTGCGCAGCGCTGCCAGACACGCTGCCTCCATGCGCTAAGCGGATTACTGCAAGGCAGGGGCAGCTTGCGGCTTTCTGACATAGACCCTCGCCCTCTGGTTCTACCCCCAACAGCTAGTGATGCAGAGGAGACGAAATGGAAGCAGTGAGAAGAAGGGTTTTCGGGTTTCTGTTTCTCGGAATCTTGTTTATTCCGTTCTTCCCCTAGTGTTACACCACTGATCACCTCAATTTCCCCTCATATTGTTCCGAAATCTGCCGAAATATGCCTGACGGTGTCCTCAGGAGCACACTCATGAGTTTCGTTTTCAGGCGGAGAGAAGGAGAAACTGAGCTGGAGAAATCCATGAAACACTGCCGAAATGAATCTGGAACGACATTGCGAAGTATCCAGGTCATGCCACCTGAGCTACTGCAAAAGGTGTCCATTGATTTTTTGCTTTAGTTCCGCATTTTCATAACCACCTGAGTATTACAGCAGTTTTCTTTGACTGAACCTAAACGGCAGCCAATACGAGCGATTGTCATCGACTTGTCCGCCGTGCCTCAAATAGATTACACTGGTGCTCAATGCCTCATTGAGGTACATTTTTATTACTTCAAGAAACTTCAGAGAAACCTGGGTGCAGTTATAAGATCGTCGTGGTAGCTCTGCGAACTTGGCGATTCTCGAAGAAAATAGAAAATTAGTCTTTGAAGCCCCCGCTTTCATCTACCACAACTAACTCGGATTGGCGGTGTTGCGCTCTTGCGATGGTGGACTGGGCCGGGCCGTTGATGAAGACGATCTGATCAAAACGTCAGGCCATCAATTTCACCCAAAAACCCGATGGCATAACAGAAGAAGCTTTGAACTAGTATCCATGCTGAGGTTTTACAAAGAGAGGAGTTGGAATGTGTTAGTCTTGAAAAATCAGTAGTCCATGAGGACGAGCCGTAAAAAGTACTTAACGATAGTGCTTATCTTTATGAGAGCTCTCCATAAAAACCGTGGTACATGCTCGCGGTTTCTGTGATTGGTGAATTACCGCAGACCGCCAATAGTAGACGTGCTCCGCTAAATCCTCTTTGTAAGGCATCCTCATAGTTTTGCTGATTAATTCATGTTATAATTTGTCATCGCTGCTTGTTGTTGCTTTTAAATTCTAAAACTAACATAAATCGATTTATAGGTGTTCAGCGAGCAACGAGTTAAAGGAATCACAGTTTTCTTTGCTGCAGCTTCGTGTGAGTGCTTACTACTGTCCTATTTTTGCAGACTATGTTTTAGTCTGATTACTGCTATATTTTACCATCGCATCAAACTTGATATCAAATTACGGACGAAGGGCAAAAAATGAAAAAGTAAGAAAAAATTGCGAAAAAAGAAATGGTGTGTAAATCAGAGAGTCAGCAAAGACTTGACGGAATAAAAAGGGTAAATTGTGAGAGCAAGAAAAATAGAGGGTAATAAAATATCCTCGCGACTATTTTCTCCGTGTTTGTTCTATTTCAATCTGCAACTATTTTTATTTTCATTCAGTCGATGTTTTACCATTTTTATTTTATAATTCAAAGATCCTTAGTTGAAAAAAAAATTGTTGTCATCTATGTATCCTTAGCCCATCCATTTATTACGAATCACGTTACAGTACCAACTCAAAATTCAAATTACAAATTATTCAAATTACAGTACAACTGCTATCTCGCCTGGAACTGGTATTGGCCAAGAGTGATTCGAATATTCTTGCAAATTTCTACCCATCAATCGATGATGCTCTCAATAATATCAAATAGATGCCTACAGGAAATAAAACGTGTGCACTATAGATTGTCATCCGATACTGTACATACATTCTTCCTATTGATTAATAAATATTCTACTTACAAGGTTTTGGTAGAATTCGTATGACAGGAGGAAATGATCTTGATGCAACAATATTGAAACTTTCCCCCACTATGATATTTACGGAAGGCAGCATATCTCGAGAAAGTATACAATTCAGTAAGAATCTTGGATTTTTTTTTGTTACAATGAGTATTGCTCCGTACATCAGACGGGTAATGGCAAATTTGCATAAGTCTCACCTATCGTACTGCTGAGTGGTGCCTGCTGCCATGGTGAGCTCCTAATTACCACATCTTTGTGCTGCTGATATCTAACCGCAGAGTAGGCTGTTTTGCAAACTCAAAAAAATCCGCTTTGTACCGTACTTTATTGCTGCAGTATCTAGCTACTCACGCTGAACTACATGGCTATTGATTGTATTTTTGTATGAGAGGTTGGAACAGTTTCGTTCCTACCCAATTGTAATGAAAATGTACGCGTAAACGACTGTAGTTAGGGTACACCCTAAGCCGAGGATTCCTCGACGGGGGGGGGGGGGGGGGTGGTACCTTCGGAGGTCAGCGATAAGCACTAAAATCTGAATTTCAGTAAGTACATGAGAACAAAGGGTATATCATTGCAAATCCGTGTGACGAAATGTAAACTCAATATTTTCGCATCAAGAAAAAATATATGGCACTAAAACACATTGCAACATTTGGCAACATTTACTGTGTTGTAGAGGTCATAAAAGGCTGGGGTCGCATTTGGTCGCCTCAGAGGAGGGTCGTACTGAAGCAGCTATTTTTCTCGACACGTGGGAGTGGCCGGACTGGGGTGTGTGCACTTATGACTAATTTCCTCGCGGCCGCGCTCGACGAGCGGCACGGCGGGTGCGAGTGCCAGTGGCAGGGCATGGCAGCCTTCAAGCGAGGCAGTGTGGCATGGGTGGAAGCGCAGAGGTGACGCAGCCACGTCTGCTGGGCTCCCAAGGGCAATCGATTCGGCATGTCGTAGATGGCGCCGCGAGTGAGACGCCGCAGAGCGATTTTTCGTCATGGGTGTACACACCTCCGGACTGTAGTGCTTGCCGGCTCCCTCCGAAAATTCGGGGTGCAAGACACACAAATCCTAATTCCCTAAGATACTCGTCACGTGCGGCTTGACATGAGGCAAATTGTCTTCGGGTGGTGTGAAACTGCCTTCCGTGTCTTTGATTTCACGTTAAAGTATCTGTTTCTATCAGTTCGGGTTATATCGCATTTCCTGTGTCTTCACTAACTGCATTTACCAGATGTACATCAATGAAGACCAAGCGCGACGTCGCGACCACTCCCACTAACGCGAAAACGGCCACTTGGCCATCCTCCAAGTATCTCACATGGGTCTATGTGTTTTTTCTCGTGGAATTCTTCTTCAGAGCCATGTGTAACGTACCGTGAGGATACCCACAAAAGCGTTGGATCCTGCAGTCCGACAAACTTGGGCAAAAAAAACCTTGCTGACGTGTTCGAACTAACCTAGCCATGTTTCCGCCTCCAACACAATAATTCAATGAAGCGAAAGTGCATGGTGACGTGATATCGCCTTTGCGCATTAATTTGAGTGGCTGTCCTCCCTTATATCCACCGCAAAACTGTACACTACATCTATCAACCGAAAATGACCACTTACAGCTCCATCACGGGCTTCTATAATGTCATAGATCTTTTTTTCTCAACTCGGACTGGTGAGGGAAACAACAAAAGCCATTCATAGCTAATCGCATGAATTCACCCAGTTAAAACAACGAGGTCTCTGTGGAATAGCGCTATTTCATGCATAGACACGAGACCCAGTCTTTTCCGCTCAGAAGTTGATGATTTACTCGAAAAACCTATGAAAAAGTAATTGTTTCCCATAAAGGTTTTTTTTTCTCACTCGAACTTCTCTTTCACTCTCTCAGCGTACCTAGATAATAATTAGTAACGGCTTCGCATAAAGGCTCATCATTTTCCGCTCCAGGGGATTACCGCAAAACCGCGTTAGGCGTTAAAGGCACTGGTAGGGTAAATTCGGAAGAATATTGGTAATAATGTGAATATGAAAGCCGAAGTATTTGGTAATACACCGATGCAGAAAAAGGGGAAAAAAATCCAAGGACCCTTGAAAGAGGACTCCTTCCCACCGCGGATTCTCGACGCGGGCGATCTTGCCGTCAAGAGGCGGACGGCCAGGAGTTTTCCATTGACATGTTGCCAAGAAAATACGACAGCACATGTTTCTGGAGTGAGCTTTGAGCTAGAACTAAGGAAGTACGCCGCGATACCTTCACCTTGCCGCATCTCCTTGGCCGCTCTCACCTTAGCCAATCAGGAATCACGTCGCCTGGAGGCGGGGTCTGTCATTCAAAGGCGTCAGCTGCCAACCGTCACGCAGTCTCTGCACTAGGAGGGGGTTCGACGGTGATTTCGTCATGTATAGCCTTCTTACCCCTCTAGTTTCCATATGAGTGACTTCTCTCAGAGATTTCCTAATAACGACATTACTCCTAATATCTTTAAGACTCTGCTGTGCCATTGAAGCTTTGATTTACTAGTGAGCGATTTGCCTATAATGCTTACGAGCGAGCTGATGGCATACTCAGAGGTTTTGCTCGATCACAGCTTCTCTAGATCCGGATAACCTTTATTGGTATTGTTATTGCTATTAGGAGCCCAAGTGGTACATCCCTCACCAACATGGCCCGGGACATACCTATCAGACAAGTAAGGTTTTCAACTCTCTAGGCTCAACTGTTGATGCTCGCTCGAGAGGATAAAAACTAGCATGTAGTTGGCTTTTGCAAGCCACTGTAGAGGCTTTGCATACAAATGCGTGTTTGATTCCACGTGGAAGTAACATGCGTGGCGTAACCCGGAAAAGGTCGATCGGGGCCGAGTGCTTTTCATCCTTTACGTCATCAGTGAAAGTCATAAAAATAGGGTTATTCCAGTGCCGATATTGCCGGACGGGTGGCTGATGTGCGCGACGTCGGCCGTCCATCGTCATTCGGTCCTCGAGGCGATTTCTGCTTGTCTCTGTTTCGGCTCTGCACCTAGACCAGGGCTTGGCTGCGCTCTGTCAAGCAAGCCTCCCCCGTCCCCCTTCCTCCTCCCCTTCCACGGCAGCTGCAATCAATAGATGGCAACTCTCGGATATTCCGCTTTGCATTGTGCGAATATATGCAAACTTGGGTATTCACTCGTTTCCCATCCCAGCCAGAACACTTATCGGTCTCCTCGAGGACTGTGGAATTGAGCCAATATTTCATCGTCAAACTCTGTCTGCAGTTTTTATATAGAGGCAACTTCCCCATCAGCTGACCTTCCCCACTCAGAAAACACCCGTGTTCTCTGCTGCGGGGGGGGGGGGGGTGGGAAGGGGGACAAAGACCCCCCCCCCCGCAGGCCAGAGAACGCGCTTTCCCTCAACCTCTTCTTGTTAATGTCATTATACGTGTGACATGTTATCGATTCCTCAGCCACATTCTCCTTCCTGAAGTCTTTGGTGCCATTTTCAGGGCGACAACCAACCATTGAATTAGTAGTGAAGCAAATAGATTATGATCGAACAGGATGACAACGAAAGGCCTATTGAGTACTGGATAAGTGAGTATTGATATAATGGAATTTTTAAGAATTTTGATTTATATACAGCACATAATTTGAACGAAAACAATTCAGGTCGTTCCACAGATCCATTCATTGACGCTGAAACTCGAAAACAATACGTGCAGAAACTCTGTGATCGCGTCAATTACGAGGTTTTTCGTCGTTTACGAATTACTAATTCGTTATTTTTCAGTTTTCATGGAAACAATAATTTAGATCGTAAAAACTACTGATGTGATAGCAGTTCATTGTCACAGGCGTGCTCTTGAGTATCCCATAAACATATGATTTCAATTTTCTATAATTTTCCTGTACAGTTCCTATAATTTCCTTCAGGCAGCTTAATCTGTTGTGGAGCAGTTGAAAAGTTCCGTGGCCTACTAGATAAGAGTTGAGTAGATAGGAAATGGAAACGCGGGTCTAGATTCGAAATCCAATTCGCTATAGGACCCATATAACTCCAAAAAGTGATTATAACGTAGTGAAATAGACGTGATTTCGTTGAAGTTTTCAGTTTCCTTTTTCTCTGGGTCGATGCTTTTCATTTTCTTGGTTACTCAGATAATTGTTGCTTTTACTATTTTATTTTTTATTATTTTTTTCATTTTCGGTAGCATTATACATTCCCTTTTCCGCCATCATTTCTTAGGAGTCATAAGACTTCACTTTTCCATTCGATACGGGAGGATTTTTCGGGAGAAATCTGAGAATCGCTTCTCCGTTTTTGTTGCGCTTTTCAATGACCAACCCACAGCATTACTCTGTGGAGCTTAGGTACGGGCACATGGATCGTCTGCATAGACAAAATGCGTCGCTCTAGTTCGTGGTCACTTCAATCCGCTGAGAGGAACACGACATAACGTAAGAAAAAAACCACTCAAAAAATCGTCAATTGAGGTTTTCCGAAGATCTAATGACGCTTTACAGAACACCCTTATTGAGCCACTAAGTGAGAAAAAATTGAAGAATCCTGTTTTCAGTTATTTCTCTCTTTCAAAGATTTGGATACATCAAGAGCGTCCGGTAAATTTGAGACGAGTAATGCACGTGACACTGATCAGGCTCCTAAAATTACTAGTTGGATGCATATTGTGGTTTCGTGCCGTGAATAAATAATGGATGCTTATATTGGTGTTTTCATCTTCACAGAAACGCTCGATATAGGAGAAAGATCTCTAGGGACAGAAAATTCTGTTTATATGGGCGGTCATTGATCCAGGGTGCCAGTGGCTGCAAAAATACCTGGGGTGAAATATTCAGTGAAACCAATCGATTTGATTCTTTGATACCGGCGGTTGTGCTATTTTATGCAGTGGTTTTAAAATTATTTATTTTTCCCAATCCCCTTGTACAAGTGCAAAGTGCTTGTTTTTGACGCCGACCAGCTCTTCCATGGACCAGCTACTTTTCTATAAGAAATCTTATCGGCACTGAATTGATTCGAAGGTTTCAACCAAGTAATTCAGTAAGTCCAACGAATCAATAGTAATTTGGAGATAAAAAAGTATGTATTGTCAGCCGGGTGGTTGGTGGTTACCTAGGTAAGTCGTGATCCGAATAAAATCTACTGAAATGTTTGGAAACATCAAAATCGAAGGGAAAGAATGCTTCATTGTCACAATAACTGATATGAATACTGCAGTAGAACCTTTTCGTTTCAGGCTGATGGTGCACAAGTGGCTACTGGTATCCTGGGACATAAAATAGTGAGCCCTGATCAAGACGAAGCGTTGTACTCATTACAGGTAAACTCACAAGTCATTCTGCCACTTGCACTTCTATTGAGCAGTGTAGAGTGGATCTGTATCGTTGGGACAGGGTTTCGCACTGCGAGCTAGATTTGGAACATGTAGCTGGGTCCTGAAGCACAGGGCTCTGTCCCCGGCTTAAATTTAGGTGGAGAAGGAGAAAACCGCGGTAAAAATCCGTCCTAACGATTATCTTTCTTAGTCACCGAGCTCTTGCCTAGTTACTGTCGTTATCATATTTCCATAAAACATCGCTCTCTAGGATGTGTATTGCTTCCAGAAAGTCACTGGTTGCTCCATATGAACTGGATTGATATGAATTGATCGGCTTCAGGCAGTCGATCAGCTAGTCCGGAAGTGCGGCGAAAAAGTTCACAATCGTGTCGGAAAATTTCGCTTTCTCAATCAAATTGTGAAGCTGATCACGCCAAAGTACTTGGGGGCCCAAACGTCGCCCGAGGTACGTAATTCGCTTTACATTATTGAATAATTAATTGCAAGTGAAAGTGCGGAAAACAAACGTGGGTATTTCACAAGTTTCATGTTGTATTGCTGCGGAAGTGAAGCTGAATAACCACTGAAGTGATTCTGTAATATCACTATGTATCATTAAACATTGCTAGGTATCGCCGGATAATATACAACCATCGCATATGAGTTGCAGCGAGAGAGCACATCGAAACGCATCAATAAGTATAGTAAAATTTAGTCATCTTTATTCGTTCTTGGGACCGCCTTTATACTCAGCGGTGCCGACTACAGGTGTGGCTGCGTCGTCTCTGCGTCTCCGTCCGTGCCACTCTGTTTCTCTGCCTGTGAAAGCACATACTCTGTCGCCGGCACCACCGCAGAATATGAAGGCGGCCTGATTCTGCGTTCTACGGAAGAGAACAATCACATTGAAAGTTCAACAGCATCAATTGTTCGCTCTGCGTTCTTCATTGCTTAGCGTCTTTATACACGTGGGGCAAAACTTTCCATTTTTAGTAGATTGTTCTAGCACCCAAACGCAGAGCCTGCAAATGTAAATAAAAAACATCAATAATAAGGAGGCTCAGGCTCTTTTATACGGCACCGCAGAGAACTCCTGTGAGGGAATTCTGCAGAAATGTCTATTTGCTCATCAGACATCTGAATCTTTTTCACAGCTCAGAACTTCTTCGAAAGCTCCTCCAGGATCTGAAGGAATTAGTGGACATTACTCTAACTGCCACACTGATGTTCCCATAGTTTCACCTGTTGCCGTGACATGTCACCCACTACCACCGATGAGGATCAGTATCGCATGTTTACGGGGCTCGTCCACGAAAGAACCTCTTCTACACTTTCGAAATCGAACTTCGTTTCCAGGTCAAGGAGCTATCGATCAAATTGTTGTACTCCTGGCAACGATCAATGCGACATGTGGAAAAGTTCAAAGAGGTGAGCATCTACATCTAACGCAGTCAACTCGGTTGGAGAATGTTCTTGCGCCGAACCACCTACGGGGGATGGAATGCTCTCAAAAGAATCTTCTACCAATGAGGATTCATGGATGCACCAATTCAAAAATTCAAAAAAAAGTTGAAAAAGTCTGATTAAAAAACGTGACATGTGCCCTTGAAAAATGAGTCGATTTTGGCGTACGATATAGTTGAAATTTTTATTTGCTGTTTCGCAGTAGTAATCGATACTTGTTCAGGTGTACGATTCCTTGCGAGAGCACAACTTGATAACAGCTGATCCTGTCATACCTGAAGAAGAAATTATGGTTGTGCAATGTGCGTTTTCTTCTTTTCATATGACACACTTTACTATTTTTCATCGCTGATCACCGTTGTGGCAAAAAAACTGAGAAAGAGAAATCTGTGAAGTGGACGGGCAAGGCGAGACGCGACGCGCTCTTTATTACGGATTTATCGAAAGTTGTTAGTGTCGTCCATTTCAGTGACTACCCCTAAACTAGCCCCATTCGAAGATGAGGAAAAGGCGCGATTGCTCAAGGAGCTGCTCAACAGCTCGAATCCGGACGATCTACAGGCAGCGAATCGTCTAATTCAAACTCTCGTAAAAACTGTATGTACGTTCATGTTTTTAGAGCCATCTCGTAGATTTCCTAAAGATCATAAAGAGTAGTTCACCGTGAGCCTAACATGGTTTCAAAACCAACTACAGTAGGCGTCTTCCACTCGCTTCGACTTTCTCCTACACTTCTTTGCGTTTTTCAAAGGCTTTTTTTGTTGCAAAACTCCGTCTATACATCTATACACCTTCGCACGAGAGGTAAAAAGGTTACCATAAACTTTCATCGCTGCTGGATCTCGGGCGTGTGCACGCTAGGTCAGAATCGCGTACCGCGGCGTGCGTCGTGCGACTCGATACGTACAAGCTAGGAGAGCCTTGAAGGAATCCTCCACGGAGAAATGAGTTTCTTTTTTACCCATATATTTATGTTGTATTTGCTTAATAAGGGCATCATGCAAAGTTTCCCGCGAGAAAGTGGAAATTTAGCTGAAATACAGCTCCCAAACTCACGACCGAGTGCGCGAGGCCTCAGAGTGAATGCCCCGTCCCGTCGTCCGCAGCAGTTGGGAATGGAGAGTGGGACTGTTTACGTTGATTAATGTTCCTTCAGTGTGTCTCCGACTGCAGCGGACGACTGGGTGGGCACTTGCTCGGAGGCCCCGCCCACCCGGCCGAGACTTTATGGTGTTGCATCTTACTTCCATTGACGATTCCTTTGAGCAGGTGGATCCTGAAGCGATTATCATGTCATAGTATCATGTGAGGCATGCCTACCCCAGATTCGGGGAATGTCCTCTTTCCGCTCAACATTGACTCCTAGGGAAAGTGAAAAGGAATTTAATGAAGTGAAAGTGATACAGTATTTTCCTGACAAGCTGCTCATTCGGAATATCTTTGCTATAATTGGAGAGTGCTCTTTCAGGAAGACCAAAAGATTGAGCGACGCCACAAAAGGGCTGATGAACTTGAACATGCGCGACAACTGTGCAAACGTCTAGAAGAAGCCATGATGGAAAAAACGGCCGAGTGTCTGGGAATCACCCCAGACGTCATTTACACCGAGGCCAAGATGAAAGTAAGTAAAGCCGATAAAATTGAAAGATGAGGAAGTTCACGAGTCAGCGCAGTCAGCGCTTGAACTCTGATATGTGCATTCAGAACATAGAAAAAATACAACTTTACTGTTGCAGTTTATTTGAATGAAAGAGAACGTTCTAAATTCGCTCCAAATCTCGCACGTAAAAAGCTTTACTGTATTCACCCTAACAAAGCCCACGCTGGTCTGTAAATTGCCTAGCTCCTCCCACATGTGAACGCGTCACATATTATGCGTAGCCGTCTTACATCGCAGATTCACTTAGCACTGATCGAAACCTTGGTAATGGACGAAAACAGATTTTCCACGGAAATTAAAAGATTCATCAGGAGCCAGATTGTCTTTGATAATATTGGCCTGAAATGCCCTCTGTAGACTTACATGCCGCCCGACGGATATTCGATGGTTTTCGATGCTGCCAATTCTTTTTTTTTCTTAATTCAGGTCAACGCGCCCCGCGTTGCCGCACACCCCAAGTGCCTTGTGTCTATTGCCTGTGCCCTCCTTGGGTGCCCATCCTCCGGTATCATGCCTCCCCATATGGCCTGGGAATAGGCTGAGCAAACCGTTGTTCTCCATCCGTCTGCATTCTCGCCAGGTGATTAGAGATACTCCAGACTAGGGAGTGTAAGTCGTTCTGTCCATTACAATGGTGAAATACTCTGTGAAACTCACTACAATTTTGTCGTATGGAAACGTTTCCTAAAGCCTCATTGCATGTCAGGCAATGTCAAGCAATTCCCACATTCCATTTGTCAAATGCACACTCATTTTGTCATTTCACCGATTTCAATTTCGGTAAAAAAAAATGAAATGCAACGCCTAAATGGCGCATTTGAGAGCAATGAAAAATTGGAGCTCAAACGAAGAAAATGAACGTCGCAAAAATGATGTCGCTAGATTCCAGAGGCTCCCAAGGATTTGTGCAAATTGCTTGGATGTCCGTACATAATTATAGAAGAATATTTTTTTATTGCTACCTAGCATTCCATTTTTCACTACAACATATGTGCTTATTATGTCCGAGTAGAATAGGAAGACGACAAAGAATACAAATTCAATTTTTATTTCTATTTCCGTCAGTATCGCTAAGGAGATGAGTCGTCTGGCGGTATAGTGGACAACATCCCAAATCTTGAGCCTTGTTGGCCGTCAACGACAATCCATCTAAGAATCTCGTCGGCGAAGCAGGAAAAATTGAAATCAACAGCATTTTCAAGAAAATTCGAGAAAAAGCTTCAAGAAACTTCCACGCTCATATCTTGTGGACATCTTGAGCTCGACTTGGAATTCGCGCGAAAACCACAATGTTTTTTCTCTGTCTACGATCTCTCCTAAGGATTCGCTCACTATCCTATTGCTCCCTATCACCACTGATCCCACACTTAGAAGTACAAGCTTAGATGGTGGCTCGAAAAATGCCACGCTACCCGTCTGCACTCTAACCTATTGGGTAGAGATGCATGGCAGGGTGCAGGATGCTGTTACCGTCTGCCAGCAGATGTGTTTTCTGGCCGTCATGTGAAATGATGCCTTTGTTGGTCGTTACAGCCGCATGTGCTCCAATGTCCTCATTCGAGCAAATTGCCTGACAGTCATTTCGCGTTCCAGTGATGTCCCCCCCTCTCCACCCCGGCATACGCCTCACTTCTCTTATGGCTTTGACTTCAGCTTCAGATTACTCAGATTGAGATGAAATGCAATGAATTTTAATAGATTACTTATTCTGGATCTGCTAAGTTGCACGTGCCGAGAGGTCGAACCGTCAGTGGATTTCTCGCTGAAAGCGGACATAACAAATAGTATTGCGTTTCTACCGTAGTATGGACCCCATTAAGGCAAGGCCCGGCTTTTATACATGTAATAAAACGACTAAAAATGCCAATCCCCTTCGCTGGTCAATAGATTTTCGCAACATGTATCCAATTTCATTGGCAATTAAAAAGGACAATTCGTGGTTTTTACCATTCGTCTTCATCTAACTGGGCGGAACCCATCATTCGTTCATTCATTTCTGAGCCCCTGCCCAAGCGATTGCACCTCGCTTTTCTCTTTTTTTCATAGGGTTCCGCTGCTTTTTGAATTTTCGTACGGCAAACTTCGCAAGTCTGCATCAACGATGCTTTTTTACGGTGGACGAGGTCACAGCTAACCACTGAGATAATGATCTTCACTTTGAATTTCTGGTTACCAAACGCGCTCTTTCTCGTTTAAGGTAGATTACCGTTAACTGTCATAAATTGTTCGCAAATATCATGAATTATCTCAAGTTACATACAAGTGTTAAATTATCATAAGTATCATGAATTATTTCTGCTGCTTCAGCTGAGAATTCTGGGTGGCTAGAAATAAAGTGAGTCTGATGATTTGATTTCGTAGAAAGTAATAATTGGATGAATCTTATATAAATACAGCAAATTTAAAGTGACGTCATAGTGGTGTTTGTTCATTTCACCTGAATTTGCATAATTTTGTAGTCAATTCTGATGCAAACTAGTCGTTAATCATTGTATCTCAGTTACTAACTTTTGTGGAAAAACAATGCGAAATTCTGATTTATGCTCTCCTGCGCTCTCATTTGCCATGTACTGTAATTGCAGTCACAGTAATCAGTTGTATTCCTTCTACTTCCACGAGCCACCTCATGCCATGTCCTGAACAATCCTAGTTCAGTCTCCCAGTTATTACCTTACCTGCACTTGACTGGTAGATCTCGTCTTACGGTTTCTATCGACGGGTATCACCTTATTATTATAAATACAATGTTGTCACCATACTTCCACAAGAGCAGCAAATCTGAGGCCACAAGTGAAGGACAAGATAAGTCTAGTCCGAGACTAGTCGAAAATGTCCGAAGTTAACTAGTATATCCCTCCTGGTAATCATGTTCACGAGTCCTAGTGCAGAAGCCTCCCAATACATACCTTACCTGCACGTGACTAGCATAGCTCCTCTCACCGTACATATCGGCAGGTATCACCTAATTGTTGTAAATGAGTAAGTATCGTTGACTCCCTACTCAAAATCATCTCACGGAAACTACTGAATGACCAGAAAAGGAGTCTGCTGCTCGTGACAAATGCATACTCCACAGAACTGATAGACAAGATAATCGGAAATAGATGCATTCCGAAATTTTCCATCGTCTGCAATGTCCGAAATCTTGAAAAAGGACATGCAGTCTTGAAAAATGTCACTTCCTCTCACGAGGATCATTTGACATACCGATACGGTGTTTCTCGCTTGAAATATGTTGTTTCCGACTTAGACAGATTCAAGCACATCGCCCAGAAATGGTTTCCATCGCGGTCTTTCGAGGAGAAACGTCCTTAATTAACCCTTTGGTTCGCTTTCCACTTGATGATCCATTCAATTCTCTCGGAAAATTAGAATTTTCACTATTTCAGCTTTGAAGCTTTCATCGCGTGCGATGAATCTGTTTAACCTTTCAATCGAACATTTGAGGGGACCAAGCAGCACTCCTTGAACATAATGGTAAAATCAGTAAATGAAGTAGAGCTGCACACAATACTAAATCAGTGCTTAACCTCACAATTTAGTGGTATCTATAGGCTCAAGTAGATTCTGGTCTTGAGATATTCGGATCTAACATTTTCTGTTGATAGCCCTCTAACGTGTTTCATGCCTGGACCCCAAGGATTTTGAACCACACCAGGTCAAATTATCAGATTCGCGACATATCCGTCGGCTACGAGATTGCGGCCGTTTACACCCGACGATTCTGATGGCCGCAACGCATCCGCAACGCTGTCTCCTGACGAATACTGTCATCCGCATAGGCTGGCACAGGCCCAGTATTGGGTGTATTGATATTGATTGGATCACTCTACAGCTATCTTTTTACAATCGCGATAGCAGAGTATGAACGAGACCCAATAGTGCATAGCAGAAACTTCTCGAATTTTCGCTACCTAAATGATCTCATTGCAGACGTTAGCGGACGAGCTGATGACCGTCCGACCACATCTATTCCGATTTGCCAGCGATGCAACGGAAAATGATGAAGACGCTCTGGCGGAAATACTCGCTGTCAATGACCAGGTGATTGCTGAAAAATTTATATTTTTTCAGAATCTTGGTACTGCGCAGAAATAAGGTCAGCCAGTAATGGAAGGTACAGGGGAGGGGAGGGATGGAAGGGTAGGGGTGTTGCTGCGGGTAGTGTACAGAGGAAGCAGCAGGAGTAAAGCGTCCATAAACCATCATAGCTTAAGATGTTGTACCAACCCTTGTCAATTGCACTGCTGCTCCTGCATCAGGGGTATTTTTGAAAATATACTGTATTTCTAGGCTTCATCATGTTTATTAATTTTTTTCAGTGGTATGAAACAATTTGCTCAAGATATCTGCAGGTCACGGATTTTTGAATAATTTTTGGACGATTTTTTCAAATCTCGTAGAGCTGTTGAATAATAGTGAAAGCCCTCAAAGACCCTGCGATGATTCTGATGATTCTTCAAAGTTCGTTTACTTGCTTAGCCTCAACAGTGCTTAGTGCTGTTGTTTGGTGGCCTCCTCTCAACTTGTTTTTCGCTTCCTTCCCTCTTTGAATTATCTATTTGCGACAATGTCGACAACAAACAGCTTCAGAGAGCTGTCGATTTGTTGATGAACTCATTGGTTTCATTGCTAGCACTGTCCAAGATGATGGAAAAGGGTTCTAGTGAGCGACGGGCAGAATAGCAGCCAATACCATTCAGCTCAATCGTGATGGACACTTATGCCATAAATATTTGAAACTTTCAATGAACCGGCAAAGATTCATGAGGGCATTTTCACGGGCGGAGATGTTATCCGCCACTTCAAGAAGGGGACGCCCTTGGGTGTCAAAATGAATGAAAAAGTCGTGAAAGCCAGTGTAATTGGGGATGATTGAAGAGCTCGGGATACATCGGCTGCTGGAGTGAGATCTCTGCATCATATTCTGCGCTGTTGCAGGGCACTGCGACGTATTAGCGTGAGTGATTGCATTACTGGCAATTTCCGTTGTAGTTCTGAAGTGCTCGCCCAGAGATGTGCAGTTTCAGTTTGGCTGAAACTGCTGGGCCATTACACCGGGATGCCGCCGTGTGCGGCGATAAATCTCAATGCTCAGTAAGAAGAGGGCGAGGTGTGGCTGGCCTGTGTGGACGGGTTGACTGGATTTTTCTCACGAATACATTGATGAATGAGGATTAGAGTGTTGTCGGAGTGGGTGATGGCTAAAAACAAATTAGTCGCGCCGATGCTTCGTAGAGTCGTGTTTGAAGAGAATTGGAGCTGCATGAGTGGGAGGTGGGAGGTTGAGAAGGCGCCGAGCAGCGACCACGCTAACAGCGACTTCTGCACCAGCCTGCCTTCCAACCAACCAGCAGCAGTATCGGCAGCTGGCAGTGGTGGTGACAGCGTCGTCGGCACCAGATGACACCTCTCTTTGTGGGCGATCTCCAACGGATTGCTTCCTTCGAGCGTGCGATTTCGTACTCCTGTTGAGTCGTAGCATCTCGAGCTGCTCCGGCTGCCATCACCGACGACTTGATTGATTGAAGCTGATTCGCATCGATTTCCTAGAGTTTAGTGCACAGGCTTGCTATAAGCCTATCGCCGTCGGCGGCCCCTACTTTCATATTGGTGGCTATGTTTCAGGTTTGTTACGCACTCATATTCACTTCATTCCACCTGTATTTATCATGGCCCAGCACAACTTGAAAACATTAGCATTTTACCTTTACTTGTAGTTGATATAAGTCCATTGAATTTTATTAGGGATTTCCGGCAACACCTTCTGTGTGTACCATCCTCTGGAGATTGAATGAGAACCCTCAGGACGTTAGAGCAAAATTGAAATTTTGCTGAATTACTTTGCACTTATGACAGCTTTGCTGTTTCGCGGTATAACTGATTGGCCAGCAAAGAGAGTCATATATTAAGTCCGACACCTCGATGTGTCAGCTGTTTATATTTCAGACGGGTGATTTTTTTGAGTTGAAAGAAGAGTTATTTCAGGTAAACCAGCTAATACAAAAATACCGTAATTTTTCACAAACGGGACGACTTCGCCACCATAATGGAGGAACCTCTGAGGAGTCAGCAGGCGAGTTACCCCTCCTTCATTCCTTGATAGTTGCTAGGAAAGTCGCGCCCAGAAAATTAAGTAGTCATTAGCGAGTGTGTTTCAGATTTACTTGGACCGGAAACAAATGAAGTGGCGACGACTGCTGCACCCACATCGTCTACCGTGCCCCTGGATTTTAGCACAGATGACTTTCTGGAGCAGCAATGTAAAAGTTCGACGAGTACTAGTGCAGATTTCGCTGATGTTCCCTTTATTGGATTCGACAGGGTAAGGAGTTAGAGGGGTGATCCTGAAATGACTGCTTTGGGAGGACCATTAAATATATAAGTAGAGGTGCTCAGCAGTACGACAATGAAGAAAAATGGAGTCAAACGGTCAAAATGCGAGGATAAGACACCTTTCTCACCGTTGATTCTCAGAAGGGGCGGGCGTCTTCGAAAAAAGGGCGTGTCTGGTGAAAACAAGCTCGGTGCTCCTTCACCAGAGATTTGCCACATGTGATCTTTGTTGATCCCTAGCTTTCATCTGTGTGATTTACTTTGGGAATTTCTATTACTAACAGTACTGCCGATGTCCTTATTCTACTATAGAATCAAAAGTTCGAGTGAAGGTATGAGGATTTGTTCTCTTAGCAATTGCACTAATTGTCAGGGTGACTAATTTTCTTGGCTTACACCCGCAAGGCAACGTGAAACTCCCCCGGGAGCCCATTTCGGGTGGATTACTACTACTTTATGGCGCAGCTTAGAGGTTCACGACTGGGCTTTATTGAAACTTGTAACCTCTGAGAAAGGAAGTATTAAATGGGGAGCAAATATAGAAAGTGAACGGTTTAGTCTAAGCTGAAAAATGAGTACCGAACAATAAAGCAGGCGGAATTTTCAAGAGGTTTCAGTCCATGACTCCAGCCTTACCGAGGAAAGTGAAGCCGCCATCACAACCTACGCCTTCAGTACTTGATGATCTCACCACTTTAATTGATGGAGATCTTTTCGCTAAACCGTCATCTCCACCAAAGTGAGTTTGATTCGACGAGGTCTTCCGTCCGGAAGAACTGGTAAAGTGCTCTTACAGATTCAAACCGCCCAAGCCAACCTTGAATGATCTCTGCACTTCATCATCTGTGTCGAATGTTTCCATAAGTCCACTTGATTCTCTAGCAAAATCCAATTTCGAGGTGAGTTTTTAGGAGTCGACATGGAACAATGTGAAAACTCAAGAGACTGAAAGAAACAGCTCCCGAAAAGGCAAAATTAGGGGTTATTCGCAAAATTTTGATCATGAGTAGAGGTGCGACAACAGCGAGAAAATACGAAATGAAAATGTCGAAAACCCAGAAAAATGAGACCTCCCCTTATTCCTTTGACTTTTTCGGTAGACGTGCTCTTGGACACGCTCTATCACTGACTTATAGATCCGAGTCTTGTGATTTTGTGATGTGTAGCGGTCATCGACGCACTCACTTGGGTGAGTAGCTGTGGTAACGAGAAGTCCACAAAGGTTGGCTGCTATTTTTGGACCAGCCTTATATGCCTCCTCTTCAAATCCACATAGCGTCTAAAAGATTTTCAATGGCTGCTGTTCTTAGCACACCAGGGACCAGTTTCAACAGGCTGGATGATGTGCTCGTTCAATGCGCTGTGCCCGTCTGTGTGTGGCCTCGTTCATTTTTGATTGGTTAGTGTGACCTTTGGGGGAAATTGCCAAAATCAGCTTGAGAGTGCTACTTCTGCTCTGAATTTCTCTCAGATGGGGTGTTTAATGATGCGTGTCCTCTTGGCAGATCGCCCGAAGCAGGATCGTCTGCTGTTTTCTGAATCTAAGCCCATCGCTGAATAAACTAATGTTTTATTGGAGATCACACCCCGGGGCGACTCCGCAGTCGATATCGCCGAAAAAAACGGATTTCTCGTTTGGTGAGGGGTCGGCAAAATCTGATTTAAAAATCCGCTTTTCGCTTTCCCGAAATTCAGGCAATTCTTGCATTTCTGTTCTCAGGATTCATTATAATAGTGATCAATCTACCATCCCTGGCACAAAATTACCCTTTGTATTTTCAATAGGAGTGTATCGGGCGTGGTGAGAATTCAAAGAAGCGCAGACTTCTGTCATATAGCCGTTTTCCTAATATTCTAACTCAATAACAGAAGCGGAAACAGGTCGCTCCTTGCTGCCGAAGGCAACGCAAGCCTTGAGCCTTCTTTAGATGCGTCTCAAGCTACAATGATTTTCGTATGCCACACCTTCTACGCGTGTACATCTAGAGCCTTATGGCCATTTTTGTTACGATTTTTCTGAAACCCGCACCTGCAGCGATGGATCGACCAATGAGAACATGGGATAGTCACGCCCACGCGCGCACTGCAGCTATTGCCTTTGAAACTTCAAGGAGTAATGCCAGAACCCCCAGAGCTTGTAACTACCTTATTGCACATATCTCATGTTCATATTTCAGAGTGAATTACTCTCAATACTGCCGGAGAAGATATCATTCGATCCGAGAGCAGTGCAAATAGGTAAATAAATTACCTCCTTTCGGAGAAATTTATTTTTTTAATGAATATCGTCGGTGGTCATGAATCGGAGGAATCGGGCGTACAGGGAAAAACTGTATTAGAAAGTGTGAACAATCTAGAATTCTAAAATCTAAAATAAGCCTAAAATTTCAGCTAACGTGCCTCCGAAGACGGTGCTTAATAAACAAAATATTCTTATAATGATGTATAGGTTAGTTTCGTTGCCATAATCTTAGGCCGCGGTCATACTTTGCGCAAGCTGCGTTAGTTGACGCCGGTGCCGGCGTCAACTAACGCAGCTTGCGCAAAGTATGACCGCGGCCTTACTTTTCAAAAGTGACTAGTGTTTGAGCAGAAGGTTTTCAGCTGTGTTCCTCAACAACCGAATCCAACAACTCGCAGTTTTATCGTGGCTGTTATCAATGCAAATGTGGAAACCTTACGGCATCTTCGATTGAGCATGAGCACAGCAAATAAGGTTCATCGCTGTTATATTATTTACCCAAAATCATCAGTACTAGAAGTTGCGATGAGATGTCCTATAATCCATTTGCTATACATAAATTTCCCACAATACCTCAAAGGAACCGTACACTAAAAAATGAGTTTCTTCCTTACCCATATATTTATGTTGCATTTACCAAATAAGAGCTGCATGCAAAGTGTCAAGCGAAAAAGTGAGAATTCGGCTGAGATACTTCTCAAAGCGGCGCGGACGACGGGGCGTGCACCCACTGAGGCCCTGCCCTGTCGTCCGCAGCGGTCGAAGACGCATAGTGGGAACAGAAGCTCACGTATACACTCCCACTCTTCGTTTTCGACCTCGGCGGACAACGGGGCGGACACTTGCTCTGAGGGAGGCCCTCCAGTCCGCCGCTTTGAAAAATTGTATCCAGCCGGATTCTCATTTTTTCGCATGAAACTTTGCATTCTGCCCTCATTAAGCAAATACAACATAAATATATGGGTGACAGGAAAACTCATTTTTCCGTGCACGACTTTGATTGGTGCTAGGAGGCTCCAATGGTGGCAATCTGCGATCATGGAATCGCGCGCGACATATATGTATGTACACGACTTTAGCTAGAAGATCTTATCGCGATCCGGCTGGGAAATTACATATTTTATATTGTCTTCATTTACTTTCAATCTTCCGTCACATTTTTATTTTCTTCTTTCTCAATTCCAATATCTTGAAATCGTCCGTAGCAGAGTGAGAGATGATTCCTTATCGATTGATGATTGAATCATGCAAAGCCTAATGCGCCGCGCATCAGCGCGAATGGTGCCCTCTGTTACACTTTTTCCGATAACGGTTTGCGCTAGTCAAGCGATGGTTTCATTTGTGGAAAAAATTCAGCAGGAATTTATTGACAGAGTTATTCGTGAAATTTTGCTTTCGTCTGACCCGAGCGAGGGCACGTGTGACGCTAGATGTGACTGTGGGACCCGGAATCGGACCTCACAGGGTCTATCAGAGCGCATGTATGCCAGCACAGAGCCCTCAGCTTTAGTCTTTTCCATATCGTCCGCATCCGCTATCCTCCTTCAAGGAGGGGTAGTTGGGGCCCAATATCAAAGGATTGTTGTTTACGAACGTTTAGGTACTTCCTTACACGGAGGTGAAGAGAAACAAAAAGGAATGGTTGAAAATTCGAGAAATAAGACCCCTCTTCAACTGTTGGCTCCAAAAGGAGGCGAGCTCCGTCAGCGAAAGGGGTGGGACTTGTCAGAACAAGTTGCAGCTGTTAGGAGACGGGTCTTATGAAGCCAACAGACGCTCCATTCCATAAGAAATTCCGCCAAATACAGTGGTTTCACATCGGCAGCTTTCATTTTTATGACTCAATTCGAAAGTTCACATTACTCCATTATCCCTTCGCTGTCTCAGGGGTTGTACGGAAATCTTTAATCTTTATGAAGTATCGTGAGATTCTCTCGTCTTCAGAAAGCCTCAGTTCGTCTCGAAGATAAAGGTCCAATGGATCTTGCCGGTGTATCACCGTTAGTACCGGTAGCCACTGTGTATATGATGCTTTGTGTACTCTTGCTGGATGAAATCCATGAGGTAAAAAGTGCTTCCTTAACTTTTTTTTCAAAACTTTTTTGGTGGGATGATGAAAACGATGCAGTAAATGATAAAAAATGTTATATTTGTTAGTTATTTACAACTGTTATTACTGTTCACTTGTTAGACGATTCTAGGTCGATTTGGACTTCTCTCTGACGTATACGCAGCAATTTGAGAGGTCAATAACTGGAAACATTGTTCTGCAGCTTTAGACATATGCTATGGAAGCTGTCATGAGCCTCAGCTCATTTCCGTGTGAATAATGAATCGCCATATCGTGATCGTTGCAGATTATGCAAATAAAAATTGTAATACATATAGCTCTGCGAGTTTTTTTTTTCAGCCCAGGGAGTGTTCAAAGGCACCAGTAGTGGTAAGGGAAAACTGAGATGTGGGAGTACATGTTCTCAAAAACGAACCTTCTACTTTAGAGGAGGTCATGTGTGGCGAAAATCGCATTGTAAAAACAGGGCTTGGGGTCTTATAACGACCCCGCAGCACGACATGTCGTCCTGCGGTCGTGCGAGCGGGCGAGCCGCCGGCGAGGGGCGAGACAACGACCGCGGCCGGCTGATTTAAACTCTGGCCTGTCTTCAGTCCACTCCGGCTAGAGACGCAGATTTTCGGGTTTCTATTCCTTGGTTTTTTCGCAGTTTTATGTTTTTCATTCTATACGATTACATTGCTGAGCACCCCTACTTTCATATCCACAGTCTGCCAAATTTACCTCTTCCGGTGTCTTTGAACAATGCTGGCCATCGATACTAATCAATTTCAAAGCGGTAAAAGCAGATAGGTGCCTCCGCAAATCTTTAAACTCCTCGCTGGCACTATTAAACATGAAATGTGATCAGGGAACTTTTTGCATGGTATCGATATACATTTAATTGAATGAATTACGATCAAGTCTACTACAAGCACAAGAGCTAATTCATTGCAGTCAAAATACCAAGGTTTTATAGCATTTCAAGGTAGTACGATAAATTACCCGGATGTTGAATTCAACAAGGCCCCACCCTAATCTGCGGTTGCATAGCTCCTCCCACATGTGAACGCGTCGCATATTGTGCATAGCCGCCACACATCGTAGATTCATCTAGCACTGATAGAAACCATAGTAGGGGAGAAAACAGGTTTTCCGCAGAGTTAAAGGTTAATTAAAAGCAAGATGCTCCTTCATAAATTGGCCTGAAATGCCTCCTCTCCACATTCATATAGCGTCCAAAAGATTTTCGATGGCTGCTGTTCAGAGCACACTGTTGACCAGCTTCAACAAGCATGGTATGATGTGCTCGTTCAATGTGCTCTGCCCGTCTGTGTGTGGCCTCGCTTATTTGTGATTGATTGATGTGACCTATGTAAAAAATGGCTAAAATCAGCGAAGAAAGTGCTACTTGTGCTCTAAGTTTCTCCCAGATGGAGTGTTTAATGATGCGTGTCCATTTGACAGATCGCCCAAAGCAGGATCGTCTGCGGTCTTCTGAATCTAAGCCCATCCTGAATACACCAATGTTTTATCGGAGATCACACCATACGGCGACTCCGCAGTCGATGTCGCCGAAAAAAACGGATTTCTCGTTTGGCGAGGGGTCGGCAAAAAACTGGATTGGCAATCCAATTTTCTTTTTTTCCAGATTTCAGGCAATTCTTGCATTTCAGCATGCAGTTATGGACGTCACTGCTGGTGCACAGTCATCAGGGTCAAGCGCTCGTTAGGAAATCCCCAAGAGGATCGTATTTGGTTAGTTGGGGTGTGAGGATCGTATTTGATGAGGGTTTGGGGAGTGAATGATTATAAGAGTAATGTATCAGATAAGCAGCAAAACTTCGAGGACAAGTGGCTCGCAATTTGGATCAACCAAGGTATTGCTGGTGTGGATTTAATCTCTCAAATCAGCCTCTACCCTCATTTTAAACATGCATTAAATTAGTGCTGCCATGTGGTAGTTGATCGATCTATCGTCCTCCTAACGCAGTCAAGCTGAGCAAAGCCACATACAGTGACAAATCCGATCTTTCCAGAAGGTGTGCGTCAGGACTGTCTAACAAGGTCATCGCGCCACGCTAGTTGCGTTGACGCGCTCCAAACGCCTTGCGGGTTTCCTTGTAAATCGTCCGCGCACTAGGTGGGAGTGGCGCCTCTCATCGCGTGTCCTGACCTAGTTGGATGATCCTGACGCACACGTTTGCCATTGTACACAATAGGTGCATGGATTATTTGTTACCAATTGCCTGGCGCACACTACTGTGCGCGAAACACCATGGCGCTCGTACGTCGATCGAAGTTGCTTTTTTTTCCTTGAGGACAGAGTATTGCAGTACACGCTCTGCCCACTGCGGGTGAAGCTTAGCGTGGTTCATGTATGCACCTTACTTACTATTCCATGCCCTACCCTTTTTGGAATTTACTACATCTCCACGGGTTGTTTTTCATGTAATGCCCAAACTCCGTGCACTACTGTAAGAGCTCAGCCCACCGTTTCTCGTCCTTTTATAGCTCCAGCTACCACTGACCACTTCCCTATTTTCCCGATTCAGATCTTATAGAGATAAATTACATTTCTTGCAGTGAGTGTCATCCGACTAATAACATTCTGCGCCCACTAAGGGCTGGTTTTCACTTACTTCAAGCGTGTTAAAGAAGTCTTTCCGCCAATTTTTTTTCTAAACTCTATGCAGTGTTGGAACCAAATTATGAATTTTTCTTGTACGGACCACCCAATACTGGTGCGCTTCGCGCACTACGCCCGGACCTCTTTGACTTTCAGATGCTCACCTCTGACCTCTATCTATCTTCCTCTCACGCTTGAGTCATAATAGAACCCAATTATTAATTTTCGGTTTAAGCAGAATATTCCAGAGCATGCTCCGCTCGCCGTGGAAGGAGCTCAACTCCGTTCATGTGCGCTCCTTATTTCTTGTCCCATACCCTACCCATCCCAAACTTGTCCCCATCTCCACAGGTCGTTTTTCATACAACGTCCAAGCTCCGCCAACCACCACAAATGCTCCGCCCATTGCGCGGCGACTTTCAGGAATTCATCCCCGACCTTGATCCATCTTTCCCCCACGTTTGGTTCATATTAGAACCCAATTCACAATTTCCGGTCTGAAAACGGGTCATTACATGCACGCTGTGCCCACCGTGGGCTGAGCTTGACTTGATCCATGTGTGCTCCTTACTTCTTGTCCCATGCCCTACCCATCCCAAACTTGTCCCTACCTCCACAGATCGTTTTTCTCAAATACCTTATTTAGTGATAGAAGGAAGGATGGACGTATTCAGAAACGAAGTGTTTTGTATATAGTAGAAATCATATTGAAGAAAATCGTTGAGAAAATCATAGCAAATGTCATGAAAGTAAGCGAAAGAATCCCCGAACAAGTAAGTATGCTTCAATACGCAGATTCACAAGTCGTCAAAACATTGACAGTCATTCAGCTAGAAAACAGATTTGCTGAAAATTACTTTATCTACACGTAATTTTAATTGTTTTTGTAACCTCCCATCATGAAGATAGTTCCGTCGTAAATATAACATTACTCACCTTGATATCCGTTCCTGCTCCAAGATTTCCAGCCATTTGCCCACTTACATGCTATCTTTCTGGCTTGATCACTTTCCAGTACCATGCATGAATACCCATCCCCTGGATACCTGCAAAGGAAAGGAAGTATATTTCCAAAAATCTAAAATACGACCTAGAAAATTAGTTTCGCCCTACTTTTTTTGTTTCCCACCCACCTCTTCTCCCAGCACAGCCCCTCCCCTCCGACGGGTCAAATGCTACACGTTTGAAGAACCTTTCGCACACGCCTGATCTCGAGAGTCCATTCGGGACGTCAAGTAGAGGAAGTGCAGTTCTCACACCGTCTTCTGATTTGAATTCGATGTTGTGAAAATAATTGTGTCAAAATGCACCACACCCTAGACCGGGTCGGCTACACTTTTGAATCAGTTTTATTTTATAAAGTAGAGCGCCACGCCGTTACGAGATACGCCAATGCTTCATTATGTCCGAAATCGACAGAAACTAACAGCGAGTCATAACTGAACCCCATATCATTACTGGTACCCGCTTACAGGTATCCAAACGTCCTATCGGCATGGTGTACCCCACCAGACGTTGTTGGCCAGAATGGGTTGCCCTCAACGGTTCAGCACGTGAAAAATTTTTCGTTTGAACAAAAGTACGGCGAGATGCGTGTCACCGTTGAAGCAAGTGACCGTGAAGTCCATTTAAAAAAAATTTGAAATGTCGAAAAAATCATGAGCTTCACTCCGACAAGTACGCATCCTAGTAGAAGAAGATTGTGTGCATCCACTGAGCAGCAAATGAAAGAAAAAGAATCCATACATTTGTCCAGAGGAATACAAAAAGAAAAGAACTCAGAGAAAGCCCATGACTCTGGGATAACTATTAGGTCAGGTCACGCAGGAAGACAACGACTAGTTCAGGCGCGCAGTCAATTCACCACGGAACCAGCAAGCAAGAACTTGTCGCGCGCGGTGATGTGGTCGTTGTGTTGCGGTGATCCGGTTGGAAAGTCCTGACGCACGCCAAGTGTATTATCATTGTGCTGAAAGCAGTGGACCTCCTTGACCCTGACATAATATGCATCACCGTACGGTACATGCGATGTCTGTTTTCACCTGTTTACTTCATTGCCTATGTAATTGACATCATTAGCTTCATAACTGGAGTAATGGAATCACTTCCAACTGGCTCATTTTCTAACCAGCAAAGAATAGGCTTTCTTCCTCATCAAAATCAAAGGATATGGCTAAATAAAACTCAAAGGCACTGAGAGGGAAGAGAGAAAGGGCGGGAAGACTTGTTCCACGGAACAGATACCCCACTTCAGAAACGTTGATAAAGGTGAAACTCGCATTGAAAAACCGCGACTTGGCTTTCCCGCAGCACTGAGCGTTGCGCTGCCACGCATCCGTCGCAAAAGTTGCTGGTGGAAGCAGGACAACGTTTGCGGCAGGCAAATTTATCCCCTCACTCGTCTGCGTCTAACCCGCTGGTTAGTGATTCAGAGAGGGCGAAAGACAGGAAACGTCGTGTTTTTCGAATTTCCCTCCGTTACATCGTTCTTCTCTACTGTTACATTGCTGAGCACCCCACTTTCATAATCCCAATCTGCCAAATTTATCTCTTCCGCGTACGACCCCCCTTCCGTCTGGTCGAATAGGACCCCCCCCCCCTGCGAGGACTCTTCGAATCCCGGTGTACCCTGGCTACCGCTTGTCACTGCACTGCTTACAATCACTTTCACGAAATTTCGGGTCATTTGAGCACATTCTTCAGACTTGATGTTGTCTACAGAATCGATCAGCTCACAAGCAGCTCCGAGGGAGAGAAACGCTGTTTTTTCAAATCATCAGTTGCAAAGTTCCTTTTTTCTCAAATGCTGTAGTGGACAGCACCTGAACTTGTCACGAAAGTCTGAACGAATTTCGTCTCATCCGCTCAAAATAGGTTGTTGAATTAGGGAGGTAATTCTTCCTGATTTCTTTCTTTCTTCCGCCACCGTCTTTCAATACAGCTTTTTTTTTCGTGATTTTCTCAAATAAACCCTAGCTATTGGCCAACCCCTTGGCATTTTTCGAACTCCGTGGGGGAGTGTAGGATTCGGTCGCATTCAGCTCAATCCGTGGCCGCGCCCAGAGCTTCCGCCACCGTCGTTCAACCCGAAAAGTCTCACATTACATGCCATTTGCTTTCTGGACGGCTTTAATGGCATCGCGGTCCTCGAATCCAGACAAGAACGTTGAATACCCTCTGGCCTAGATCACGAATCACAGCAGCGGGATATACAAGTGAATAGCAGCCAGAGCAAGATAAACAAGGTTTTGCTTACTATGACGTCATCTTACAATTACTACTTCTTTGGGTAATCTCGAACAATGCCGCTGAATAACGATTGCCATGGGAGCCTCTTTGTTGTTCATATAAAACGCCTTATCTTCAGCTCCCTGGGACGAACTGTTACCTTTCTGTGGACGGCGCTAATTTCATGAGCCGAACTATATGTATGTCCGTTCCAGTAATTTCATTTTATAATCCAAGTGGCAATTTCCTGTGAATAACGAGCCTGTCTTTTTCCCCATATGTTCTAGCATCGGGTACCGCTTACTCCCTGATTAAGTGCCAATATGACTATAGGGCTTAGGCAACCTCTAAAATATGACATTTTCTGATTTTCTACTCCTCCAACATTCACTTTTTTAACGGGTCCAGAAGGCACTTTATCGAACTTTCAGAGGTTTTCGACAAACTGTTTTTCGGATCTTTCCTGGACTGATCCCAATGGTTGCCCATCTATCGTTATATCATTTTGACATTGTGCTCGGATGCAACATGTATCACTTAACCTGCATTGTAATTTTATAGTTATTGTGTTTGTGGTAACATTCGTTATAATCGTTTTCGTAATAATTTGTATCTTGCCAATTAACGAGGCCTAGCAAAAACAGGTACGCAAATTTCGCTACACATATTCCATTCATCAAAACGATATTACTTATAGAATGACCTAATGTAAACTTCAATTCATCGCTGAGTCCTAGGATGGGATAAGCCTGAGTACGTCCGGCCAGGATAGGGCGCCTTCATACTTCGCTTTGCCGGCGCTAGGGCACGGCTGCGTTGTCTCTGCGTCCCAGTCCAAGCCACTCTGCCTCGCTGCCTGTGAACGAAGCCACGCCCTGCCGGCAGCGGGTACGTCGGTATTACTGAAGAGTATGGAAGCGGCCGGAACCTCGTTCATAGTTGGATCGGAGTGTTTCATCATCACCTTTCAAATCAATACCGTCTTTGTACATCATATCACTGTTCTTGAGATGATAATAGCTCTAATCAATAACTTTCCGTCTTTCAAAGCCTGGTGATCAATTCTGAGTGATGATGGCTCGTGCAGTTACTTTCATCGGTTTTCATTTCCTTTACGGGTCGTCTTTTTGTTGTTTATTGCGACCTTAATTGTTATCGCATGTCTGCTGACATGTAACAAACAACACAGCCAGCTGTGATATTATTTTGTACAATTTTTCATTTTTTCATGCTCACATTAAGCACCTTCGAACTAATCACTCTTAGCAGTTTTATGATTGTACTGTCAGTCCTTGAAACAATTTTTCAAGCAAAAGCTTACATCCACATGTAGGTTGGGGCCGCAGCATGTCCAGCTAGCAACTTTGTTCCTGTATTCCTGTCAAACAGAAAGAAAATAAAAGCGGAATCTTTAGCTATGGGGATTGAAAGATGGGCTAACTGTCAATAATTAAATATGGCTGGCTTTTTCAAAATACTATCTACATCACATAGACAGCATTTTGGAATTAGTACACTTCCTCTTCACATCCCATCAAGCTGATGCCATAGGAATGACGGTCAAAATCAATAATTATAAATTACCTAGTGACATGGCATATGCATGTTTTCAGGAAATGGTAGCGCTTGATATTTTGAGTTTGAAAAATCACCAACTTTCAATGAGTCGGAGAGAGGTGAGCCTCTTCCTCCCTGAGGCACAAACTATGCATGGTCCTGCACCTAATTTTCGGGACCCTGTAATCGCGTTAGGACCCAACTATGTACGGCGCCCCTAGTTCGCACGCATCGCGTCTCACGCCGCAGTGCGGAATCCTATCCCAACTATGCGCACTCAAAGCAGCATGAGAATCATTGATGATGGAAGGAGTAGAGAAGAGACGACTGAAACAATCTCGCTACTGCGTCAGCGGTGTGGCACAATCTCCTAGACTGTTCTATTTTCCGATCTTCTATCTGCACTAGCAACTCCCTATCACTCATCGTGATCCAATACCAAGCTCAAGCGCGTGCCATGAGTCGTAGCGTCGTTGATCGATATGCATCTAATACACATCCAAAATATAAGGACAAAGCAATTCGTTTACGGGGTGAAACAGCGGCCACAGTCCTGAATCACCTTAGTTGATTTCATTGGTGAAAGGAGGGAACGACACGATACGGTATCCTGGACAAAGGAAAATAAACTGTATTAATACAAGTTCAGTGCTGTATTTTAACGCATTTTAAGCGGTTGCCGCATAAATCTCCTGACCCACACCTGAAGGGGACGCAGAACTTCCGACCGAGTTGGATGGTCACTTTACAACGTTCATCGGAAGGGAAACGAATGCCCAGCCACAAAAAGCCAGTTCTAAACGTGGCTTAGAGGGGTTGCGGTAGCTGAGAGGTAAGCCCAGTGACCTTCCTCAATTCGTTTAACAATAGTGAACTTTCGAACGAGATGGAGTAGTCATAGCGGTACTACAGTCCATAAGAACTGAACTTTTCTTACGAACTATGTTCTACCCGTTTATTCCCCTTCAGATTGCTACCTTACCCAACCAAGTAGCTACTCATTCTTAGCTACTGCTCGTGTTTACAAAATGTCATCACATTTACATGTTGAGTAGCTGAAAAAGTCATCATAATTAAGTAGTTGGTGTGTGGTGTGCCGGAGATGGGGGACAGCTGGGAAAGGAGGAGGACGGCGGCGGCGGGGTGGTGGCTTGTGGTTAATCGAGTGAGACCCCGCCCTCTGTCTCTTCATAGCTTCTGGCGGTGTACCCATTCTGTAGCAAACATTCACTTTCAGGTGCTATCCTATCTTAGCGCCAAAGATCATTTCCTATGGCTACTGATTGTGAGTGGTACCCGTTGATCTGATATCAGAGAATGTAGCGACGCTTGCATTTGCTCGGAGCTGCTGAAGAGCTGTCCTTTTTCATGTGTTTACTCACAATTGCATTTCATTTAGTATCATAAATTCATGAAAAATAGTGAATGAGATGGGCGTACCAAGAACATGCATAGACTGGTGCATTCATGCAAATATGCGGGTAATTGTTTTTTGCTTTTCTTCAGCTCAAGTGAAGCTTTGTGACTAGCTCTAAAGGCTCCTCATTCAGATTGCTTACTACACCATTTTTATTGCAGGAAAATCTATATTATCAATTACGTAATAGGCGGTTTCTTGTTCTTAATGGGTTTTATGTACGTATCTATCTGTGAATCCTTAAATACTTTACAAAATGGTATTATAGTGGCATTCGATACATTTAATAACAGCCAACCGGGTAGAATTCAATCATTGTCTACGCCAAACTGACTTGTAAGGAAAAATTGATTTCAAGGGAGTAATGGGTGTCTTTAGGTAATAAAATGGCAAGGAAAGCGGGGATTTGTGATGTTTTTAGAACTTCTTCTATTTTCATGATGACAAGATTGTTCGATACTCAAATAAAAATACTGCCAAGTTGATTTCACCATATCGAGTGATATTTCTCCTTTGTGATCTGCGTTCACTTTCAATCTTTCTACGTCTTCCTGCCCCATTTCGACATTCTCTCTAACTCAACCAAGCACTGCTGAACCGCCTAGACACGTAGACAGTTCCTTTTGAGAGCACACAATTGCAAGGCAATCTATTCACGGACCCACACGAATGGGTGTGTACCCTTATGTCAGGATTTCGCACCGCAAGCGATGCGATGCGGACGAGCCGAAGGCGCCGTGTTTTCGGTCCCAAAGCGATTGGGAGTCAACTGCGTATAGCGTCCCTAACATTATCGTGTAATCGTTTTAAGACCCAACCACAGCGACGCGCATAGCTCCACATGCACCGCACGCCGCTCGCAATGGTGCGGAATCCTGACGTAAGAGTACACACCCCATGAATGAAGTAGGCCGTGCGATAAACCCTGATGCTTCCTCTGCTAACGGCAAATTTCACCCATATCCAAATCTCTTGTGTTATCACCCGGATGCTTCCGGCTTTCGTTCCAGTCTGAGGGAAAGAGCACTCCCACAAACAATCAGTTCATTTTCTCTCAAACTCCACATTCGCTTTTTGGTAGTCTCCTCCCTAGGACGATTTCCCATTGAAAGATTTCCTCTTTACAATACTATTTCTTCGTTGGCTTGTTTGAATCGACACATCAGTAACTCACAAGTGAGACTGATTAGGTCCACATAGGTATGAGTGTGCTGCAACGTCGCGCCACGGGAGTCGCATCACGTCTTGTACGTTTACCGTCACGTGGACACGAGTCACCTGTCCAAGGTGGGATGAGCTGTCCGAGTTCGCCAGCTGTGAAAAAGGTGAATTATTAGCAATTACCACTATTTATCACCGTTTATTACATTACCAACAATTATTACTATTTATCATCAGTTATTACATTATCAGTTGTTATTACCCTGCCGGCGATTGTCGTCAGTCCCACTACTTCTTTTCTCATTGTTTGTTTATGAGAAAAACTAAACATCACTCCTTACGCTCTCCAATAGTTTTTTCTTGTTTCAAGAGCAACACAAACCTTTTCTATTGTTGTTATTGTTGACTGGCATTTCCATTCCCTCTGGATGAACCATGGGTGGCGTAGAAATAAAGAAATCTCATTGATGAGTCTCTGGTGTTACTTGCAGGAGGGTTTTCAGTTTAGAAGAATTCATTACGAAAAGACAGATTTAATCTTGAGCCAACAGCTTCCTTCCCACTATAACAAGTCGCATTCCGCAGGCCGTGATTTGTTCCCACCGTAACCCTGTTCAAAGGACGCAAACGCGTCCTTTAAAGATCTTGCCACGAGCACGGTCCTTTAAACACGGAGTAAGTTGGGGTTATAGAAGGTGAGACAGATGCTTTTCACCGACGTCGAAGCTCCTTCCCTCTCTAGGCTTAGGCTACCACTTATATTCCCTCCCCCTACATGAAAAAGCATCGGCCAAAACATCTGTCTCATTTTCGACAATCCCAACTTCCACCGTGTTCAAAGGACCGTGCTGGTGGCAAGATCTTTAAAGGAGGCGTATGTGTCCTTCAAACAGGGTTACGGTGGGAACAAATCACCGGCCTCCCAAATCCGTCTTGTCCCACTATATAGCTAGCTAGACGTAGTATCTAAAGCAGATATGGAATCATGGCGCGAGCTACCTACAAAGTATTCAATTATGCCTGTTTATGTATGTGTCGAACGTGCATCTTAAAATTATGTGCTGCATGTCTGGCCGAGCGCTCATTTAAGTTGACGTGTAAAATTGCTATCAAGTCATCTAGCTTCATACATGAATGCACACAAAACCTCTCAGTACCTCTTCACGTCAACCACATGAAATCATCACATAATCGCCCGTGACAATTAATTAGCCGATCATCTGCATCAATTTCCGTATCGTAAAAAGATCGAAGGCCGTCTAGGGTTAGGCTGGAAAAATAGCGACTACCAACATCCCTTGCACTTGCAGTGTATATTCCAATTGAGCTCTACCCCAGTCCATTTCCAGGTCCTGACTATAAACCCTCTATACGTCATCCCACTGGGGTTCCTATATGCGATAGAACATAGTCACGAAGATTCTGATCATTAAAAGCTCCTCAAACTTTTGGTCACAATTTTGTGGATTTTTGACTTCACCATTTCGTCCTACTGGATGGGTGCAACTGGGTGCTACAGTGCAAGGTGGGGGGATGGATTACGCGAATGTTCAGGTAAAAGATACTGAAGTGGTCGTGCAAAAGCATAATTACTTCAGCTGTAACGGCAGGTAATACAGCAAGTTATCCCTCCCCGTTCATTGATGCTGCATCTCCACTTTTTTATGTGATATATACAAGGAGGTGCTCTAGGGGAAACTCATTTGATGTGTACCTCACTCACAAATTTTTTCTTACGCCTGATTAATTGTGCACTTGTGGACAATATGCCCAAAGCAATTGAAATACTCACGTAGGCCTTATTTTCCCAACACGGCCTCTCCCGTAATCCTAGTGCATTCAAAGGAATCGTCCACGGAAATGACTTTCTTTGTTGCCAATATATTTATGTTGTATTTGTCTAATAAGGGACGCATGCAAAGTTTCACTCTAAAAAGTGAGAATTTGGCTAAGATACAACCCCCCAAATACTCGGTCGGATGGGCGGGGCCTCCGAGTAAAAGCCCCGTCCTGCTGTCCGCCGCGGTTGAGAACGAAGAGTGGTACTGTCTACGTAACTTTCTGTTCTTTCGATGCGTCTCGGACCGCAGCGGGCGACGGGAAGGGCACTTGCTCGGAAGCTCCGCCCACTAGGCCGAGAATTTGGCGAGCTGTATCTTAGCCGAACTCTCACTTTTGTGAAACTTTGCGCGCGTTCCTATTAGGCAAGTATTACACTGATCGGTTTGATTTGTTTTGCTTTACATTACCCTTATATTCACTTTTTCCAGTCATCAAAGCGGAATAAGTCAAAATTTTAAGAACCGGCCGAAGCATTCAGATCAAAAGTTCTAATCAGTCAACCGCCTAACAATGTGATATGTGAGAGTGTTAAACAGCTTTCAAAATATATCACTGAAAATCTGGAAGAAGAAGTATAGGGTCTTTATAATGGATGTCAACAGTGTCTGAACGGCCTAAGTGAGACTTAGACTAGCACTGACGCATTCCATTTCCGATGAACTCATCAGTGCAGTTCCCTTCCTTCTTTCATAGTCTGGCACTGTGCCAAGTGATGTCATTAAGTTCGACTGCCACGGAGTTGCCCTTCACAGTTACTCGGAATTCTATTCTGTGTCGTAAAGCTGTCACATTCAACAACTGCCGAAAAATAAGAGTGCGAGTTTCAACGAAGCTTGCCTTAATCCTCGCAAAAAATGAACTGAATAGCCGCTAACTGAAAGAGAGCTCTTCAGTTGGCTTCAGTGTGACATGCTTGATGAGGATTAGTCAGTAGAACACTGCTAATCGAATGTTGCTCCAAAGATTGCCTGAAGCGTAGCAGCCGACAGCATGGGGGTTGTCTCGATTAGTCACGTCGGCAGGAGAGGGAAGCCCTCCATGTGAGAGGTTTTACTGGAGGAATGTTTTTCGTCTCAAGCTGTAATTGTTTACGTAGGTCCTTAATCCAATGCCCGTATCAGACGCTATTCATTCAATTTTTTAAGTGACAAGTTTGTTGATTCACCGCTGTCGCTGCAGCGTTTTCCGATTACTCTTCCCATGCCGAAACTCAAAGCCACTCTGTTTATGCCCTCGTCGTTCCGAGCAAGAGATGCCAGTGAATGCAAAAAAAAACTAATTTCCAGGCTAAAAATTTTGTATGCATAGAACACATGAAGGGTGAATACGTGCGAACTTCAAAGGGCCATCAGTGCGCTATCGCCATCTAGTGCATTCTCAACCGGAATTATGGATCAGAATTCTTGCAGGAATTCGGCAATTGCCGGCATATCAGGACCCTCGGAAAACGAATGCTGTACAATTTAAGAAGTAAAGGTCACATGGCTGTGTGGGATATTACTATGTACACACAACGCAGGACATACAGCGGCTCATGCACGTCTTGTACTCGATTTGCAATTCGCGCGTGAACTGTGCCCGCCTTTTTTCTGCTTTTGTCTGCGCCCTCTCGATTTCATATCACGATAATGCTTATAATAACAATAAATGTAGATATTATTGATATAAGTAGTCAAGGAATTGAAGAATGGTTATTTTCTATAAATAATGGGGTCTATAAATAGGGCTACCACCATCCGATGTTGAGCCATCCCTCTTATGTGTACTTCTGCGCTTGAGCCGGATGGGTAGGAAAGCACGATAGGAAATGTGAATTGTAGTGACACAATTATCATTTCGTTTTACTACTGAGTTTAGTGGGACACTTAAATTGCGGTGAGCGTTTAAGCGTTCAATTTACATACATTAAACTGACATGAAATATCTGGTCTGTTTCACTTGTCGTGAGGCCTTCATTAAATGAGGGGCATGCCTGAAAACATACGGCTTAGTCAAAACATCGAAATGAACCGCTGACATTCAAAAAATTCAAGCTGTAACCTCAGCCTGAAATTCTTTTCCCATGGCTAAAAGGTCAAGGAAAAGAACCCCAACACTTCACACATCCTCGCTGGGTGTGACTACCCTTCCTAGTCTTTGCCACCAATTCCAAGAAATGTGATGAATAGCGGGTCTTTATTGCTCGGTTCATAACTCCTCCAGTGGAAGATAAGGTAGGGTTCATGTATGTAGCCTTGCTCTTATTAAGGGCACTAATGCCAACCAATATCATACTTTCATTGAAAAGCATAAATCAAAAAAACGTGGATTCATGCCTGAGTGACGCTTATGCAGACTAACTGCTTGTATCAGGACAAAAGGGACGAGCGGGTGTGTACTGTTACGTCTTAATTCGCAATGCGGCGTCGCACTCGCGGGGCCATCACTGCGACTTGCCGCAGTCGGTTGGAATTCCGCTCTGGATACAATGGGCTGGTACCGTGAGGGGCCTTCAACGTTGTTGCTGGTTAACTGGTAAAACTACAAACAACTCGCACTCGCCGCCGCGCAATTTTCAGACGCAAAGGTACGCACCCGGAACACGGCACATTGTATGAATAATTTTCAAAAACTCTTCCATTCACGCTTCATTTGCAATGCATTTGCTTCCACAAAATGTCTGCATTGTTGACTTCATGACTTCTCCTCGGCCACATCAATGTGATTTGAAATTCCGGAAACTTTTATTTCCATAGTTGGTCTGTAGTTCTTGTTTGGAAAGGAACTAGCATTCGCAATTCCGAACGGACTTTGGAATTAATACAGTGACTTGGAGCCTTACAAAATGAAAATCGCTATACCCTATCCAGGCTACCATTAGGCAGCGATGAGCGGATCAATCTACGATGTGGTAAGCACTTCATGGAGTTACACAAGAAAAGAAAAAGCAGTGAACACAGTAAACAGTAATTGTTAAAGGCACCGGGAGGGGGCAAGGGCGGAATAACGTTCACAAAAACAATGGCGTCTGAAAACAAACATATGGGTTCGGTAGATACAATGTGTAACGAAACCGGCGTTGAAAAACGCGCCATAGGGCGCTATTTGCCCCCAGGGCGCGCTTCCGTCCGAACTGCAAGCTTCCATGGCCGAGCCACGCTTCGTTCATTTTAAAGCTTGTCTTCGGCCTGATGTAACCTTATTTTTGAATTATTTCCTCTTTAGACTGTTTTCTAGTGACATATTTTACTTGTTTACCTATGGATCTTCTTAATCGTGCATTTCTATACCTGAAAATCTCAGAAGGGTCAAATAAAGTTGGGGGGGGGGGGGGGGAGACGCAACTTTGCGTCGACGTCGAAGCTCCTTTCCCTTACTAGGCTTAGGCTAAAATTGATATCCCCTCCTCCCCATTAAAAAGCATCTGTCAAAGCATAGGTCTCATCTGCTTTAGTTTAACCCTAGGAAGGGAGAAGCTTTGACGTGGGTGAAAATTTTGCGTCTCCCCCTCCCCCCCCCCCCCCCGACTTTATTTGACCCGTAAGTACATCTAGAAACAATATAAGAAAGAACAAAGTAAAAACTAAAAGGAAAAAACAAATCTATAATAGAACCATCTTCTTTTGGCACCATGCCAAGGCGTCAAGTTGGCGAGTTTGTGCAATGGCGGCCACTCAAACTCGTCCACACTACGTCTGTTCTACAGTGAGCCAAAATTACCCCCTCCTGGTGTCTTTAAATGGAGATTACATAGGTAAATGGCACCAAAAACCTCAGGAGATACCATCACCTCGCCATCATCGGATCTTTGAAAACTACCGAGCTGGTTTTGATGAAGCACTAGAAATTATCAATTGTAAGAAATCCCCACATGTCATATAAGTGTATGGCAGCTCTGGCGCTACTTTTGGCGCTCTGGTATCAGGGCACTGCCAGGTGTCGAGGAAAACACCGCTTCAGTGCTACCCCCCCCCCCCCTCTAGCCTAACCAAATACGACCCCCTTCTTTGTTGTGACCTCTACAATACCAGTGACTGTCGCCGGATCGTATATTTGCAATGAGTTTTATTCTTACTTGAAACAAAAAGATATTTATTTACCATTTGCTCACACGAATTCGCTGTGAAATACTCTTCTCCCATCTTCTCATTGAAACTTTAATTTCCGAGGCCTATCGCTGACCTCTGCAAGTATGACCCCCTTCCCCCTTCCTGTCCGGTCAAATACGACCCCCTCCCCCTATTGAAGAATCCTCGATTTCCGGCGTACCCCGTCTAGTTTACCTTTGCAGTGGGGTCAGAATTAAAATCACCTATGTAAAAAGCAGTGAGCTTTGTCCACGCATGGCTCATCGCGTGTTGCAGAAGGACACAATAGAGTCCCCACTTCCGAACATCTCTACTCTGTGGCTGGCCTTGAAATGGAACTTTTCTCAAGTTCCCACACAGCTCAAATCAGAGAGGCCAGGAAAGGTACGAAGGTGTACTGATCCATTTGGCCCTTTCTCTAGATGGCGCCACACTCCATGGCTTCCTCTCAAAACTTCCAGTGCACTCTTGTTTTTTATTTCGCGTCAACTCCCTTGTCATCGAAATTGGATGAAATTCCGGGCAACACTCCCACTGAAGCGTCTACAAATCAAAATTTCAACAAATGTCGGGACACGCCAAGGCTATATACTTCGTCAAAAAAGTCATTAAACGTAAGGAGTGACAGGAAGTAATGATTCGAAGCCTTTCAACGGAGTTCTACGTAGAATCCTCATTTATGAGTTCGATACTATCGTTTGACCTTTCTAGGAAAACAAACTTACAAGTGCTATTTGGAAAGTACTGGACGCGTTTTCATTACCAATCCACAATACATGACCTGCGATGAGATGCGTCCCGGAAGTGCCGATTAGCGTGCACACTCAATATAACACACAAAAGACGTGAGCCTGATGGATAGGCTCTATGCAATTAATAGCTCACCACTTAAAGTACATATTGGCTTCCTCTTTCTGCTGGTAAGCCGGAATTAGCGGCGACGAAAGTTTAAAGACACCGTAACGGGTATTTGGCAAACTGGGGGATTATGCAAGTAGAGGTGCTCAGCAATATAAAATTAGAGAAGGAATGACATAAAACTGCTAAAAAACCTAGGAATAGGAACTCGTAAATCCTCCTTCTCTCTCGCGTCCCTCTGCGTCACTAGCTGGGGTGGATTGCAGACAGGTCAGAGGCTGAATCAGCTGACCGCGATCGTTTCCCTCCCCTCCCCGGCAACTCGCCCGGCCGCAGGACCGCAGGACGACATGCCGTGCTGCGGAGTCGTCATAAGACCCCAAGCCGCGTTTTTTCATTGCGATTTTTGCCACATATGACCCCTTCTGAAGTGGAAGGTTCGTTCTCAGAGAACATGTACCTGCCCTTAGACGAACAAATTCCTAACGTGGCGCTCACGTGAAGATGGAAACTGATAAAAAAAGATAATTCAATAAAACAGCCATTTCGATGATGAAGACGGCTATCATGCTGGATATTTGTTTGTCCAAGGCCAGGTGTGATGTGGGTTGGCTTGCTGTCGGAAGTCGGATTATAGAGCAAAAGTTCTGCAAGGAGCGGAATCTCCTTTCGAGGGGGTCACATCAAACTGGCTCCTCTATGGACATGACATGAAGCCAACATGGAGTGTACTCTCTCCGCTTTCCGATTCCCGAGTTCCGCGGTGTCTCACTAGTGTCTCATCGTGTCTCACTCAGAGCAAGCACCGCACATTCCACTGTCATTTCATGCTTTTGACTTTTATGAACTAACATGGAGACGGCCTAAAGCCTTAGACAGGCCTCTTCTTTCATTTCCGCCTGAAATGCAATATCCATGAATTTCTTTGGTGGTGCAGCTGATCCAGGCCAATACTGCAAACACATCTCACTTCAAATGACTGTTTTTCTGGTGGTTTTCTGTTACAGAGTGCTTCACGAGAGCGCACTTAACAGATTCTTGATGCTGATGAGTTCGGAGCGGTTGCTGGTCGCCACTGAGGGAGACTCAATGTTCTTCTCAACCAATTAATTCTCTCCCATATGTGAGAGTTGGCCGGCTGCGATTAATCGCATCACGTCGGCTTTTCAATCGCTGTCATTCACTGGCAAATTCATTAGCCATGGAGATCTTCAGTGCTTCAGTTGAAACCTTACACATGAGTAGATGAATTAGCGGAAAATATGAAGAAAGGACGTAGGTGAGGATTTGGGCGGCAGTGGGTATTCCAAAAGCAGGCACAGGCTCACATCGCGATCAAAGTCGAGGACGTTGATACGTCTACCAGGCAACAATTATCTGTAATAACTCTATGCATGTCGTTAGTCAGGTAAGTCGCTGTTTCTAGTTGACACAAGCGGACCAAAGAGCACACCAGGCACATATTCAGTCGAATGCTCAATACTTTGTAGGGTGTCGAAATAAGTGATCTGTAGAGAATCACCACATTTCCATTGATTGAGGATTCTGCAGCACAAATACCTAATTACCGCATTATTGCACACACTGTACATCGGGTTATGAGAAATGCTGTATTTCAAAGATGTGTTTGAAATTGGAATCCCATGGGTACATTGCATCCTTTTGGCCCGTTGACTTGGCATTCCCTCGTCCGGAGCTTCGAATCCTTTAAAACAAGCTAATTAATTCTATGCTGACACTGAAAAATGATATTTCCAAATTACCATATCGCTTCAAAGTACACCACAACATGAATACTGAAAAAATCGCTGATGAAGGCACGTGATATTCTTCGTTAAGTAAGTCTGCCCTACCACCCCCCTCCCCTCCCGCCCCGCTGAAATCCCAACCAGAATATGATCGTGCGTCAATTTCATTGGTAAAATACCAAATCAAAAAAATGTGAAGAATCCCAGCTTGCATTTCGAATTGCGGTTTTTTACAACAGTTATCTTGTTGCTGCCCCTATTCAAAAGGCACGCAAAGGTATCCCTGTACAATTCTGAATGGAGGTCAGATACGTGGCGCAACCCTGCAAATATCCATCAATGCCCACCACTTGCATGATCAAAATCCACGTTTCCTCTATTATTCACGCATATTATATAACGAATACTAATCGAATTTGACGAAAAACGCTCCAAAGGGCGAATGCGCTTTCAATTCTTTATAAAAATGCATACTCACTAATCATGAGCACATGGGTGTGAGGAAGAAAAAGGGTATTCTGCGAATTCATTCAAAAATGGGCTATTCGTACACACAACACCTTATACAGCATTCTTATTACTGTATCACATAAAGTTAGACCTCAGTGTTCGTTCTAGTGGTAGTCAATAAGACCATTTATTGTTAATCGACGATCAAGCCTATCTTTAAGTATGATATCCCGCGGTAAATGACGTTATTCCGTTCAGCGCGGGCTCAGGCACTATAATGGACAGGTGCTTGACTTTCACTAATTGACACGGTCAAACACCATTTGGAACTCACGTGTGATAAGCTTTCCAGTCGAAAGATTGGCTTATAATCCGGTGGTACGAGGAATAGTGGATTAAACCACTCAGAAACAAGATTAGTCTCTGAGACACAGTAAAATTTCGGATTTTTCCGTCTCCTCCTATTACTTGGGTTCAAGCATGAAAATGTATTGCCTAGAAGTGAATAGTGCACGTTGAAATACTTTAAATGTAACTTCCCAAGAATAGTGAAAGCTGGTCACTGAATATGGATAGCGTAAAACGTGATAATTAATATTATTATAATAAACATGACAATAATGAGAACAAGTTAAACTGGAATGATGGAGTAGCAGAAAAAATACGAAAGGGATGCATGTAATTGTCGTGACGGGTAAAGCAGCGGTTCTCGAAATAGCGAGCTCATGGCTTCAGACTCAATCCTATGCGACTCCTCTCCTTATGCTGACTCCATTTATCTTTTACCACTTTCAGACGTTTCGATTGGTGATAGTTGGCTCTGCTCGGACGGGCAAATCATCACTCGTAGGTCGTTTTCTCGATGCGGATTTTGAAGATCGATATATTCCTACTATCGAGAACTTTTATCGGTAAGTTAGCTTTTAACTTCCGCAAGTTGCTGAGTGCAGTCATGAAGAAGTAATACTCGAGGGATGCTTTTTTTCTAACCTGAAACGTTCACATGTTGTCATAAAGCCGTGTTCATACTTTGCGCCGGCAGGGTGTAACTGTTTCACAGGCAGCAAGGCAGAGTGACAGGTGCAGAGATGACGCAGGCAAGGAGACAAGATGGCACCGGCGGAGACGCAGCGACACGCAGCCACGCCCTGCCGCCGACACCGCAAAGTATGACCGCGGCCTAGACGCCCTAGCATTCGTATTCAGCAAGCTAACTAGAGCGCGGAAGGTTAAGGCCGAGGGTGTGAGCAGTGAGTGAGTCACCTAGAGTGAGCGCAAATGAGAAAATGCATGCTTTTCGTGCGTGAATTCAGCACAAGTTCAAGAAGTATGTAATCCTATGAAAACTACTGATTCGATGGCTAATTTTATACTAATCTACTAAAAAATCGTTCCAGGAAACTATACAAAATCAAGAGCGAAGTTTACCAGTTAGACATTATCGACTGCTCAGGCAATGATCCTTTTCCAGCGGCTCGTAAGCTCAGCTATATCTCAGGCAAGATCTTTCTTCAATATTCGGTTTGTAGTTTTTTTAAACAAAGAGCTTCTATGAATGGGTTTTTGGCAGCCCTGCATTGACATCGGATTCGACCGTCTAACAAGACAATGCAGATAAGGAAGAGGTCACATTATAAGTGTATACCCGAACTAATATTTCGAAAACCTGAAAGTCTACAGATGTAGAATAATCTACCGTGTCCGGAATAAGCTTTTGAGAAAAAATTAGTGAATTGCCCATATGTGGGCAAATAAGGGGTCTTATCAATAGGCATTCCCACGGTGCGTGTCGCGTGCAGTCCCTTTGACATGCTGCCAGTTGTATTCCAACACGCGCGCTTCAGTCTTTCTGATTGAGTTGCTATATGGCCAATTGCTGGCATTGGTACTTTTCAGGCCATTGTGTAGGATCATAGTTGTTGGAAGTTACTGAGGAGTGGCTAGTACAGTTGGTGTCGTTGTAGAGTGCTCAATAAATTAGTAATCATATCGTGTGCACTTGAGTAGTGATTGTGGAAGAGTGAGCTCACAATCGGCTGTGCCTCCCAGTGCCAAGCATGGTTGCACCCTAGTTACTCATCCAGGTAAAAAGTGCAGGCAATCTGCTCGTGGAGTGCTAGAGGGAGGGTGTGTAACCTATGTCAAATTTCCGCTTTGCGGCGTCGCACTAGCGGCGTCATCAGCACGACTTGCCGCGGTCGGCTGGAATACCGTTCGGGAGGAGACAAGGGTCTGTACCATGAAACTCCTTCAAAGAAATAGCGGTTCATCTCATCATTATCTGAAAACACTAACTTTTGTACTCTAAAAGACAAAATAGCAACATAAAAAATATAAGAGACAAGAACTACATGATAACAATCCTAATCAAGAAATAGGTAATTCGGGCGTAAAGCTTTAAAGCGAGTGTACGCAAAATACACAATCACATGCGAAGAAATCCGTCGGGGCCGCGCAAAAACTCGACATAAAGCTACACGCCTCTAGGGGGAAACTAAACAACAGATGAAACGGAAGTGCTTAGTTCTAGTGGGATACCAGAACAGCTATTACGTGCACCATGTGAATGGGGAAGGAGAAGGAGAAGGAGCTGCGAGGTGGGCGAACCGTTTTTCACGTCGAAAATCCCATGTTGCATATGGAAATGATTTCACCTATTCCGAGGCTCTGCCTCTCCCTCATCCTAAATAGAACCTCACATTCCCTTCTTAGCAAAAGTTTCGCTTCGTTTAGAGAGAAGGGGATGCAAGTTTTAGTCCAGTCCTATGAAGGAAAAAAATTATTGTGTGTCAACTACACCAACACCAGTTTGTCGCATATGCGTTGGCGAGCGCGAGCGCCAGGATTTATCGTTGCGATTCAAATCCGGCTGAATCATTCTGCGATTCTTCATACAAATCTCCTTATTATTTTCATTTCAGGTGACATGTTCCTCCTTGTTTCATCGGTTGACAATGCCGATTCTGTAGTTCAAATGATTGATGTAAGTCTGCCAAATTTTCCTCATACGTTGGCAAATCGATATTGATTCAATTTGCTCATCACTCAAGCGTCGACTTCTTAGATTCGTCAACAGATTCAAGACTGTAAAGCGTCACGAGGTGCTACCGGGGGTGATGTTACGCCATGTGTGTTCATTTTGAATAAAGCCGATCTTCCAGAACATCGTTGGCAGGTAAGCAGATTACCCCCCATTTTGGAGTGAACATTGTTATCCCTACAGAATTCGAATTCATTATAGACTACTGAAAAAGAGGTAGCTGAGTTAATCGAACAAGCAACAGGATCGAAGGACAACTTCATAATTTGTTCGGCGGCTACGAACCTCAATATTGACAAGGTAACCAAAATGCTCTTGCTTATGCCTGTTTCAACACGTCACAAACTGCCGCATGCACTTTGCCGCCTGCGACTTTGTGACTTCGCAGCGGTTCCTCCTGCGCTACGCCGTGGATTACTGAGAAAAAAAGCTTTATGATCTAAAACGCACACAATCATGCACACCACTTACATACAAGGCTCCCCACACATCACTAAGAACGAATCTGTCTCATTTTTTGCGTTTCAACATAGGACTGCCGTTAGGACATGCAAAACTCCGGTTCGAGCATCCCATCATATGTGTTGTCATGCCTTCCCTCACTTAAACGTGCTACTTTCTCTATGCAGCGTACGGCCTGGTGGAAGAAATGGAAGGAACGATACCATTACATGATAACAATCCTAATTTAGAAACAATTTATTCGGCCGTGAAACTCTGGAAAGAGTGTTCCGATGTATGCAATCACGCGCGAAGACATCCGCGGCGCCGCTCACCGGGCGCGGCGCGCGAAAACTCGACATAGGTGTGCGCACCAGGGAAAAATAGCGCGCTCGAGTGAGAGACGACAAGACTTCACATGCAATACTATAGTGCGAGACATAAACCCTGCATTACAACAGCTTTCGAGTGACCTACTGTGGACTGCTCAAGGCAAAAACTAAGTTCTTCTTCAGGCATTCGGCAAGCTGTTCACCTTGACTAAATGTCCTAAGCATATGAATCCGGAACTGCACAAAATGCTCCGAAATGAACTGTCAGCTGATGGTGAAACGGGTCGTCGGCATATTCTGCGACGAATGAGAAGCCGATTTTCACGAGAACAAGACGATATGACCACGTGAGTTTGTCTTACTTTTGAAGTTTTTATGCTGGATTCGTAGAGAATAGTAACCTAGTGCTTATTTTGAGAAGTTAAACATGCCTATGTCAACCCATCCGTAATTGAGTCCGAACCAAACGTTTTCTGATGCTCATTTCGCTTTTTCCGAACACAATCTCTTCATTTACTGTCTTCAGTTATATGAAAACAAATAGCATGAGTCCAGTGCATATGACTAATGTATGGCAATAACTCACTGCATTTGACATTGGGCTGTATATCAGATCAATGCATGGAGATTTTTCAATTTTCTCGTGCCAGCACAGTAAAATAAGCATCTCATGAAAAATAGATACATACCGTCACCTTCGCAGAATGATGAAGCAAAAATTTTCTCTTCGGAATTTTGGAGTATCTGCTGAGGAATCATATGCTTGAGATTCCCAAGACTCCTACATACATGCATCCGTGGATAACTAAAGGGTGCACCACCAGTCGATCCCCATCCCTGCAAGCATTTAGAGGGTTTTGGCACTTGTAAACAAAAATGTATTGCAAGAATTACATGTACACTGTGACTTTGAAAAGCTCCACAGGGTCTTGGTCAGCTCACCTCTGTAGTGTTCTAGAACCTTCACCTTAAAGAAAAAGCGAAAGTCTTGGCCCAGTCGCTGCCACCTTTTGTATACGTGGTGTTAACTGACTCCCTTGTCATAATTTCCCACATTTTTTGTATATCTGTGAGAATTTTCACTTCCGAAGGTTTTTTTTCGCTTCAGTCTGTGCTTTCAAAAGAGAAAGGCTATGCTTTCCTTTCGCAAAGCCTAGACTTTCCTTTGATTTCACCGAAATCGCGAAATTAAGCACAAGCCCGTTTCATAGCTATTCACACCCATTGCCATCTCTTTTGAACCATCGCTAAGCTACTCCTACACTTCTTGGAAATCGCTATGACTCATTTGAAAGCGCGCGAAATACTTCCACAACTAAGTGGAAAACGCCGATTTGGCGATCAGACGTTACCGACTCATCATCATCGTTCCCCATATCGTTTTCGACATCTTCGTGGATTGCATGGATGACCTGATTCTGCCGTCTAATACAATTACTGATAGTTTGCTGTTCATTCCATAGATGCAATCGGACTTGAATTTCACGTCCCATAATGCATCCTTGGTAAATCCGATTCTTGATAGCGAAAAATAACGAAACTAAAGCAGCAAATGCAATTAGCTCATTACCCAAATCAAATAAGCCGATCTGAATTTGGAACCTAGGCAGAATCATACGAAACTTTGAAGTTTCGAATGCTTGACATTGGTTAGGGGGGAAAGGCAAATCTGTAAATCTCCGATCTAGCGCAGTACATTTAAAATTGCTCTGTGGCATTTTCAAAGAAGGAAATTACATTACAAACTTACGAAATAACGATGATAGTCTGTTCACTGGTTGATTTCAGGGGAGAAGGAGCCGATGCGGCGTCGCGACAGCTCAAAGAACGCGCGCGCGATAATATAACAGTAGAATCGGAGAGAAACTGCGCAGCATATGGTCCTAAAAGCACTGTCACAAAAAGCGTTTAAAATTTAGAAACATCTATGGTATTACCTGGCCTATTTCTCAGTTCCAATGAAACTGGGCTTCGCGTGGATCAGCCAGCGAAGCAAAAGTGCTCATACTACAATGAAGATGCTACAGTTGAGTCTTCTTCGCAGTAGTGGGTAACTCGGCTGCTTGAAGACTCGTAAAACTCCATGAAAGAGTCGTTATCACACCGACTCTTTCAACTGTGGCTGCTGTTGGGAGAAGACGCCATGGGCTGAAGGGATCGATGATCAGGGAAAATTTCACTGTGGAAGACACCCTGCCACACCACCAAAGACCCCCAGAGAATCGATGATGATCCGCAGATCTAATGAGGATTTCGGAATTTTTTGGCATTCTCAAGATTCTCGACTAAATGAACCAAATGCAGCTACAGCAAATAACACAAAAGAAGTTTGCTCACGGAATTTCGTCGCAATTGCATAGGACCCTCGACCAATAAAGAACCCCCTGCATGTCCTTGGATTCGACATTGCAGATCACTCAACACGCTGATCATTCAGTCAATGCGGGCCGAAAAAAACGAGATTTTACGTTCTCGAGGGATCGGCAAAAATATTGGGGACTTCTCAAAATTGGTTTAAAGTGGACAATATGCCACAAAATTGCTTTGAAGGGACCATCTTTATCAGAACAGTATTTGAACATGTTTTCATGGAAAATCAGGCTATGGATGTGCGCAAGTCAATACAATTATCATTTGCTTGGCTGAAAAATTAGAAAATCACAGTCGTTTCACTAAACCGTTCAAATTCTGCCGTTTGTGGCTGATTCATTGCGAGTTTTTTTCTCTCAGTGACATATTTCTCTTTTCTAATTGATGGAAAATCAAAAACGGTAGCCTGTCGAGAATTACTCGACTGACGCAAATACGACCCTCCCACCTTTTCCGACCCAAAATACAACCCAAACCCTCTGAAGATTCTTCAACCTCTGTTTAACGCTGGGGTGAGATACTGCGCTGTGACTGGTGATTGCCGTCAATACACCAATCACAGTCACGCTCCGCACGCTAGGTAGCTAGACATAGTTCTTAAAGAGTTAGCCATCGTTTGAAAATGCTTCATTCAGATACACCGATCTGAATGCTCGACGCCCGAGCCTCCGAACTGACCTGCTCATCAACAGGTCAAAAACATCAGTGATTCATCATCACTTCGCTCAGCAGCACTCACCTCAACGTATCCGACGGAATGCCGAAGGTCGCTGTGCACTTATGTAACATAGGAGTTTCCCCTTGAAAAATTCTTCTCAGCTTATCTCCCTATCAGCAGTCTCCTTCGTTCACCTGTCGTTCTGTTTGTGCCCGAATGCGATTTGGGCCACTGGGGCAACTGATGGGTGAATGCTGCTAAATGTGTTTTTGAAATATCTCGGCACTACAAAGTTCTGATAGTACGACGCTGTGTCGAAGCGGTGAGAGAGGAGGTACCGGGCCAGTATCAGAATCAGTTGGCAATCTTTGCGCTTACTGTATTACACCTAATGCATATAACACCACGGCAAACACACTTTTCCTACGGCTTTCTTCCTATTTTACGCTATTCTCGTTCTTTTGTATGGATAGAGGAATGTGGCTTTCCACCTGAGCCTCAGGAAAAGAAATTCGAGGGTGATGAACTACTCGTCATGTAAAGTTGTCTCTTCTCGCACGAAAAAATGTGTTCCCGCCCGGAACTCTTTCCCTCTCAGCTTAGGGGAAGCCCTACGTTCCCTCTCTCAGCTCACGACCATTCGGTTTGTTTTGTTTGCTTATGTTTATTTTCATTGTGTTTGCTGTTTGTACCTATCGAAAGAATAATACGCAAGCGTTGCTCATAACAAATGAATGCTTTCGCACGTTTGCCGTGGCTTTGAATGCATTCGGTGCACTCGGCTACCGTAAGGTGCGAAGGAAGCTGCACAAACTCAAGAATTTGTCGGCTTGGCCCTCTATTCACACATATCGACGATAATTCTGATATGTTCTGGCAAGATTCATATGGCTCTTCAGTTAGGAATGTGTGCTTGAAGATTTGAACGAACGTGTACTATTGTTAGCGCAAATTGTATGATTATCTATCAGAATTTATTTGGCATTTTTACCGGTGATTGTTATTGTAAAAGAATTTCTTCTCATTTTGTTGATAACACTGATCACTCACACGGCTGACGTCACAATTTTAATTAGTTATTAATAACGGTGTTATTATCGCAGTAATACAGGTAATTATCATAATTATGGTAGGAATGTGCAACAACGTTACATGAAAGCTCGACCCGGTTTGGGAGAATGAAATGAGGAACGAATGAACGAGAAGAGACGAGTATGACCAAACAACTGATATTCCGAAATTTCTTCACTTTCCAGCACCAGAGAAAGTCGGAGTGTATTGGCAAGCTTCATAATCGACTGGTGAGATCATGTTGAATGCTTTCGTCATCACATTAATATAATCTAAAATTGAAAGGCAGTAGCAACGTCCCAAATCGATTACCGATTAATTCCACCTACTGTTGTCTTCAAGGAACTGCAACACGTTCTTCATGTGCTCCTTACGGAATCGTTCTGGATCACGGGCAATGACGAACACTGGGAAACGCACCCAGGTCGAGATGATAGCGTAGTCGTACTGGTTGTATTCATTAAGTGGTCCCTTTTTAATTACCCAGACTGAAAAAAATGCAATAAGGTGAGCTTATTCGTGAAAATTAATTTTTAAAAAAATTTACATGGCTCCGCATCAGGTGAATTACTGCTGTGAAGCACGAACTGTCCAGTTTCTCCAGACTTGAATCCATAGCCAAGGGCAAATCTAGGCCACAATACTGATATTCATTAGGTAGATGAAATTCGATTTTAAAGGTGGTTCACCTCGGCGATCCATTGGGATTTCCTTCTCTGTAGAACTTGAGTGTAGTAAACGAGGGCGAATAGGTGTTGTTGGTAAGGGCGCCAACTGCAGTGTTTTTTACTAGTAATATTTTGAGTAAATAAGATATCTATACAAAACGTACAATGAAGAACTGTGCAAGCTTCACGGATCACGTGAGGCGAATTGATCACTTGGAACCATCGTCCCATCATTCTGGCGACATCCACATTTTCAGCGGCTGGATGAACGGCCCTGAACCAATTTTCATGTAATTATTGCTAGGAGGCCACTGAATTATGAGGATAGCGGATCACCTGAAAACGTCCTTGGCCAGATTCTTGGCCGAGTCTTTCGGTAGAATCCGACTGATGGATGATCCCAGTAGAGTGTTCGCTGGCGGGATCATCTGAGGGAAAAGCTGTCCAACCTGGAAAGAACGATATTTATCGATAAAGATTTTTGAAAAAAGGGTCATTTTCCTACCAGGTAATTAAAGTTACTGAGACCAGGAATTGTGTTCACTCCGGGAATAACTGGTACATCCTGTGGACCGGGATATCCTGGTACTGGGATCGGTGCCAATCCAGGGATTTGACCCGAAGCGATTCCTTGTAAGTCGACACGGTTTGCATTTGCTTCCGCAATGACGGCATTCAAATCGTCGCTCTTGAACAAGTGATTATAAAAACTGCATGGGTAGGATTATTAATGGGGATTACCTGATAAAGGGCACTTGGGACGGGTGCTCTACGGAATCCTCTATCCTCCTTCATGTTGATTCCAAGCCGATTCAGGATCGACTCGGCTACTTCGCCCACTTTGACAAGGTCGGGTTTCTTGATGGCACCAATATCACTGGACTAGAACATGGCGATATTGGGGCTAGTATCGCATTCGATGGCAGAATTTTAGCCTTATGTCGGCCACTTTTTGGCTACCTACATTTAATGCTAACCATAAAATACCGTAATTATACTTTGCTTTCAAACTAGCCCATGAACCTTTACGCGACGTCAGGTTGAGAAAAGCCACAGCACAGAGATCAAAAGCTGGGGCTCGTGGATAAGGCAATTTTACTTGGGTTGGGAACGCGCGTAGTGGATTAATTCAATCTTTTTTGCCTGTCGCTGGTATTCTAGTTTGGGATGACCGTGCTCTATTTCGGCGAATCCTTTCACTTGTGCGCACGAGGGATTTTCAGCGAATATGCACATTTAGGATTTTCCCTGATTATATTACAGCTCCTTACGCTGGGGCCGCATAGGGGACACCAGACGATGGGAGTACGTTGACTACTGGAAACCGAGGGTACAAAGAACGATAAAATGAACGCCATTCAAGAAAGTGCAAGTCTTCTGAGGTTCTGAAATGGGTGTACAATATATTACACATTATTACTACTTTTAAATAATCGGACATATGATAGATGATCTGAAAATTTGATAGTATGTTTGCTTTCACGTTGAATGGTCTGCGACTGGAAAAGCTATGAATGACTGGGTGGAACACTCAAATTCATTTGAGCTGAAAAAACTTGCTGTTTTTGCTACATGAAACTCCCGATGTCAGCACTGAAGTTGGTGTTAAATGGGCTGTGACAGACAAAAAGTACGCATTGTTTTGTAACAAGAAGGCCTCTAGACGGTAACCTACCTTGGTAAGAGTGGCATCGTTGGTAAAGCTTTCAAAAGTGGGTGCATCCTGAGCTGGTGCAGCTGTGACGGCAACGACAACGATAGAGATGAGCGTGACGAAGCGACGCATCTCTCGTTACTGACTCTGGACGCTGGAGGTTCGGATCGACACAATTCGCCACCGGATTGGTGTGGTGGTGGATCGAAGGGGGGCCGTACCTTTGGACGAGGCCTACATTTTCACCCCGGTTTCACCCCGTCGCAATCCATGCCCCATCAATACGGTTGACCTGAAAACGTGTTCGGTGAAGTTCAGTTCATCGACAAATATCTCCTCTATCCACCACCGCTCATATTCGCACAATGCACTCGAATTATGTCGTCGGCGTTGCTTAATCGCGTATAAGGCGATGGGACTTTCAATGAGATGCGCGAAAGTGGAGGTGACCGCTGGGGTTCTCCCGACCTATCCAAGTACACGGTCCGTCAGTGACCAGCTTTCTATGAAGCACTTCAACCGTCAATGCTTCGCAGTCAACAAGCGTGAACTAGAGATGGCATGAGCGGGAACTACTTTTGCTAGAATTACTAGGGAAACATGTGGAACGGGAATGGGTTCATCAACGCTTCCTTTTTCACACAGAAAAACCTTTCGAATTGTCCTGTAGTTGATAGCTTCAATGGCATACACGGTAGTCCACTTTCATCATTCCAGGTATGTGCTCACACAATACCTTCTGTCTCTGCCCATGTTCTGAAAAGAGAAAAGCGTAGACATCATCTGAGTTCCACCAAGTCATAGAAACGTTATGCCCGCACTTCTAATGCCTTATATAAGGCCCTATACTTCTGACAGCTCGTGTGAAGACACCGCAGACATGCGTTTTTCCAGCCACTGTCGAGTCCCCGCTACACCACACAGCCCATGTAACCCAGTTGAGGTGTGGGGTCTTCAAAAGCTTTGGGCACCCCATCGATCCTCAATGTGGCCGATATTAAGTAGTGATAAGCTAATCCGTCACAAAGGAAGTTCAGATGCCCATCTATCCCTGGGATAGCTCTCCATGGGATACGAGGTAGATTTATTGTCAGTCAACAGGACCGCCTCTTTCGCAAACAGTCTTTTCTGGCTCTCCTTCGAGTGGCCGTAAAAAAGTTCGAAGATGTCTCTAGCTGAATTTCCCCGTACAACTTCATAGCCACTCCGAATGTACGCTCTGTTCGAAGTGTGATTCCAGTCAAGTTCGGATTCCAATCAAGTTCGAGTTGAAAAAGTTTGAACCATGAGTTGGGAAAAAGAAGTGCTTTTAAAAGGGGGTATCCTCTTGACAATGGCGAATCGAGGAGGTAGTTTCGTCTCCAATCGTGGATAGTTAACCTCATAGGGATAACTTACCTGATCTGAGCGTTTGCTCTTATCTGGTCCCTATGCTAGCATCTGCAGGCAATTTATTGCCACTGAAGAGAGACAAGACGGATTTTTGAAATCCGCCGTTACCATGAGAACATTCAGCGTTGGTCAAATACACGTCGTAAATCTTTGCTGAATTGTGAAACGCTTAATAACACTTTCGCGTTCACCTGTCGTTCCGTCAGGCCACTCAGGCTTCGGAAAAAAAACCTCAGAAATATAACGACTTTATTATTTTATTATTAATAATATTATTACAGACACGTGTCAGATGCGATGTGGGCGTTCACCTTGAGGGAACCAGCAGTGGTGCAACTTAATGTTGAAACAAGTAATATTTAACGTTATAAATACTATATTAATAATAGCACGCTATGTACACCATAATGCACGGAACCTCGGCCGAAGTACACAGTATCAGAATGTTTTAGAAAAATCAATCAATATTCATCAACTGAATGAATAACAAAACTACTTAACAGACACGCTTTTATGGAATGCATGAGGCGATATGACGGACATGAAAGTAGACGTACGAGACAAGACAGAGTCAGAAAGACATATGTGAAAACCCCCAGGGGATCAGATCAGACGGGGATGACGATGGCGGACCAAGAAGGAAGACTGTCAGGGACAGATTCAACCGTTAATGTTGAAAAGTGATGGTGGGAACGTGCACAATGAATTTTCCACCGGAGCGATGATGTTCAGAAGACGTGAGATGCCGTTGACGAGGCCCTTCTTCTCCAGAATCGCGTTTACCTCACTCTCATACCGCTGAAAACAACCTCAGATTTTTTTACAAGGCAGCGAAAAGGTAATGTGCTCACTTTTCTACTCGTACACTTTTACATTCATAATATTGACAGTGTATATATGGAGCCAAATGCTCCTCTGAGACACAGCGCCGCGAGACGCACAATAAGGACCCCAACCACGTAATTCCATATTACCACCCTAATTACCTCGCTGATCATCTCAGAATCCAAATCTGGCAATTTACGGGAAGGTCATGTGACCTATTTGGGGTAATAGTGTTAGTTCCTTTATGCGCCCTAATATTCTCGAAAGAAACAGTCGCCGTGCACTAATGAACTCGGCAAGGTTACCCCTATACAATGGTCCACCTTTCTCCTTCGTCAAGGTTGTACTAGCTCATATCAACTCACGCTGGCCACTCACAGGGTACTTCCTTGTTACTTCACCCAGAAAAACTTGCTCTACTAGTTTCTATGGCTCTTTACAACGGCCTCCTCTTGACATTTCAAGCAAGGAACTTTGTGTGCTACATAACCCTTTAGCTACGTATTTTGTAAGTACTCTGTACTGCTGTGGGTGAAAGTCGATTAGTCGAATTTTCGCTTCGCGGCGCCGTCAGTACGAGTCGTTTGGAATACCGCTGTGGGCTGGTGTCGCAAGGGACCTTTAGAGTTAAAGAACTCCCGAAGCTTCCAACCTGCAATCTTTAAGGCCCCTTACGGTACCAGCCCATTGCGTCTTGAGAAGAATTCCAAACGACTCGTACTGACGACGCCGCGAGTGCGACGCCGCGGAGCGAAAATTCGACTAATTGACCCCCAACCTACTGCTGTAGTATCTTAGAAAACGTTCAGAGTGATTTCATATACCCCGTGACTGATTGATCGATGAATAATATCCAACTAGGCCAGTACAATGTCACAAACCTGCTTGTACATGATTGGATCACGAGCGAACACGTACAGTGGAAAGTTACAGTTGGTTGACATGATCACGTACTCGTACTCATTGTTCGCATTCACCGGTCCCACATGGAGCACGTGGACTGAAACACGTTCGACATTGTCCGATGATTACGGTGGCGCCATGGAGCGCCCGCTATGATTGAGTCATGCATGACTGCAACTGGCTCGATGATGGTCACTCATTTCCGTTCCGCGTACAAGTTGACCCACATAAAAGAAACCGGATTACTTTCCGGAGTAACCAGTGTATGAAAGAGGAGAGTCAACAGTGTTTGACGTGTTCCCACGGCAAATGTGCACACACAGACGCACTCACTATGTCACGCGGGACGACGGATTTGCCTTACCCGCGTTTCCTTTGGACAACTTACAGACGTGACTGTCGAATTTGGATCACCAATATGAAAAAAGCAAGCAACAACTGCTCTCACCATTGACATCTTCTTGGTTCGATGTGGTACGGTAGATGAGCTCTCCAGGTGATCGGATCATTGCGTAGCCCGAGCTGATTTTCGGCTTTCCATAGGGGGTTCCATCAGTAGTGTATTCGAAAATCTCAAAAATGGAGCCGGGGCCTGAAAAGAGTTGTTTAAGGCTGAGAGGCGTCCTCAAGTCATCCTAAGGAGCTCGTACCTCCATTGTTGACATCGTTAAGCTTCTTATACGCTACCATACTACATTGCCCGGAAGAGAAAGGAGGACTGTAGACGACCTGAACATGATGAAAATAAGAAAAAAACAGAAGGAAATGTGAAAAATTGATAGGTTTTTCGTTGATAAGTAAGACGAATGGTTTGTCAACAACTGATGATTACACTAGAACCATACAAAGTAATGCACAGCCTTGGATAAATCGAAAACCTTTGTTTCGAGGTCAATTCACGCAATCAAGTAATAAATAGAAAAGCGAATAATCGATTTACATTAAAAAAGCAATAAATCGAGCGAATCGGGTCATTCACCACAAGACAACTGACCTGATACCATTGACCCATAAACGAGTATATGTCAAAGGCAACTGGTTCCGGTTTTTGTGTACAAAGTGGTGACGACGGTTGAATGATGAAGTTTTGAACCATTTCCAGATTCTCGGTGATGGCCGCCGATTGAGCGGGAGTCAAAACGATGGTGCCGTTGTTGGCGAAACGAGCCAGTGGATCATCGGGGTTTTCAGCCTTGGTATCGTTGGGCTGGAATGATGCCAGCGTTCAGAGCTCCTATCACTGTCGTTTATGAGACAAAAGTTTTACAAACCTGAATGCTTCCTGATGTCAATGCCTTGTATAAAACGTTTGAGATCATGTTCTTGGCTGGAAGTGGGCTATTTTCACCGCCGATCAGATTCGAGACGGCTTTACCGAATGCGTTCTTGTCCTGAATGGAAATCTTACAGTACTGTGCCTTTGCTGAGATCATGAGTCACTCACTTCATCGCTGGCCTTTGTTCCAAGTGCTCCAAGTGCACCACCTTTAGCTCCAGCCAGTTTCTTTTGCCCCATGCCTATCAGGTCAAAGATTGTACCAATAAGGCCACCTGACGAGGTAGAGGATTCTTCAAGCATTGAACCGAACTGAAAGTGAATTCAAAAATATCATCTCAGTCGGAAGATGTTCCGACTGGTCACCTCATCCTCATTGACGTCCGAGGAGTCGTCATCAAGAGATGAAGCCACACCGGAGACGGACTGTGGAGAGCGTCTGATTTCAGCTGGCAGAAATCCACCTTCAGGTACCTGTAAGACATGGATTATCACACTAAATCCATCAAATCATCGAAACTCGTACAGTATACCTCAGGTGCAGCTGGAATTATTGGAAGATTCGGCGTGCCGCCAATGACCGTTGGCTCTCGGCTCCTGTATGGTTCCGGCTGACTGATGGGTGCTTTGGGAAGTTTTGGAAACACCTCAAAACACACACATATAATTGATCAGTAAGTAGCCGTTATCAATGAAGCAGTGTACCTTGGGAATTCCCATAATGGAACTTTTGGGCTCCTGACCTGAACCTTCGACTTCTGCTGAGATTAACTTCTGTAAAAACGAAGCGATTAAGGAGAATAACTGCCAGTGCATTACTGAGGTTAATGGCACCGTTGCTGCTCTTCAGCTTTTTACCTTCGTAATAGTCCCCATAGAGTTTGGCCTGGTTTTTTTTTTTTGTCAACTACGAATCCGCCATGTAACCAGATTGAACGAATCTCATATCTGTCATCAAATACAGAAAACCCCATCGTCACAGTTACGACATCTCGGTCAAGCGATTTCATTTTCACGAAAATCGGTACAATGATCAATGGTTTCGCGCGAATATCGTAGCTGTTACTTGGACTGCTTCGCTTTTTTTTGTCTCATGTTTCAAAAAAAAGCCAAAAAAGCAGGAAATATACAAACCTCAGGAGCTCTACGCATAGTGGAACCGAATGTGGTGACAGGTTTATTGTTGTTTAATAAAGAAAATCCAGAGCCAAATCCAGGAGGTAATGCTTGACCACTTGCAGGTTCAGGAGCAGTGAAAAACTGCTCCAGGGTACGTTCAAGAGTTGAAGGCACATGAACAGGTTTACTGCCGGCGGCTGGCTCAGCGGGTGCGCCAATTTCGTAGGTTTTTTCGGGGAACAGACCACCTGGACGTGGTCCTAGCAGTGAATCGACGAGTTCGCGAGCATGCCCATCAAGCTCGAAAAAAGACGAATATTCAGGTGGTACAGTGGGTTTGGGGGCGAATCGGGGCGCCTGTGGTAGGGCGAACGCGTCATGCTGACCAATGGCCGGCGAGATGACCACGGCAACGACCAACGCACACAAGCACTGCATATCCAACTGATCCGCGGACACTTCTAGGAGAACGCCGTGATGGAGCTGATTGACACGGAGACTGAATGCCCTTTATGACACGATTTATTGCGAGATACACAGAGACACACAAACAGAGATATTATGCGGTTAACGTGGGGGTGGACGAAGACTGTGGCGATGGCGGTAACACAGCGACGGAGGGCGTCGTCGATGGGTGGACCTGAGTGCGGCGACCAGCGCGGCTACGGACGGTGGCGATGACGGCGATAGTGTTGGGTGAAACGAGGTCAGTGAGTCGGTGGTGATCCAGGCGAATCAGTGACCTTGGTTGCCGACGAGACGCTCGAGTGTCTTCTTCGGATCACGCAGTATATCCGCCAATGGCATACCGGACATGTCCGGTTCCGTGGTACCGTTACGGCTACGCTCGGCCAGCTCCTGATTCTTCAGCACCCTGAAATACCGAAAAATAAATGTTTGATGCGAGCACCATATAAAGGTTCATGGTGATGGGATTCCAGCTCTTTCTTGGTCAAAGAAAGTAAACAAGACGGTTGTGTTAAGTAAACACCGAAACAAATTTGTTGAAACCTTTGGACCGAATTTGTACCTTGCGCCTGAATGGACCTCTATATTTCACAGTATCACCCCCAGCACTCAAAAAAAGAAGCAGAGCTCATAGCCTGGAACGCTAAAGTTCCAGGTCTGCGCTACTAGGAATACAAGTCGGGCATTGCAGTTCAGGCTAAACCGCGACCCAATTGTTTCCGTAGTAGTACCAGTAGAAACATTCTGAGACCAAACAAACTGTCAGTACCTGTATTCTCCTTTTCCACAAAAGACATAAAGAATTCTGAACAGCAAAGGAGATTCTTATTTAACGCATTAGTCCTTATACCCCTCATCATCTGTCCTCCCACCCCTTCGAAATCTCAAAGACAAAGGAACTAAGAAGGCATACACTTCAACTAACGAGACGTGGCGTTAAAATTGCATATTTCCAAAGCCAACTAAAAATTCTGAATAGCCCGGAGCTTACCTTCTGGCGAAGACCTCCTTCTCTGAGGGCCATTCGCAGTCTGGTCCTTGATAGATAGGGCGGGGACTGTTCCAGAACACACGTCCACCAAAACCCTTTTTCTCCATGAATTCGAGAATGTCCTTATTGTATTTCTGTAACAATTCTGTGATTGCCCCTGTCCTGTCTCAGTAATGGCCCATAGTTACAAGTACTTTCACTGACACACGAGTAATAACGTAATGATGGATTTTGGATGGGTAAGTCGTGCCCTCGATAAATGGACCCCTGATGTCATCTACATGACGCCGCCGCATCGCGTATCACTTCGTTTTCATCGTTGAGATGGTCTCAATGTGGCGATGATAACAAATCGGGACGTCGGGTTACATAACGCTGATTTTCATGGTATGACCCAGATTTTTTCTGTCGCGCGCTCGTTTCTGAGCTCGTTGTGGGTGCGACGTTGCGTAAGGCGGCACTCTCTGTTACAAGATCCCAAGATTGCATGTCGGCCCCACGGATCAGCGCGGTCATCGCTCGATTGAAAACCTGATTTCAGCATCTTGCTGATTGCAGGGTCACGTGTCTGCATCAAAGCCCTCGTAAACTGCTTTACCCTCTCTTCTTTAACCAATAAGCGATATCTCTCCTATACCGGTAGGGTATAAGGTACTCACCTGGTAGAAGGTGTGAGGGTCCCGGGCGTAGACAGCCAGAGAGAGACGATTGGCGTCCGTCACAGCAATGTACTGAATAGGCTCGTCCGCCTTGCCAGTCTCGTTGTGGTATGAAGGACCAGCGGCGATGATGTAGACTGAAGAAGCCGCTTCATGATGCTTCTGCTTTGCCAGGAAATCACTTCAACCAACTCACATTGTCTGGGATAGAAGTACTCCTCCGTGTACATCCAGTACTGACCAGGTCCAACCTTGTTCATGTCCCGTTTGTAAGTCTCAATAGGTCCGGTTTTTGACACCGTTCTATAGGCCTCTTCCATGGAGAAACCGTCTTCACCCATAATAGGATTTGGTGAAACTGTAAAAGACATGTAAGTTACACGATGACGTCATGAAAACGCTCGATCCAATTAATCGGCGACGTTTATCCACCAAGGAAAACTGGGACAAGGTAAACTCACAATATGCGATTGGACAGTACATCTGTGTGCGGAAAACGTCGAAATTAATCGCTGCTTTGTACATCTAAAAGCCAAAATCTTACTGTCATACTCAGAGTTTTACTTGGCTGAGCAATTAGTTAAGGTTTAATAAAGTATAACTGTCTTTCAGTAATTACACCACTACTGCAATCCGAGGCACGTAGGCCGGTAGGAAGTTCAATATTTGCTAACCTGGAACCATCGTCCCATTATTAGATCCGACGGTACATTAATAGTGTCAACATTGGTTTCCAGCATTCGGCCAAGACCACCAATGATGCCAGTGATCGTATTTATATCCATCTAGAATTACTTGTTAAATATCTGTAACTCAGTATGACAGGTCAGTTGTTTTCTGAGCGCTGAAGTCACTTCGCAGCCCTTTCAAAAACCAAATTCCACCATTTCTAGTAATTCGGATAAGCTCTACAGGTGAAATGGGTTAATAGTGTTCCTATCGGGGTTTACAAACAGAAACTAAGATATTTAGAAAGAGAACTAGTCGCCAAGAGGGCTATTTGGACAGGACAGAGACCAACAGGGTGGCAGAAGTACACGGGGTACCGGGGTTATTAGCCATTTGTGACCATTACTGACATAACTTCGAGCATAAGTTTATTACCTTTTTTAAACTTTGAGCATAATTCTATTTATAAACATGGCCTAGAAAATCTAGTCATAATAAATATTAGTTTTTCAGAAAAAAAAAACGTTATGGCGGGTAATGAGTTTACAGAACTTCGAGCTCACTGTGGAGTAGGTAATGTGAAATCGTGTCAGAAACTCTGAAACGATGATTATAATCTTCTGATAGTGCTCGAACTTTCCCGATTTACATTTTTCAGCCCGGCTGGTACCACTGATAGGACTTAAAGGGGGCTAAAGGACACTCGATAAACGGTAACCGCAGTATGGGTGCCGGATATGAGGACATGGTTGTCAAGCCGCCATGGCGATCTTATCGTTGTGTAGATGAGGTGAGATAAGTTGAGATCTGCTACTTACCGTGTTCTCACCGATAGCGAGTATCGATGGGATGACGAGGACACCGAAGAGGATGAGGGTGTTCCTGAGCATGACTGCGTGATGACTGCCCGTCTGTGTGACCTTCGCGGCTATTGCGGTTGAGGCGGCCGCGGTGGTAACGGGTGACGGCTAGACCATCGAAAACCCTGATTCGGCCTTTATCAAGTACACCAAATAACAACCGGTCTCGCGTAGGTCAAGGTATCTCCACCGATGGTTTTTAATTCATCGCGGCCGAGTTCAGCGTCCTCATTATCGGCTTTACTGTATCCGAAGCCAAGTGGGTCAGAGCAGCAAGCATCTTGGCAACGTGTCTCGATAAACATGCGTATGTACAACAATTATTTTTAAATTAAGTTTCATTCATATTAATCAACTTTAACAATGATTCATTAGCATTTTAATGTACAGCGTGTCAACAGTGGAATGTTTGGAGGTCGTCACTGAGTAATGGCGAGATGTGACCGGTACTGATTACTTGCCGAACACTTCAAATGTACTGTCAGCGTATTGACAGCTGGAATAACCGGACGGTTGCAGTAGGTTGAAAGCTCGGATGAATCCATTGATAAAACCTTGGTCTTCCAGCCAGCGCAATACCTGAAAAAAATTGAAATCAACTCAGCTCTTCCCTGTGGGATACTGTAACTTGAGATTGCCATTGGCATTACTATTTGCTACCCGAATACGTTAATAGAATGGCAGATCCAAGTTTTTATCGTTCTGGCACCGTTTTTGAATCGTCATCCCCGCCTAGCAATCAAATAGCATAGATTTCTGCTAGATCAATTGAAATAAGCCCATACAATTTTGTATTAACTCTCTTCATTAAAGTGACTACTCAATTTCTCATGGCAACCCAAGTAGAAATCAAAGACAAACCTCAGTCTGGTATTTGGCCTTGAAAGTGTCAGGATCTCGAACCAGTACAGTTACTGGATACCGTACCCAGTTCGACACGATAGCGTATTCGTATTGTGGATTACCAAACGGATCCTTTCCTTCAGGACCAAGCTTGTATATCCAGACTGAAAATACGCATTACGGTAGTATTCTGAGGTCTTGCCAAAAAATTGACATATCTAAACAAATAATAAATAAATATTGAATAGTTGACTTACATGGTTGGGCATCACTGCTCTCACTGGTGTGCAGCTGTAGCATAGCGTCCTTGTTTCCACCTCGGAAGGCATAACCAATGGAGTATCTGAAAGTCGCTTTTGAAAGTGGGAACTTTGGAATTTTAGGGTATGTTTCAGCAGTCACAAGTAAACGTGAAACGTGAAAAATGTACGCTTGGTACATGTAACAAATAGTAACTAATAACTGGCAAAAGTAATCACCTGACGGGGCCGAATTCAGATCCTTCTCTGTAGATCTTCAGTGCTGTGAAGGTAGCGGTCTTGTCGTTCTTGGTTAGTCCTCCATCTGAAATTATACATGAAAACTTCACTTCAAGAAAACAGTGGAGGTAAAGACGCAGAGAGCACTCTAGCTCTCTCGCCCCTAACCGAATGAGGGATCGCAAGAGCTGGACCATATGGAGAGCGTTCAGTATAGGTGGAGCCGAGAAAAGCATTTTCTCAGTTACATTGAGCATCGCGCCGGTGTCACATTTGCTCCTTTTGCACCACACTCCGCGAAAAATAGCGCAAAGGGCGCGAAATTTAAAAAGTATGATCATTACTTACAGTGATGCACAACACAGCGTTGTTCAGTAGCACGTGGTGAATTGATTCCTTCGAACCATCGTCCCATAAATTTACTGAGATCAAAATTGCTAGGAGTCTCAGGCAGGAGAGCATCAGTGACATTATCAGCCAAAGTCTGAAGCTGCTCAGGTGGCAGCATATCGGCCAAAGTGGTTCCGTTGGACAATCTTCGAGTGATCGATCCTGAAATTTGATTTCGAATGTTCCCAAATAGAAGATTTTCCCTCAAATATCCGTCCGTTGAAACAATGTCCTGATAACGGTGTATCACGCATATTTGGTTGGATGAACATGCGTTGCGCGCGCGATTGACCTGATTGAGACGGCGCGCCACTAACACACTTTCATATCATTGGGTCACCATCGAAAAACATGTAACAAAGCTCGTAATTGGTGAATTATTGGTGTAAAGAGCTTAAGGATTAAGGTTTTATGATTACTTACCAATGAGGTTGACGACGTCGATTTGGCCTTGAGCATTGCGGGGAATACCTCCTGGTAGAAGGGGAATTCCTGGAATCCTTGGCAGTCCAGCATGAGTAGGAGTATTGCCACCACCTGAACAAGTAACTGTTTGAACAGGTTGAGAAAAGTCAAATCAGATAGAAAAAATGATTTGATCAGTATCGGTAGTTAAGGAATCGTAGACGACTTGCCTCCTCCGAGGAACGATGAGATTCCAGAAAGGGCACGTTGAGCAGTCGATGGTTGCCGACGGATGTTCGATCCACGGATGTGATTCGTAACGGCATTGTCGTCGACTGACTGTGAAACAGTGGGAGCGTCCTGTGATGCTGATGCTCCAGAAGCAGCTGGGGAGTAACGAGCTCCTGACGAATGAGGATTGCCAAGTAGCGATGGCAACGACTGTGAAAGAGCGTCTGATACACCAGCTGAAATAAAAGCGATACAACACAATTGAGTGCAATTGGGCCGAAACAGCTTACATACTTTCTTTAACGAGTTTGCGGATAGAGTTCGACAGTAATCCAATCAGTCCATTCTCTCCTGGCTTATCGGCGGGAAGTGGGACTTGTCCACCTGCTCCGTCATAAGGTCCAGGATTTCGAGCCTCATTCACAAGCTGACTGATTTGGTCTTGGAATTTGGGATTAGCTTGAGCGAGAATGTCTGTAACATTGCTATCGATAGTAGTGAATTCCAATCAGAACAGTAGCAACCAAGAAAGAACTGAATGGTCTAACCTGACTGAGTGGGAGCTGCATGAGCCACAGCGTTTCCATTGAGGTGTTCAGCAGGCAGGCCTTGAACGGGAATTCCAGCAGCTCGTAGTTCCTAAAGTTCTCACTGGTTTTGTAACCCTCGGTGTCAATCGACTTGTACAACTTTTTACCTGAACAGCACCAGCAAATCCATTTGGATGATTGCCAGTAAGCCCTGGAATTCCGAATGAATCGAGTCCAAAGAACTTGATTAACTGGTTTTGGACATCAGGAGGGATTGTGACCGGTGGTGGTGGGGGAACGCTGGCACCTGTTCGTGGTACGAACTGCTGATTACCGGGTGGTGCAGTTTGTTGGAATACTGGTTGTTGGGCTGAAGGTGGTGAGGGTGGCAGTGGCTGAAATTACGTTATTCAACTGTTTGTACTGAAAAAAGAATTGAGTGCTTTTAAATGAATGGACCTGTTGCGCGACGGATGGAGCAGGTGGGACAGAGTTTGCAGGAGCCGATGGCATCATTGGAGCTTGAACCGCTCGTGGTGCAGAAACCTGGCAAAAACATCGGGGCTTAATGGAGCTTCAAAATTGTAGCGATATAATTACAAACCTCGGAAAGGAATCTGGGCTTGCTGGACATGGGCTGAAGTCGGATAACGACAGGCTGTGTGGGATCATCCTGTGCAAGGGATTGGGTGGCGATGGCCAACAAGCCGACGACGGCGGTGAAAATCAGAGCTGTCATCGGGACGAGACTGATGCAGCTGCTGCTTCAGTGGTGGTGTGTCTATAGCAGGAATGTGAATCTCCGAAGCGTTGAGGGTGGGATCGGGAGGCGAACGACAACTGGGCGGGTCAAGGCCCAACGCCCGAACCCACCGAACCGGCCTCTGACCTACTTCGGTCGCCCTTTCCGAAATAGCACCCCCCTCTGGGACGACAATAATCAGGTCAGACGGCGGCACATCCGATGATGCAACGCGCATTTGCTTATCTCACTATGGATCTCGAGCGATATTTTCGCGTTCAACCACGCTCACGAAAGTGCAATGAGAAACTTCACGGGCATACATCATACAACAGTGGAGAGATTGAGCTTATTTCAATTTTAAAATTATAATCTTCAAATGGAAGCATCAAAACAATAATCAACACTGACTATCACTTACAGTAGCCCATGTCATCTTCAAATTGTATCCTTGGAACTAAAACAGCAATACTGATGATGAAAATCAAATATGAAAAAAAACTTTTGGGCTAATCAAATGTGGATCCGCTGGAAGTCCTTCGGTGAAGCTTTAAACAGGAACGTCGCTATAATAAGCAAAGCCGTAGTGTTCAAGTTTTGCAACCTGTTCGACACCCTTCACGCACACGCAATTGCTCAAAAAACACTTCACTCGATGTTCGTTTAATGCTATTTTGAAAATGCAGATTGCATGCCTGGTAAAAAGATGAGCAAACCGGAAATTTCATGACGTTCGCTCCAAGCATGCTGAAATAAATGTGGGGTTTTGCTGGGACATGGCGCATCCACGACGTCACAGCGGAGCTTGTGATCACTCTACATTGTTCTGATTCAGAAAAAAAAACGAATCAAATTAAAAGTGCAACTTTTTGGGGTCAGTGATCATATCACAGATTTCTAGCAAGCGGCATAAGGCGTCCTTGGAGAGAATCTGGATTTACCTTAAATTAGCGTGAAACTCATCAAACAGTCACACATTTACAGAAACTTTTCTGTTTCTCCCAAATTCTTTGCACTGGTCGGCCTCAAAACAGGACCCTTTCTGAATGAATCCTTTTCAACGCTTCGACGAACTTCATATGCAGTCATCCATCAACTTCTAACTGGGAATTCCCTGATTCCAATGCCTTCGCGAAGTTCTTTGGCGGATACTTTCGATAATGACCTACCTATTTCCTTTTACAGCCCCTATTGGGGACACTTCAATGTTTTTGCCGTCACTCGAACTGACATCAAAAATGCAACTGAGCAGAAAAGTCGCTCTACTTCTCAGCAACGCACCACTTGATCAGCATTTACGCATGAAATCAGCCTTAAACTCTGGAACACACTCATAATTACCAAAAATAAAAATTTATCTCAGCAGCGAGTAGAACACTCAATTAGCCGATAACTTCATTGTTACTATGTTACTCTGACTTACTATTAGTTCATTAATTATTATTAGTTCGTTGATTACTATTTCATTTTGCTAATCCGCTCATGAAAACTGCTGGTGCTCCGACAGTTTACGACAGCTAACAAAATTGGGGTGTGTAACCTTATGTCAAAATTTCGCACCGCGGCATGTCGCAAGCGAAGCAATGCGGAAGAGCTAAAGGCGTCATGTTGTTGGGTCCCGAAGCGATCACAAGTTAACTGAGTATCGCGCCCCTAGCATCATCGTGTAATCGTTCTAAGACCCGACTACAGCGACGCGCATAGCTTGTGCACACTGCGTTGCACGCCGGTCGTCGTCGTGCGAAATCCTGACATGAGGTACACACCCACAAAACTGCTCAAATTCGTCTGCAACTTATGTCAGGGATATTCAAGAGGAATGCCATACACTTCATGCGAAAAAATCCCTTGGAAAATTGGCTGAAACTACACGGTCGTATGAGCAGGAAGAAAACAGCAAAAGTGAGAAACTAACGCTTGTGCTTGATGAAAAGGAATTTATGGAACAAGCTGAAGCCCCCTTATCAAAAAAGACTACATGGACCGGCTTTGATCGACCATGGCACCTGCTGAAGGTTGACAAATCACTATAAAAAGAGGATAACCAGCGAGTGACCGCACTTCGGAGTATGACAAGTAGGCTCTACCCCTTTGGTGGACCTTATTCCTCGTTTCAGCAGTATTCCTGTCGGAATGCCTTCCTGATGTCATGTGTGTCATGAATGTCCTGGATGTTGAACCCTATATGGGCCCTTCTTTATGGCAGTGCACAAAAATCCTCACCTTAACTGTACTTTCTCAGGATTAAATAATTCTATTACATGAAGGAAGGCTGACTGCATAAAGAGAATGTCTAATGAGCCGGTTTCACATGGTAAAACATGTCCAATTTGCTAGAAAGTGACAGTTCTTTCAGAAACTTCCATCGTAGTGCTTCCAGGGAATGTAAAGTTCTACCAAGGTGTGCAATACAAGGATCAGATACGCACCACAACGCATGCCTCTCAGCTTTGATTCCTTACAGCGCCCATCGACGCCGCAATGCCTCCTCGAGCACCAAATCCACCACCGCAATGGCTCCTTGTACACCAAATCCACGCAGCAATGGCTCCTTGTGCACCAAAGTCAAAGTCATCCGCATGAGATCTAACAATAGAAAGAAACCATACTGGTTCTAAATGCACAGCTATAGAAGACGAGCACCCAGCTACTTACTGTATGATCAACAACTCCCCACGTTGTAATGCCTCATCTGGGCTTGTGACAGCTCCCCTAGCTGACATCTCTGTGCCTGAATAATTGTATTTTTTTTTTGGTGACAGTTCCGTCAACAAGGATTCGTGAAGTACAGCAAATGTCAGCTTCCTGGCAGTGTACTTGTACTGATTCTGAAGAATACTTCCAGTACTACCAAAAAGCCCTATAGCTAGAGCAGGACTTCACATACTCATTTCAGATTCATAATTGCAAATGAAACTATTCCCCATATTCTGATTTGCTTCCATGTGCTGATCTCTATGAGAATATTAGTGAAGGCCGTCGGCCCCCACTCCTGTCATAGCCTGATTCTTCTGACAGTGTGCTAAACACAAGACCAAACTCCGAAAATCTTTATTCATATTCCAAAAAGAGCATGAATGCTTGAACAGGAGGATACTTCAGCAATGGCGCCCTAGATGTTTACAGAAAGTCAAAACGTGAAAAAGTATGAATCGGGTGTGACCTAAACGGTGCTGGGCCTATCCGTTAGAATGCAGCAACAAAGCCGGGTTTTTTTTTGTTTCACTAGAATTGCTAAAACAGAGATTTATGTACGAGTTTCTCTAACGCAAAACATCTTAATAACGTTAGTTACGAGTACTCTGTACAATCCAACGCTAACGTTAGTGTGCATGCGATAACCAGGAAAGGCGGGACATAAGCACCGGTGAGTGAAGCTCACACACCTACACTCAAACACACAGGAAAGCAAGTGGTGGTCGAATTTCGAGTTTTTTGGACAAATTACACACAAAACATACAGGAATATTACAAGTATAGACGACTTTTTCGAAACAAACTCAGGTGAAAGAAAACACGAGTACTCTGTACAATTCCAACGTTAACGCCACTATCGACAAGAATACGGGATGATATCGACAATCCGGGAAACACCGAATATGAAGATGACAATTTACAATCATAAATCAAATAGACGAATGAGAAAATTATATTAGGCATAAATATGAACACGTTTTAGAGCTGAAGATGAACCGTAAATTGCTCCGTAGTAGCGTTGATGTTTTCACTTCAAATTTTGCCGTTTGTAAAGACTCATTCGGAAATCAGTTATGAATGACAATCGCCTTTTCGGCAGCATGTGACCCACGAGCTCCACGAGACTTATTCATATGATCAAGGCCGAGATAAGGAGACGTTACTAGCGCTAAATGAGAACGCTTTAACGCACTACACGACCATATACTTCATTATGCCTGTGCTCTGATGCTACCAAGCACTAAAACTACAAGAAAGCAGCTCAAAACTCACATGCAACATGGGCGTGACCCAGCTCGGCAAGGTTGACCCTCCCGTTTGACGTCATGTCGAGATACCTCACAACTCGAGAAGATGATATCAGCGCAAATTTGTACTTTTCATACTCCTTGTCAGGAATGTCCAGACGCTGTTGGATGCGTTCCCGAACACTTGACAACAATTCGTCATTTGATACCTAGAATTGCAAAAAGCTTTATCATCAGAACGTCCCAAGCATCTCCGAATTCATATGGATGCTTATGCCAAAAGTTCAACACAGATCAACAGATCACCAACCTTCAAGAAAAATGGAACACCGAACATTCTACCGGGATCTTTGTCAAAATGAGCTATTGGCACCAGATATTCATTGGATCTCACCACCAACTGATCCTGAGGAACTTCCTCTACACGGCCCTAAAATCTCTGACATTATGAAAATTGAAAAAAATTGCAACAGTTATACCATACGAAAAAAAAAAACTGTGCGCAGATACTGAGCAGAACAACCCTTATCAACTCTTATGACTTACCATGTACATGGACGGTGTCATCGTCTTCTGGAACACCTCCATGACTGACGTCTCCTCTTTGAAAATCATGTACGCCCTCATACTCTGGTTACTTTGACCGACATAGACCAGTCTAAAAAAACATAAACTTAGGTGAAATGAGCGAACATCTCGTCCAATGCTTCATGACTCTAAAAATCACTAAACCAACAAAAGTAAAACAAAACACATAAAGTAAAAACATTATGCCTGAGATTTAGAACCAACCTAAGCTTTCCTGTACCATTCGGTGCGAATTTAAATTCGCGCCGTGCCTCTTCAAGGATATCACGCACGGTACCAGTTTTCTCTGGGAAGATAGTGATTTCCTGAACAATCCATTTTCGGAGACTTTACCGATATTTCGAAATCGTGTTTTATCACCGTAATAGCCATTTTCTCATCCATCATTTGGATTTTCATCTGTCGCTTCCGTTCCATATCGGCTATAGGGATTGGCATTTTTGTGTACACAACGCGATATCTGAAGATCTCAAAGTCATCATCGCAAAATCACAACTCCATTCAATTTTCAAATTTCAGAACTACACAGATGTCACGGTAATAAAATGGGATAAACGTTTCTATCATGAACCCATCGAAAGCGAAAAAGTCTGTGGGCAAGCATACCTTTTATTGCGTCGAGGGTCATGAAGCTGTGCACCAGCCAGTCCCAACAGACCGTTCACACGTAGCACCTGAACAATGTGCTCGAAAACATCATATTCGGATAGGTCTCACACAAAGCGCTTACCTTGCACTGTGCATCCGTCAAAAATTGGGTGGCACGATCGTTAAAAGGTGACACACGCCATAAAAGGATTTTCGCTGGATCGTAATTGATTTCCTTGCCAATGTAGTCCACTAACTGTCGCATGGTCCAGTTCTATAGAATGTATGCCCTTGTTGAAATCCAAACTTTTTTGCACACGAAAAAGATAAACAGGCGGCCACGTGGTTGCCACCACTTCTACTGAACACGTGGGACATAGGGCGGAGCTTGTTCTATAGCCATTGCTTGGACGGCTTCTACCCTTATGACTACGGAAAGGCGGAGCTATCTGCTCACAGAATGAGGTGGCACACCCTGTTGACTGGAAGCTGGTGGCATCAAGCATTGAGGGGACCTCCTTCGCTCCTTCGTAGGTGATGGCGAAACTGCCAAACGCTCGACTACAAATGACAAACCAGCAGAGCCCCCCACCCTTCCAACAGGTGTGAAATATGTTTTTGAATCGCATATGAATTCAACAACTCATGCTATATCAATACTAGAAACGCAAAGAGGCAATGTGATCCTTATTTAAAATTATTAGACAATACTGACCAGTCCAATCGTTCCTGTGATAGGTGGATCAATTTCAGCATGACTGGAGACGAATGAGTCGTTGTTGGCCACTGCCTCGATGTCGATCGTATTGTACAGTGTGTCCAGATGTAGCTTGGCATTATTAGTTTCGCTGGTACGATCCTGTCGTTCAGCAATCAATAACCCTCCGTCGCTAACTTCAACTACGGTATTGTCAGCACAAAGCGGCTTGCCCAAACTCTCAATCAGGCGAATACGATCCGGAGCAACTTCCTACAAAGTAAGTGACTATTTACAAAAGTTCTCCTTTTGAATACAACAAACAGCACCTCGTAGAAGCGGAGTGGAGTGCCTTCTGGTAAACCAATGAGTTTCAAGCATTCATTGGTGTAAGCAGACATACACTGGCGATATGCTACTATGAAATGGCCGACATATCGGAGGGAACGTGATTCCTCATCGTAGTACTTGAGGAACATCAACATCTCAGCTGAAAGAAAAGCGTATCGGCACCGCAAATGGCTCGAAGAAATCACATGCAATTCATACTCACAGTTCTCATTATAACTCCTCAGCGAGTGTGATGCAGTGGTCTCTATATACAGCAAATTACGGTCATTCTCCAGAACGGCTTCGAGTGTTTTCTCTTGCGTCTCCTCAGAATGTGGTATCTGCAAGTAAATGATTGCTGAAGTGGTAATCCCCCCTAACTGAACGTCACAAAGTCCTCACGAGTGAAGTCGGGCGCAAACGAGGCAACGCTGACATGATGCTACCCTCGTCCTTGTACGTTGTCTCTTCAAACTTCCAAATTCTGAACATCTCGCGAGCGGGAATCTTGAACACACTATACTCATCAGATTCTTGTAGCAAGCGGAAAAATAACTTACATCAAGCTCGGGTTCACCAGCGAAAAGCTTGCTCTTCACATAGTCATAGAGTTGGGGGATCGTCATGTTCTTCTCAATTTTCTCGCGAGGCAAACCAGTATCGTCCAGTAGTTTCGGGTCAACCAGATCGAATCCGTTATAACTGGCAAGGTGCTCGTCGGTGACCATCTGAAGAAATCAAGTATTACAAAACAGAAAAATTAAGGATAACACTAGAAGGACTTTGGCGATTCAAAAGTACCGAAGCACGTTCACACTAAGAACTTGGACCATAAAGAAACTGTGAAGGCGCGATTCGCATCGAAAAGGTTGCCTTCAGCTAGTATAGTAACATTTCATAAAAAAAAAGAAGCTAACAATAATCGGTACACTCACGACAATCTCGGTATACAAATGGGCTTCTTGCTTCTCTTTCTTCTTTTTATTTTCTTCCTCACGTTCGTTTTCAAATCGCTGTACCAAGTGAGCGGGTACTTGGAGATTCTCGTTTTGGCACAGAACATCATCTATAAACGCCGCATAATCATGAGTGGCCAACACAACCAGCAAGTTTGGTCCAACTAAAACAAACAAACTGCAGCCGGACCTATGCAACTCTGCCTGACATAGACGAGCATATATGCATTTGTGTAGGTTCGTCCCGTGGACTCGCCGTCGTCCCCTCCATAATTGGCCATCACAGCCTCCCGCACTGTGGCGCGTGACACAACGTCGTCATCGAATTTGCACCACTAAAAAGAGAACGACTCCGAGTAAAAGACTTGTTGTTGATTACCAAATAGTTTCAAGCTTCGTATCATAAAATGCAATATGAAGAGCATACACCTCTCTCCTCCCGCCCAGAAAAACAAAACTGAAAAGTATTAATCAACAACTGTCAGTGAGCGAAAACCAGGGGGTTACAATTAGAAAAAACACAACTCATTCGATATGGGCCGTCTCCCGCAGCACATCACGACTGGTTATAATCACAATGACCTAGCACGCACCTTTGGTTTATACTTCTCGCCTGGAGGACGAAGTCCGGTGTTAATGAACACAACGTAATGGCCGCCATGGAAGTCTCCCGAATGAACAAGCACAGCATGTAAACAATAGGTGTAATCCTCTCCATTTCCTTCCATGAACTCTTTCAAGCACAGCTTATCAGGAAATGCGAACCTTAAAACTGAGTTTTTATTTCCGAAACTGTTCAAAATGGCTTCACTTACTTGTCATTTATTTTGACGTTGGCATCGAGGGTCGCATCATACTGGAAGCGCATCAATTGCAAGTGCAGAACGGGAGGAAATGAGACGAATTTCACTCCTTTTTCGGCCGGCTGCATACCATAATCACCAGCGTCGTACTTGTTCTCACCATCCAACCGTTCAACTTGAACGTATTCACGGAAGGATTGCATGACTGCAAAGGAAGTTATTAACCACACGACAATGTAGTGGCTTGGAATCGTCAGTATACTCGATATCACAGCTCCAAATATCACGGGGGAATTCCGTAACACCTGTCCACACATTCCAGATGGAGAGAACAGAAAAAGGATTACAAAACGACACTGTGTACATTATAGAGACAACCTGCTACATTTCTCAACGGTTACTGGTGGATAGCCTAATAAGGCGATTAGACTTCCCTGGAATATCTTTCGAATACACTTTACATGGAAAACCGAATCTTGGTCATACATCAGGTGCAGCAGAAAATAACGTGGGTCTTGCCTATACCCAAGGGGAAGGAGTTTGAGAGGTATAGAACATTTCCTCGTGAGCAAGAAAGAATTCTGTTGCGTCCGAAATAATTCACCCACCCCATACTATTTTCCCAAAAAACAAAAAAAAAACAACACGAAAGGAAGTGAAAGCCTGGTCCAAATCAAACTCACTATTGTTTTTGCCTTTGATATTGAGCTGAATGTCATAAAACGGTTCCTCTTTGCTGCTTTCAAAGCTGACGTTAGTGCAGCGAATATAAGATTTCATCACACCGCGGAACAAGTTTGGTATGGTGTCCTCCACCTGAAAAGTTTCGCTGAGTGAATATTACTCCAAACAACCGGTATAGGAGAATGAATAACATGTGTATAACGACTTGACAAAGTAAGGCGGAGATATGGAAAAAAGAAAAAGGAAGATTGAAACCCACGGGAGATTTCTTCATTTTGCTCTCCAGGTTGTCAAGCAGTACCCTACAGAGTTCCTGAACGTCATGTTGCATAAACGTCTCCAATGAGTCCCAACCGAACGACTTCGTCAGCTTCTTTGTTCCGACTGGACGATCCGAGTGCTGCAAAAAAAAAGCATAAAGTAAACATGAGACAAATTGAGTGGAGATATAATACTGCACCATTAGACCAAAAAACATATGCGTTACCTGTAAATCATAGAATACCCGCTGCATGGCCAAGGCGACATTATTTTCTGAATCATCTTGTGAAACCGGCATATCGTATACTGCCTGAAACACAGCGGCGAACGTGTAATACTTATCAAACAAAAATCATCCTGGCAAGGCACAAGCAAATACAAAGGAATATTCCAGTACCACCAAATGGCTACAAATAAAAACTCACCTTTCGCAACTTTGTTGTAAAATATAAAGTCTGTAGAATAGAATTCATGTAGCATGTGGCACCCTGATTCTTGAGTCCAATATAACCAGCATGTTTTTTACTATCCCATCTGGAAACAAAGTAATTTTACGCCATATTTTGATGGAAATTCGTATGCAATAACTAGTCAGTCGAAAGTATGGGGTCAAAAAGCGACTTTCAAATATGAACATGAAAGAAGGAATTACAAAAATGCTCAAAAATGGGAGGTGGGAGGAATACAGCTCAAATAAGAAATACTCACTGCACACCATGAGGAGCGTCTGCAGATACGTGAACGACTAAGCGAATAGTATCATCCTTTATAAAGCCATTTTCAGGGTTTATCAGATGCTGAAAATGGTAATATGAATCTTAGTAACGAATTGAGTAGAGGACTCTTCAACAGTATATTCGGAAAAAAGAAGAAGAAAGAAAAAAGAAAAAAATTACTCACATCACATGTTAAAAATTGTGAATATCCCCAATCGTTCTCTTTCGGATAAAATGTATGGGTTATCCGCCGAGAATGGTCATCGAAGCCCTCTATTTGGCCAAGGACCTGCAAAAACGAATATAACTAATTGCTTCAGCGCCAGAATAAACTTTAATCGTAAGAAGCAGCTCCTTAAGTAGGCGTCTCACATCGCGATCTATGATGCTGCGTTTTCGCAAACAGAATCGCCGAATCACGAAATCTGACATCAGCTTAGGGGACCACGTTCACAACCAATAACTGGGAATATAGAGAATTGGAAAAGGCCGCAACCCATCATGCAATCTTGCAATTTTCCACTAAAACTATCAAAATGAGACAACTAACATTTTCCTAACTTTTTTCCCCGAAAAGGATCTGTAGTAGCAGACCTAACGGGAAAGAGAATTCTGACTGTAAAACTAACACTGCGAAAATCCATTCGAAATTTCAAAATGAGGCCCCTTTGCACGCTGAATGCTTGAGGTCGCTCCAAGAAGGAAAAAGGGTCTGTTCCGCGTTCGTTTATTCAGACCCAGAGAATTAGTAATAATCAGGTATAATCTCCAACCTTCAAAGATGCTGATGCTATGCAGTTCCAGGCGACAGCGTCAGAGTCTCCATTACACTGCAGGAAGAAGCCTAGTGCTTTGTTTGGTCGAGTACCCGTACCAACTCTGGCTGCATCCCTGAACGCAGGAGGAATTCAAGGTTCACCAAGTTTCCCATAAAAAAAAAAACGACTGCCAAGTGTTTACCTCGGGATCGCTAGAATCTTCCATGGGAGGCCACGCACAAATACAGGTTTTGAGAGACGTTGTTGAGTTTCTGGTGATCCTTTACAGAATTGGCTAAACCCATCGATATCGAGGTAGATTGTGCCTTCAGGTTTGTATAGATCATCAGGGTCGTCTTCTTCCTCCGTCATATAGTCACTTTCACAACGTGGCATGTCTTCAACTACTGAAAGGCAATAAGCATATCCGTATTGTTCAATTTTAGTTATGTTCAGGAATGAACACAATAATCAACTTTTTTACTTCGAGTAACAGTCCGGAACTTACTTTTTATTGGCTCTGCACATTCGTCGTCACAAGACACGTTTACATCCATTGCAGCATCAGGAGGTGTACAGGCGTCGTCTTCTTCACTAGCGGAATCTTCGACCATATCTACCTAAGACATTATAATTAGTTCAACTGCAAAAAAACCCAAATGAAAAAGACAGTGGGGTCTGAACCTACTTCGACGTTTTCTACGTCTGTGTCCCTATTGTCGACGTCCATGTCTCTGTTTTCCACGTCAGTTTCTTGACTTTCGATATCAGCCGTCTTCAGTACAATGTCTGCTTTATTATTGACGGCGTCCTTGGCTTCGATTTCCATCTCAGCTACTGAGACGTCCTTTTCTGTAGTACCCTTCTCTACAGAATTTTTTGTTGGTGTCTGTCCCTTCTCGTCAACTCCGTTCTCCATATCGATATATAGGAGGATCAGGAGTGATACGATATTCTATACGAAATTACGATACACTCAACTTAACTAGTAACTAATAGCAACATCTCAACGCGGAAGAGTCAGCTTCGAAACGTAAAGAGCAAATGTAACCACCAAAAAATAAGAAACCAAGAAAAAGGAACGACATGCCAAGAGCCCGCACATGAGAAAGGAAGCCGGAGTCAACCTGGCTTGTAGTCACCATGTGGCTGATGTAGCAGTGACAATTCCTATATTCTTACTTACTTTGTAACATTTTTTGACCCTGAGATTACCAGATGGCTCTTACAGCGTCTGATTGCGCATTCCACATAAATTTCAGAAGGAAAGTTCAAGATCGGTGCAACTATCCCACTGAAGATACCCACTTTGAGAGGTGAAGAACATGAATACATTGTACAATAAGGGATTTGGGAATCATAAGAAAGGACAAAAAATAAAAACATTCAGTGACAAATAGAAAAAGAGCAAACATAATTCAAGCACTTCTGCGACAGAGGATCATTATGAATAGAGCACTGAAATGCCATACAAAGAAGCAGAGAATGGAACTTTGTGAGCAGTGTGGGCTCTCAGTTGAGCAACCCACGGCATACTGGATAAAGCACTTTCCAAGTTGAAGGGTGTAGTTTTCGTGGCCAACATAAAGAGCGATAACGAAATGCAGACGGTGTGGGGGATCACTGTGGGCTCGTAAGTGCAAGCGTCACCATCGAACAGATGTGGTAACATAGCCCCTTCCTTGAAGAAAATGAAACAGTCCACCAACGTTCTTTTTCCTGGACGTTGACTTTCACTTAATCCTGTTAAACTCAGGTCAAGGGGTGCTAAAACCGGGCTGAACGAGGTCTGTCCTGATACGCAAACATTCCCATTGTGCGCCCAATATTGGATAGGTAATCGTGGAAAAGCGCAAATATAAAACTGGATAATGATGTTACAAAGGACTGGTACGATGGTATCTGTACCGATCGAAATAAAAACATCAACCACCTCAACATTTGGTCCTGATGTAGGAGGAGCTCATCAAAAGATAGTGAAACCACACCTTTGTTCCCTGTACAATATCTTGACGATGTATAACATTACTTAACAGTGAAATGGGAAAGAAACAGCCATACTACCAATGAAATAAGCGACTGGCAAGGTTATATTTCCTACGGAAAAGCGACTCAAACGCTTAAATCAGTAGCATCCTGTCTGATGCGTGACCAGGAATACGTCCTCGAGGAGCTGGTGGTCTTGTATTGATTCAGATCACGGACAAACCGCACCGGTACATTATTTGGAGCAGGGTATGTTAAATTTTCTCAGATAGCATCTATAAAGTTAAAGTAACGCATGTAAAACGTCGTGTCATTTTTACAAGTCACTGGAAAGTCTATAACGAAAGTTCTGAACTGTCATATCTACGAGATATAGCACTGAGCTAATCCCCAAGTTAGTGCCCATCGATCGAAGAGATCAAAAAAGTCAACGAACGCGTTCGCCATACTTTAAGCAATGCACTATTGAACACTAACGTCCATGAGGTGAGTCAGGGCTTAATTGCCACTTGGCGGATTCGTTTTTGAACTGCTGCATAATTTTTAGTGTACTATCCCGAACCAAGAAGAAACGTTTTGGTGTGGATGTTCTCCTCAAACTACGAACGACAGGAATAATATTTAGCCGTTCACTAGAACGGTATGAGCCTTATTCGAACACCGAACTACCCGTGTGGAACGAGACAAATGAGGTCAGATTAGCTAGTACATTTTTGCGACAAAGAATTGCTTGACAACCACTCACGACAACCAAAAAGTCAAACAAAAACTACTACAACAGAGGAAAAATGCATCTCATCGAACTACACGTACAATCTTCCTACTTCACGGTTTATCTAGACCAATTTTGAACCATACAATAGGGAAACCCCTGCCTAACGCCTTCAATCGAAAGTGAAGTTTTCCAAGCTCGTTACAGTCACTTGAAAAATGTAGGCAATAGCGAACAAATGCACACAGGAAAGAATGTTTCCTGATGGGAGCAATATCAAACCCGTCGAAAAACTTTGGCGACTGTCTCCAGGACTATCATCAGGATCAGCGGTCCAAATGGCCAGGGGAAGTCGAAAGGGTTGATATCATGACAATGGCTTCTTTGATTACCTCGAATATGTAGAAACAAAAGGCTTCAAAAACGTTCCATCTGGATTACGTAACTCAGCGACTTCCTGGCAGCTAGCCTCACTCTGCGTCTCTGACGTGCCGCGTTTCTCTGCCATTTGAATCACCCTACTTGAAAATCGCACATTAACCTGTTTGATCAAGAATCTTTTCTTTTCACACGTCATGACAAGTGAAAATAAGTAATTAGCATCGCTATACAGCATGGGTAGATCATCGGCGAGAACGTTGAATGGTTCCCCACAAACTTCCTCGTTAGGTCCCGCAGCGGGTGTGCGCTCGCGGTAATTTGGCAGGCGTGTCGCTCCTCATTTTTTCGGCTGCAAGTGCGTAAGCACTCGCGATCGTGGGTCGTGGAATGACCGCTTGGACTTGAACGACTTCACTTTGACAATAGTGCTTGAATGATCTAGGGCAATCATGTGTGATCGTTCAGCAGAAGGAAACTCTTAGGAAATCACCCTTAGGCACGGTTACAGCACCGAAGCGGTGGCCGCACTCTAATCGTGGCGAAGGTTGGATTGTTTTTGCCTGGAAAAATTGTTTCAGAGAAGTGTTCAGCTCCCGACTAAGACATGCACGTCGGGGAGGTGCGTCTCTTTTCCGCCCCCACCGTTCCAGGATGTGCTTCTGGAGGTCTGCGTGCTGGTTGTGTGTATGTGTGTGTGTGTGTGCGTGTGTGTGTGTGTGTGTGAAGCAACGCCTGTAATACACATACGCCTCGTTTCCTCGGTTGCCTCCTTGCAGTTATCTTTATGTACGATTCAGTCAACTGTTTGATCAGTGAAGTATTGCTCATTTACAGAACTCTTCCATATAATTCCAGAAAATGAAGACAAAGAGTGCGGAGGATTCATCTGACGAAAAACCACCTAGTAAGTCTTTTCATCGGGTTTGTATGGCTTTTCTTCAACTTTCTTTGATAAGCATCGTCAAGACTAAAGTTAGCCTTCGATATAACTTTTTAAGACAAACCTGACGATGGTCTCCTAGCACCGATGGATCTCCCTTCATACAGTGAGTGCCATTTCCTTCACGATTATTTTGTGATCATAGCTTCGATTTCAGATGATTTACTTGAACGATATTTGCAATCAAAAATGGCCAAAACACAGCTCACCGTTAGCATCATAGAGGATGGGAGCTATTTGTTAAAGATGAACATCGACCCTTTTCCACCACTTACGTGCCTCATTCCGAAGCACGACTGGTATGTGCTAGACGTTTTCTTTGTTTATTCCTTCATCCAATCCCCTGAGCAATGAAAATAGAGAAAGCGGAGAAGAAAAATAACTCTGCAAGGTTCGATAAGGTGATGTGCAATTTGGATCAGAATCAGCATGTTGTGTTTCATGTGGTCCAGTTTCAAACTTAAGCATAATCATTCGGAAGTGGTTGGTTTAGATAAATCTTCCGATAAAAGTAAAGGTGTCTTACCAGTGATAGCTAGGGTAGTTGACTAATTAGTTCAGTGTTCGGTTTAAATTCAAGCCCCTCCCCCAACTCCTCCCTGTTGTCGTGGCACATATTGCATCACTAGTTCATGAAAATGTAAAATCAGTTTTAAGGGTCTTGACGATGCACAGGGTGAGCGCTACGGTGAAGATGAGCACTGAAATCGCGACCGATGTCAATTCGTGAGTTGCTGACTCAACTAATTTGACTTTGCTTTATTTATGTGTGCTTTTTTGAGGCTCCCGTCTACAAATGATGTTATCGAGAGAGGTTCAGTTAGTCCGAGGAAGTCTTTTGAGCTGAAGAAGTCTCCCCTTCACACTTCGCCAAGTACAAGCTCACCGCAGGTACATCATAATTCAGATTAATTCTGCTTTTGACTATTGTGCTGGAAAATTTGATATGTTACGTGAAATATGATTGAATCGGAGTGACCACGACTGTGAGTGCCGTAGAGAAAGTGCGAAAAAATGCCTTTTCGTGAATTGATCTTGATGATTCTTCTAGCACAGCTCCTCTCACTTTAAGCCGCAGTTATACCTCTGATATCCTGCTGTCCGTTGCAGTTCAAGTTATCTTTAGGTCAGGGTACACCGAGAGTCGAGGACTCCTCGACAGGGGGTCGTATTTGACCGGATAGGAGGGTGGGTGTCGTACCTCAAAAGGTCAGCGGTACGCAATAATATCGAAATTATCAATAAGCAGATGAGAAGCTAAGGGTGTTTCACCACAATTCCATGTGACAAAATATAAAAAAAATATAATTTTGCCTCAGGAAAGGATATAGTATAGCAGTGAAACACGTTGCACTATGCGCGCCGGCAACACTGTCTGGTAATGAAGAGATCAAAAAAGGAGGGGGTCGTATCTGGTAACCGTAGAGAGGGGGGGGGGGGTCGTACTGAAGCGGCTATTTTACTCGGACCTGCGTATGTCCTGGTTCAGATACGTGTCGGTTCAGATTCTACGATTTCGCTTGATCGCGGAGTTGCAGAGTCGTTGAGTCGTTAGGTCTTTAAAATTTATTTATTTATTTATTTATTTATTTGTAACGCTGCTTAAGGCAGACGTAGGAAATATACAAAGAGCAACATCAAATGATCACATTACACCTCAGTTAAACATAGCTCAGCAATTCCTTCTTAACACGGCTTTTAAAAAGTGAAAAAGCAGGGAAGACAGGTGCCACTTTAGATTTGAGATTGATATATGTAGTACTAGCGCGACACTTAAAGCTATATCGCTTCAAGTTGGTTCGCGGTGTAGCATATGAAATTTTAACCGAGCCACCTCTAGTTATTGAGTTGGCCCTAACATAAAATTTTGAGGCATCAACCCTGGAAATGCCTGATAATATCTTAAAGACCATACAGACATCGTATACTTTTCTACCGGAATATAAGCTGTATAACTTCAAATGGCGATTCCTGCTGGTTAGATTAGGTAGATTAGAATAGGAAGCCAATCTTGACTCAATGACTCTTGAACTGACAAAATTCACTCGAACTGCAAGCACACTGCAAATCGCTTACAAGTATAACTGTAGACTGATGAACGTAGTATTCAGGAATAAAATGCAAATTTGTTACCTGAAAAGACTTTCGTGGAAGTGAGCAACTAAGTGGTGCGCCTGAAGTGGAAAGAGCGGGATTATCCTTAGACAAAAAATAGTTCATGAAAGAAGCTGTGAAAATTATCCTATGTGCTATTTGCACAGTTATCCCGAGAGTCAGTTATCCTTACGTTTTGATCCTTTCAGGGAGATAAACGCAATCGTAAAAGTCGCTGGCCGCTCAAAGTTAGATTCCATCGATTAGGAGCTGATCGATACAAAGTTATTGGTGTGGCTGGGTCATCTATAGCCAGTGAAAGTGACCATAGTACGGAGAAACATTCAGGCAGAAGAGGGCACAAAAAGGCCAAGGTGAGGCATTTAAATTTGGTTTTCTATGACATGTTCAGTAGCATGCGTCACCGTGTACATTTTGTGTTTGTGAAAGGTCGTGATTTCCGAGTTTCATTTTTCTGGTCCAACAATATATTAGAAAAGTACATGTGGATCTGTTTTTGGAGGAGAATGTCAATAACTTGAAAATCCGGCAGGACATATGTTAAGGTCTCGAGCAGCGTATGAATCATCTAAAATCAAATAGCATACTTTTTTTGCAGAAGTCTAAACGTCGCAGTAGTGAATCGATAGATAATGAAGAAGTAGCTTATATGATAGGTGCGTTACTTCGTTTTACTTGGAGTGCATCATCTTACACAAATATTCTTCAGATGAAAGCCCACTCGTTGAATCCTATTCGAGTAACACCTCAAGCCAAATACTAAACGGCAGTGGCTCTTCAGTATTTGTTTCAAATGGTGGTTGCCATGAAAACACGTTACTGGTGGCAAATTGTTCCTTGTCGAAAATGATGGAAGCCCAAGCAAGCAGTGCTGCTGTGATTGTGGCATGGCCATCGAATAGCGAGAATATGTCTGTACAAAATGATGACAGCGATACATTCATCGCTCCTGCTCAGTCGCTTGTTTTACACCACACATGGAAACGTAAGTTGAACATTTTATTAGTGTTATTGTGTTGTGTGCAATTTTACGTGAACCGGAACTTCAGTGTTTTATCACTTACTGTCGTTATAAGTGTACGAGCGCGATACATAACAGTTTCCCACTGAAATAACAGTGCTAATGTGTATGGAAATAATTGTTTTTGGAATTTTACGAATTCAATTGGTATCAAGCGGGGATGCACGGAGAACTCGTTGCTGATGCTACAAATTGTCAGCTTCTGTTCTGTTGATTGATTTAATGTCCTATATCTCTCCCTGATAAGACCAACACGGATTCGTCAGAATACGGTCACAATCACGTTTTGTGGGAGAAAAGGGCACCGATGTCAATTCTTAAATTTCTTTCGAGACTGGGAAGGCATATTCTCTGCAAATGGTCTTGAGCGGGATCTAAACAGATGAATTGTAGTCGTGTTGAAAGGTGCCCTTTAGGCTAAGGTTATACTTTGCGGATCGTACGATCCAAAGAACGCAAAATAGCGTAATAGAACGCAAAATAGCGTAATAGCATGTGTTGCCATGGCACTCTCACTTGAGTGGGCTATTTTTCTGGGTTCTTTACCATTCTGGAGCCGTGGGTGGTGAGAGATCAGCGTTGTGAAGGGTAATAACGCGTTCAAGTATGGCTGCGCGGGACGATACTTGCGATTTTGCGATCCTGCTGATCGCACGATCCGCAGTGTATAACCTCGGCCTCAGGCTCCTCACAGCCGCCTAGCTTGACTGCGTGCCGTCGGCAAGTAGCCGTGGAGCGCGGGGCAATGCTAGTACACTTAGCCTCTCTGTCGGCATCACCCATTTCAGTGATGCTGAGGGGCGCGTGCTCGATGGTAGGGAAGGGGTCCTGTTTCTAGGGTTTGCGATCGTTTCGTTCTGTCTCTTTTCTATCGTTGGACCGCTTAGGCCGCTTCCATACTTTGCGCACCGACGCCGTCACGCGCGTGACGCCGGCACGCGCGTGACGGCGTCGGTGCGCAAAGTATGGAAGCGGCCTTAGCTCTCCACTTCCATAATCGGCCAAAATCACACCCAACGGCGTCTTTGATAATCATACTCTCTGGCAGTGCTCGGATCACAGGATTGGGATGTAGGTAGTTACTATGAAAAGATGCAGAACATCGAAACTGACGCCAAACTTCCCGATTGTGCGATTCTGTGAGTTCGTACGCGTCTCTGCGGCCCAATGATGCCACGACTTCGCATGCGAAGTCGCAGAAACGCAGTCGCGGCGACGGGGAGGACAGGCGATGTGGTCTTTCAGCATCTACTACTTTCTCTTGAGCGTTTTATTTTACATCTTGTCCTTCTAACTGTTACAGTGTATCATACTTTTCTCCACTACCTAATCCCAAACGCCGCGCTTGCCGCACGCTTCGTGGCATCTGCGATTGGGCGATCCTGGTTCATAGCGACTCGCTCTGCGGTGAGGCGCCTTGCTTGTGCGCTACGGGCTTAACACGTAGTAGTGTAATTCAATCAGAAAAACCTGCCCAACTCTATTCAGAGAGTCGTTTGGCAGATTTTGAGAGCAGATTTGATATAGCACCTAGAAGTGCATCGAAGCAACGCTTTCAACAGTGTTGGTATATTATAATATCCAATCGCAACCCGCATAAACTCGTTGATTGGCGGGAAGTGGCAACGTAACATAACAATATAGTCAGATTTCTTCCACATTCGGTTTTTCGATACTACAAAACGATTCGCCTTTCACCATCGAAGATTAGCAGGGGTTGCCCATTGATGTTTCCTTTCCTATGAGCCCATCCTCCAGGTGGCTGAATACGGCCTTGTATGTTTCTCCGCCGCACGCCATATCCTGATTTCCCTGCAGAATCATGTATTTTGTTGAAATCTGGGTTGAAAATGATACTCAATTTTTGCGACACTCATATCATTGTTCAACATGACATGCCTCTTGTTCTACGGACCATAGTGGGCACCGAAACCGCGCCATTGAAACCGCGCCATTCAAGTTGCTTTTTCGTTATGTTGTTGAGGGTGTGCTATTGTTTTCGAGGACCGAGGTTTCCAATGTATTTGTTTTATTTATAGTAGTTAGAATACTGAAAAGGAAAATAGTGAAGCATAACCGCACAAGTATTTAGCTGTAGTTTTTCAGAGCTGTACTGTTCCGATGATGTTCTAATATACCACAGGATGAGCGCTAAGGGGATCTTTTAGGTCGCCTTCGGACTTTGCGACTTTGTGTTTTCCCGATTTTGTGATTACGCGTTGTCGCACTTTCGCAAATACTGCGATCTTGAGATTGTACGAGAATACTGCGATCGCGTGCGGAGCCGCGACATCGCTAAAACTCAAAATCGCGAAGTCTAACGGCGGCCTCAGCGGGCAGTATGATTGCCGGAGTACTGAGCAATGTCATTGTCTCGTGGTGGCTCGTGGACGCGATTACGTATCTCGTGGTCGTTATCAGAAGATCGTGTTCATAATTCGCTGACTACGTTGTTTGAATAGAGGTAGAAGGGTGCTCGGTATGGCCGCGGTCATACTCACCGCAAGCAGAGCATGGCTGCGTTCCAGGCAGCGAGGGAGAGTGGCACGGGGGAGGTGCAGAGATGACGCAGCCACGCCCGGTCGCCGGCTCCGCAAAGTAAGACCACAGCACAAAGCAGATGTCAGACTTTGCGATTTTGCAAGTTGGGGAGTATTAGGCCGCTTCCATACTTTGCGCACCGACGCCGTCACGCGCGTGCCTGCGTCACGCGCGTGACGGCGTCGGTGCGCAAAGTATGGAAGCGGCCTTACATCGAGCTCAAATTGTGTTCAGACACCGCGTATTCCATAGTCCTCGGCAAGGTTGGCTGTTGTCGCTGCTTGTTGGCATGCGCTCAATTTAGAAGGCTGTCCTTTTTAAGTCGCGCCGCGCACTTGTTGTGGATTTGCCGCTCCAAAAAAAAATCCATATCGTATGTTTAACCGCTTACCGCCAGACACTGCACAATGGCAAAGCATGGTTATCTTCTCTTTTATTCTCCCGCTCTCTCATTTTCCCTCGCTCAGGTGTCTTCTTTCAGATAAACACCGTCGGGGTGATTCCGTGAAAGTTTCCTCATACGTAAAGCGTCAGGGTACTCCAGTATCAGGTTTGCTATTATTTTCGTTTTTGATTTGTTTTTGTTTGATTCAGTAGTTATCGCTGGATGCTTCTTTCAGCTACTGTCTCAGTGACACAACGAACCCGTCGTACGAGTGGACGTGTAGATAGGGTAAGTGTATTTGTAACTGTTCGTAAAATGGTGATCGTTCAACAAGAATGATCATGTATAGTCAAATGCGCATTCGTAGTGAGACGAGCCGCAAATCTCAATTGCAATTTGACACTCGTAATAAAACAACTGAAAATCTCGGGTGTGTATCTTTAGGTCAGAAATTCTTAATCAGGCGTCCGGTTTGGTGCGTGCGAGCTAGATGCGTCGTACTTAGTTGGGTTCCAAAGGTTTCAAGGTGTCTACCTTGAAATAAGACGCAAGACATGGCAATCACTGTAGGACTCATTACATACTGCTCCTCTAGCATGCACGCATCACACCGCACGTCGCACTACGAACTCCAGTTCAAGCGATACACACCCGCAAAGCTCACTGCTTGTTCTCCTCTTCTCATCTCCAATGTAAATCGTTAAGGAGCACCGTCTCCGTGAGACAGAATATTTCAAGTTTTTGTAAGACGGAACAGAATTGTTTTGATGTTGAAACCGATATGTTAGTTCCACTCGAAGCAAGCAGAATAATTTTCTCAATTTTGCTGTACAGGAGGTGTTCAAGAATCGGGAGTGAGAAATACTTCTTGGTTGAGGTTTGAATTCGGAAATAATTTTGTTGTGGGCCCCAAACCGGCTTCTTGCTATCGAGATATATGGGTGGTGCACGTGTTGATTTCTTTACGTATCTGGCTCGTACAAACCTTTTCATCCCCATGTTGTCTGTTTTTTTTTGGTTTACTATATTTCTTATTTCCTAGATGCTTACCAACAGTTTAGAAAGCGCTGATGCAGCTTTTTAAGTGGTTTTTACGTCAAAACGTAGCAAATTTTATGCCAATATCTGCTAGCTCTTGAATTACTACGAACAAGGATTAACCGCTTAGTGGTAACAATGATGATAATAATAATAATAATGAGAAAAGGATTAGTAAAGTTAAAATAGAGTAATGTACTATGAAGCTACTGAAAAGCGCTTCCAAAATCGCAGACAAGAGAACGAACTTCATTATAGACCCCCAAATCATTGGATGGTTACTTGACTGGTCGCTATTAGAGTACATTTGTTCTGTAACTTCTGCAATAAGCAAATGGATACAATCGCTCGTGTGCTATACTAAATTATTTCACCCACCCCACACCAACCACCATAAACTTGCGCAAAAATCCGCACCCGAGGCTTGACATCATTTGTTCGCATCAACCAGAACCAACTCTCGATTGCTATTAGAAAAAAAAAACTAAAAATGTGACACACGGGAACGAAGCTTTTATTTCGTCACTGTTAAGACTTCATACGAGGCGGGCATTAACAGGTTCTAACATGATTCCTAGCAGAGTGATGGTGTTCATTGTGGATGACGCCAGCACTGTCTCACTCAGTCATTGTTTTTTGTTGCATTTATTGCTTTTGCTTGTTTATTACATTAGAAGTGATCTTCTTAGGAAGGGAGTGTTTTTCTAGGAAGATAAGTCTGACCTAAAATAGGAAGATGAGTCTGACCTAAAATATACAAACCTTCTAGTTACACACATAACAAACAAATTTGCATAATAGATAATATTGTCAAGTAATAATAGATTACTAATAGTAGAGAATAAAACTACGAATGTATCAAGGATATCTGAAACCACAGGGATATTTGAAATTTCGCAGCAGTCAATATTTTGTACTAGCAGTCAAGATAGGCGTGAAATTCAGCGAGTTTGGAAAGGTGGTATCAAAAACTGCTGGGATAATGCGTCCCAATGCTGGGACGCAGTTCTCTGCATAGACGAGCGCGCGATGTCCCACGTGCCAGACACGTGAAAAAACGCGCACGGTTGCCATAGGGTTGACTTACGGTACGCAGTAGTTCTTCCATTAGGCAGCGTTCACAGTTTTGTAGTTTGAGGAATTGCAGAATTGCTGAAAAGCTTTGGATAGGTATCGATTGGGAGAACTGTGGAATTTGCAGAATTGTGGTAAGAAGAATAGACTCTTATCGATCGAGAGAACTGTGGAGTTTGCGGAAAAGCAGAGATTCGTGGAATTTGCGGAAATGAACACACGTCCCGCTCCTGAGTTTCTCTAAACCTCTCGTCTCTTCGTAGCATGGAAATCAATATGTATCTAATGCTTTTCCGCAATTCTACGATTACGCAAATTCCGCAATTCTCTCAATCGATACGGTCTTTTCCCTTTCCACAATACTGCGTTTCCGCAAATTCCGCGATTCTGCGCTTCCACAATCCCGCAAATTGCGCAGTTCTCCCAATCGATGCGCATCTTCATCGTTTTCCGCAATTCTGCAGTTCTGCAAATTCCAAAACTATGAACGCTCCCTTAGCTGTCGCTTCTCAGTGTGAGACCTGTAGTATATGAGCGCCTAATGTCTAATACACAAAAGTTATAAAGAGAGCAGGGGGTCAAAACTTTGAGGAAGAGCCTACATTTGGTTGACTCTATTTTTTCATGTAGGATCGGATGATTTCAGAGTAGTGTTATAAAAACCTCTTGCTGCACAAACAAGTTAACACAAGTTCCTTTTGCCAACTAGTTTTATAAGCGTAGAGCCCTTCTCAACCCTCGAAACACTCTGCATCGCAGAGTGCATTTCCAGCGCCTTCTGAAAATCCTCCCTGTACCGCTCGAAAAATCGAAGACAATCACAATCAGCGACTGCTTCTTCGAAAGGCTAACTGCAAATGATGAATGAGGCAGCCCTTGAAAGCAGCAGACATACGCAGATTGCAAGGGGTTATATGTAGTGCTGAAAATTTTTTTGGTGTTCCATTTTGATATATCTCGTTCAACTTTTCAACTACAATAGGAGATAAATATCGCATTCAATCTTTACTCAATTTTTTCTATTGCTCCTAGATGACAAAAATGAAATCGGAGCTGATTTTCACCAAACTCGGAGGTGGGAGGCTCGTAATTGCTCCTGACATGACCATGCTTATTGAATTACAAACGTTCGTACCGTATGATGCACAAATGAACGATGTGGTGATTTCTTTACTTAACGAGTCTCTGAATCTTCTTTAAGCCACCGTCAGACTTGCGATTTTGCGATTGCGTGTGTCGCACTTTCGCACGCGATACTGCGACCTTGGGCTGAAGTTATACCTCGCAGAATCGCAAGTGCCGTCTTGCGCACTCCCTCTCGAACACGTTATTTTCCTCCACAACACTGGTCTCTTACTACTCACGGCTCCAGAGTGGTAAAGAACACGGCAAAATAGCACACTCAAGTGAGAGTGCCATGACAACATGCGATTCTGCGATTTTGCGATCCTGCGACGTGTAACCTCAGTTTGATTCCGCCGCCTGACTTTGCAATTTTGCGATTCTGCGATTTCGCGGCGTCGTAGTTTCACACGCGATGTTCACTGCACAATCTTAAGGTCGTAGTATCGCGTGCGAAAGAGCGGCGAAAAATCGCAAAGTCTGACGGCGGCCTCACCGCTCACCCTTCAATGTTCTTTTGTTGTTTCTACACGGGCTAAAGTGAACATTGTGTAAACAAAAACAGTAAACAAAAGTTCTGCCTTCAATCCACTTCTGTGTTACTTACAGGTACAAATGTTTGGCAGGGTCTTCAGAAAAGGTATGAAGTGTGGGGATGAATATCTTTTCCGGTTCCCACTTACATCTCTGGGGTGGGTTTTTTCGACCGAGACCTCCACGAACCCGTCGTAGAGAGCTGAGCTGGTTTTATCAGCATGCTTCTCGTGCTTGAGTTCCTTCAGAGACAGCGGTTCTACAAGACTTTATGAGACTTACTGACTGTTTGTTAAAACATATTACATAATTGGATTGTCTGGCCCTTCTTTATTCATGCGGATTTTTGTTTCTTTATTCGTGCGCATTTTTGTTTAGCGTTTCCTTTGGATTGTTTCAATATACTATCTTTTCAGAGCGATATCGAATCGAGTATGTCTGGTCGAAGATACGAATGTGAGTAGTTCCGCTGATTCCCCTTCACCCGAGATTTTAAACTGAAAATTTTCAGTGAGAAGGCGTAACTCAGCTCCTCCGTCCACACGGGCGAGTGACTACAAAGTTCGTCGTTCTACGGCAAGTGCCCCGCCGAGTTGTGTCGAAATGGATCTTGATGCTGCTACCTTTTTGGGCTTGTCACCTTCAAAGAATACGGTCAGTTCAGATATGGCAGCCGAACATTCATTCATAAGTTTTTAATAACTTGTTGTAGCGATCAAAATGGAAAACGAGGAAGATGAGCGACGTTTCAGACGAGCCACTTTTTGCAGTTAAAAAGGAAGAGGGAGATGAACTGTCTACTGACGTCGACATTACTACGGTAAATAATTAGAGAATTCCAGCACAAAAAAGAGCGTAAAAGTTGTATGTCCCGCGTGCTTTGGCATCAAGACTTTGTTATCAAGCACATAGGTTTGCGTTGTAGTGTTCTGTCTCGCAACGAAGAGTTCTATTCAGCCGAAGAAAGGGAAAACCAACGGCACATCGGATTCGACTCCTCATATCGTTGTGAAGAAGGAGCCTGTTGAGGAGCTCAATCTCAACCAGGTTGTGACCGAAGTAGCGACACCTGTGAGTCAGAAAACAGTTCCACGCCGTGAAAAAAGCAGAAAAGCGGGCCGCGTAAGTTCATTCATCGAAAAAAAACTTTCGACTATATTCTTCCCTCGTGTAAATACTGCTTTTGATTTAGCCAAAGAAAATCCGACCACGAGCTGGACGCCGTACTGGTGAGCGCGTAACAGCTGACGACCAGGTATTTTTCAGAATCATGTTGTAGGGATACGCCGTTATGTCTTTCCGTTCTTTTTGACATCGGAAAATGAGGAAATGCCTTCCTCCCTAACCGATAAGGTCGTTTAGATTTCATCTGACGACATTACTACTCGTGTGACTTATGATACAGCTGGGGATTCGGATACTGAAGAAGCTCGTGCTCCGAGTGTTGACCAAGAGTCGATGGAGCATACTCATCCTTCAGATGGCGATTCTACGAAGAAGGAACCACTTGCTCGTAAAAGGCGCTCGTTGATTCGTGATGATAAGGAGAGCGAGACGATTTCTCGTCGGCGCAAAAGCTCAGGTGATGCATATCTTGGTGATGAGGACGAAGATGGACAGGATGGCCTGTATATTGATGAAGGAGAGTCTCGTCCCGAGAGTGATCGCAAAGAAATTTCTCCGAAGAGTGATGTGGTGGATCATGAGAGTTGCCATGACACTGACGGCAGTGTTGAATGTGCTCTGCAAACACTCCATATTGAGAACCCGTGTCTTGTAACTGAGAACGTGGAAATGCACATGGATGAGGATGATGCCAAGGGAAAATCGGAAGGTGAGCATGAAGATGAGCAGGAAGCCGAGCCCGAAATAAGCGATGCAAGTCTGCGCTCGGAGTCGGATGTCTCTCGCCTTTCTCTTGATAGGACCGTTACACGCCCAACCGAAGGATCTCTCGAGTATAGGTGAGGTTCCCTTAAAGCCACAGTTTTGTGCCTTTACCTGATCTGTTACAAATTTTACTGACTCCTTGAACAATCGAAGACAGATGTTTTCAGGTTCAAAATGTGGTCAGAAGCTTACAAAAAATTTCGTACCAATCCCTACTTCATTGCTGAAGGGGACGAGGGGAAAGCGCCTCAGTTTGTTCGCTATCCTCCACGTTCGACTAGTGATGTTGTAGTTGTGGAGAAAAATGAAAAAGCTTACGCTTTGCTTCGCGGTCGCTTCGAGGTCGCCATCAAACTCCCAGTGAAGGTAAGATTCATCATTCACAGCTTCGGTTGGTTTCAAAATGTTATAATGCTGAATCAGGGTCCGAATGCGACGAACTGGAAAGAAATTCTGGTTGGAGACGTTGTATGGGTCAGATGGCGTAAGAACGAACATTGGCCAGCGACTGTGTATGAAATCACGGATACAGTGCCAGTGAAGGTAGACTGCTGGTCTCTCTTCATACCAAATCTCGGCTGTGCTCTTTCTACTGTAAATAAAAGAAATTGTTATAGGTAACAGTATTCTGGGTGAATGACAAGACTCAGAGCACTGTCGATTACACTCAGGTTGATCTATTCGACATGGCTTTCCACATCAGGTTAGTTGTTGCCGGGAAGTGTATGTTGGACCATGGGTAAATCGATGCTTTTGGAACGGATTGAGTGAGTGGGTGTTGGGAACGAATTTTGCACCACGCGGCGTCGTGCGTACGAATAAGAAGCGACGAGTGTAGTTGGGTCTCAAGATTTTCGTGTCTTTCGCTTAAAACAGGACTTATAAGGTCCAAGGTTCCAAGACCCAACTACACACGGCGCTGGTAGCTCGCACGCATCCACCGCATTTCGCGGGGCGGAGTCCTGTTTTGACCAATCCAGCTAAAGTGACACAGCCTTGTAAAGAGATAGCGCTTGTCAGCTATTCCCATCTGTTTATTTGTTTTGCACCAAAATGTCTTGATTTTTTATTGTTTAGGTTTGACTGTCGCAGGTCCGACCCGAAATATGTTAGAGCCGTCGTAACGGCACTACGTTACGTGGGGAAGATGGGATTCTGGGAAAGGTGAGGGGCTTCGATTGTACCGCTTCAGTAATTTTGAGCAGCACATTTTGTAAAATATTACAAAAGTGCTGCTGCTTTTTTTAAACGACTGTATGGTGACTATTACAACACCATGATTATTCAGTTTTCTAACAAGAAGAGTCTACGAAGAGCTAGTCAAAGAAGAGGGTCCGTCTTTTTGTCAGCATATTAGTGCCGAAGAGATAGGAAGAATCATGAGTAAGCAGGCGAAGCAGGCAAAGGTATCCAAGGAGACGAAAAAGGAAGATCAGGTTTCTCATTACATCTCTCTCTCATTTTTGGTCTCATTATCCATTTAATTGAGTAAAACGAAGCATCAAGTCAGTCGTCACAGTCCCTTTCTCTTATGTAGGACGAGTCCTCATCACCCTGTTCACTCCGTCTTGACTGTGTTGTGATTTTCTGTAGAAGTGGAAAAATAAGACGTTCTGATCAAAGACTGATTGACTGATTGACTGACTTGACTGATTTTGTACAAATTTAGATTCGCCTCCAGAAAAGCGAGGAACTTCTGCAAGCGCTGCAAGCGTCGCATTTCATTTTCTCTTATGATGATCCACCAGTAGTGGGCAGCGCTTATCCTCTTACCAATCAAGTGTGAGTTTTCCTTGTGTTGTTTCAGGTATAGATTTCTTTCCACGAGTTCACAAGTGTTCAGACTCGAGGATTATCTTGGAAGTGCTTGCTGTGCTTCACGCAATTCGGAGCCATTGTTTGAGGATGGCAACAGTCCATTTTTTGGTGCAGCACAGAAATACGACATCGATCCCGAAGTCATGGGGTCAAATGAAATTGTAAGTCAATCTAACATGGGAGTGCATCTACCTGTCCAACTGGGTCGCCGCACCACACGAATTGCATCGGTATACGCGCTAATTGCTGTGGATTGGCCGCGTGTTAGGGACGCGGGCGACGCATCCTCACGTGACCTGCCCTAGGTGGGCAGGGGTGGAGTGCAAGTGTTCCGACTGGTGAGGTCAGGTCAGGTTGCGCGGCGGACTGCAATCAGGTAAAGACAGGTAAAACACGCTGCCAAAGCTTCTCCCCTAAAAAGGCTTAGGCAAATCTGGGAGAGCCCAGACGGCAGGACACCCCACCATTCGGACAATTGGCGAGGGGCGGTGACCCAGTTCGGTGATGACCTCTAGAAACGGAACACTTGCAACACACCCGGTGGGCAGTCCTGAGTGCATCCATCTAAGATTTCGTATCAGAAGTGTGTCAGACATGTTCTTTTGTAGTACCACCCTGACTATCCTGAGTATAATGGAATTCTTCCGCCTAAGAATGTCATCAGTATGGTAACAATTGGATACGGAACGGCTTCTGCAGATGACAGCGATAATTATGACACCAATTATAGTCAAGAAGCCAATGAGATCGCTACTATTGTGACTGATGACGTGAAGGTATGATTTCTCATTGGGCATGAGGTCCGTTTGGAGAGTTATGGCGACAGAATTTTGGATTACTCATCCTTAAACGCTTCAAGTGCCATTCAAATAGTATAGGCTACCTTGGTTCCATCATGTTCTGCCAAACTTCATAATAAGTCTTAAATTGTTTTGGTTATTTTCAGCCCCCTACAATGGAACCGTTTTCGGAGATAGATGCATTACGCCGCGCTCAGCCATACCGTCTGCCGCCTAAGAAGCGTCCCAGGTTCCATCCTTTTGGTATTAAACCTCCAAAGATGAAACGTCAGAATTTTTGCGAATAATTATATTCGTGCTCTACCTCTTCAGTTGACGCCCGGTTTGTTAAATATCATCTGTGAATTAATCCTGTGACATGGTTGTTGTTTTATCCTGAATATGGATTTTATTTGTTCAAGAGTTTGTGTGTGTGTCGATGTGTAGGACAGTGTTATTCATCTCAGTATGACCGATCTTATCTTATTACGAGTCTGTAAAGCGTATGTTCTTCATGTGTGAAAATCTGTTTTCTCTCTTGAATCAGCGTTCTCTACCCTGGTTCTCATATTTTGTTTTGATGAGCTAAAGATCGCGGGTACGTATAACTGTTACTGTTGTTGATAGATGTGTATGATTGTGTGTGCGTATGTTTGTGTGTTTGTGTTTCCGCGTCATGTCATACTCGTGCTGCTTTCATACTCTGCGGAGCCGGCGGTACGGCGTGGTTGTGTCTTCTCTTCGTCTCCACCTGTGACACTCTGCCTCGTTGCCTGTAATCGCAGCCACGCCGTGCCGCCAGCAGGCACTGTTGCAGAGTATTAAGGTTGCCTTTGCTACCTTAAGCACGCTTTTATTTTAGATCAGAAGGTAGCAGATAGAAAGAGATTGGTAAAATTTTCAATTTTTAAGCGTCACAAGTTATACCATGAAACCCATAGAAAGCTTAGTCTCCCTTTTTTATTTTTCATTATCGAGTGATGCCGATGCTTTTGCCTCATTGTTGTTTGTAATCATTATCTAGTGACAGATATTACGTGTTACTGTTTTGCAAATAGTGAAAAAATTATCCTATTATGCGGTTTTTTTATGTTTCAGAAAATTTCAGTTTTTATGAATGACGCTCTGTACCATTTCCGAGATGGTTGGTCATTACTGTCCAATCCATGCTTCGGTCCCATACTGTTCTTGGTTAATTTTTAATAAATTGCTTTTTGTGAGCTTTTTTTTGGCGAAGGCCTATCAAAGAAAACCCTAATAGATTAGAAGTGATGGAATGGAAAAGAGAAGGAAGGTAGAGCTTGAAGAAGTACTGGTCAGCCGATCTTGTCACGAAATGAAACTCGTGTGCTGGGGTGCAATATAGGGTCAATATAGGAGTATTAATAACTTTCTTTAGAGACGAATCAAAATGGTTTAACCGGCGTCTATGCAGCACAGCCGCGACTTCGTAGCAATTAAAGACCATGAGTGAAGGGAAATAGCACACGCAAGTAGGAGTGCGCACGATGACACATGCGATTGTGCGATTATGCGATTGTGCCAGCTGTGGCCTCAGCCTAGATAACATGAGTATTAATTGGTTTCTTTAGAGACGAATTAGAATGGTTTAACCGACGTCTATGCAGCACCTGCCGCGACTTCGTAGCACTAAAAGATTGCCGGGAGCTGATCGGTCAGCCT